>JAENPR010000169.1:600000-1027765 GCA_018135685.1 Themeda triandra | reverse complement strand
CAAATCAAATAACAAAATAATTATACAAAAGGCTTGATGATTCACATCCAAGAAAGAATAAAATAACAAAATTGGAAAAAACATTACTAATGAAGTTTCTACCTTCGATGACAAATGGTCGCGACAAAACCAAAAGCCAAGAGAATGAAGAAAGGGACAAAGAAAAGCAATGAAGCGAGAAGAACAAGTAGAAAAATGGAAGAAGGAGGAAGAAATGCCAACAATATGAAGATCCAAGATATTATTTTTATGTAATGGCTTTAAATGTAATAGAGTAATAGACATATTTGTCAGATATCAGGATTCCGATGTGTGACCATGCACATCATCGCAAACATATCAAATGTGCACGATATTAACTAGTACTATACTATATGGTTTGGAGATAATATGTAGCCTTTATCGAGAAAAGCAATGTGAAACTCTGCAAGGGTACGATTAAGACCACCTGCACGAGAAGCTACTTCGTTAATCATCAATCCGAAAACAAGTAAAAGAATAAAATGAAGAGTAAATTAAAAAGGAAAAATAATGTAAAGCTGAAAATATAAAAGATAAGGCAAATCAACATACCGAATGAATGTCAAAGGAGGTAACAAGTTGCTTAACACCGAGTGTTCTTAGGATTCCACAAAGCATTTCATTAGTTAACTTGACTCACAGATTCGAAATGTCATCACAAATGAAGAAAGCACACAAGTTTGTCCTTGGAGACGCCCAATACTCTAGAAACATCAAGATGTAGATTCCGAATCAACACCGAAAAAAATCGTTAGGAAAAATATAGAAATGTGAATCGAGACATTAAGAACAAATCCACAATATGAATACATACTTATCATATGGAGAAAGCTTTGGAACAACAGGATATTTAACTTCATATCCTTTAAATTCCATATCACGTTTGACAAAGTGATCCCACCGCACTTGAATTTCGGAATCTAAAAGCATTTAACAAATTATAAATGAATTAGTATCACATTAGCAAGTAGAGAAATTAACTAATAAATGTTGAAAGGAGAAACAAAAGACTACAAATTAATGTCAGGTTAAAAATCAATGGAAAACATAAAGAAACATTCAAAAAATTTATTCAATGAAAATTTGGAATTTATAATATCGAAATCCAAAATTTACATCACCCTACCACTAAATTTATAATCACCAAATTGATGTAAATATTATAGAACGACATTGTAAATTTTTATTAATTAGCATCAAAAGCAATTTTAGCAACCGACCCGAGTTACCTAATCACTATATAAGCAAAATCTATCAAAACATATAGATATCCAAATTTTGTAATATGTAAAGAAAGTTTAGAGAAATAAATTACACATAGTTATAGTATTCAAGGAACAAAATTAGATGACCAACTCCAACTACATCTCACAGATTTTACCATTCAAGATGCACGGTGTACAAGGCAAACATATAGTGCAATCAAGAAATCCCCATGTTATTTGAAGAAATTCACTATGTGACAAACTCCTAAGAGACAAGTGCTTTCCAAAGACGCTTCCGAGCCAACAGCAAAATATGATATCTAATACCGAGACACAATATCCGAAAGCAAATGAAAGAACGACAACAAAAGAAATAAAAAGGAAAAGGAAAGAATGAACACATACCATATGTTCCCTCACATATATATGGTAGCCATGGTCTTCGCCATAAAATGGATCCAAGAAAAAGAAATAAATGATCCTTTGTTATCAACAATAAAAAACTTAACCAAAGATCCTGATATTCACTGAAATACAACTGCCGAGAAGAAACAAATCGAAAAAGAGTAAAAGGTTAACAGGAGAAAATACAATTGCTAAAAACAAATTCCAAAATATAATTACAATATATAGGAAAGTAAGAAGTTTAGACATACCATATCACAAATAAAGAGGCCTAGACTTTGGAGATAGAGTGAAAGATTTGGTTAGGCTTTCAATATCCAGCTTCATCATGATGTTTTGAGGAAATTTTCCTTAAATAATGCAATGGAATCGGGAATGTAAAGATTTAATTGAAAAACACGAGACATAAAGCAAATAAATAAGAATAGGCACTTACAAGAAGCATTAGGAAAGAAGTAATGACACACTTGGATGCAGCCAGGGCGAGCAAGTGATCAGGTAAAGATAGATGAAAACGGCGTAGACAGGAAAATTTTTCATAGACTCACCAAGGCACCAAAAAGTACAAATTAACTCCACTAAAGCGAGCATTTTCACTGCACGAGATAACTACAATTAATGTTCATCGCAAACAAAATACAGTAATATGAAAATAACAAGAAAAGATTAGATAACTTACTTGCTATAACGACTATCAGCCCAATGCACGTATAGCTTTGTAATTGTCAATCCGAGATTTTGAAACTTTGAACCTCTCTTGTACATTCCGAAATTCTTGCCAAATATACGAGTTGGATGAACCATTCTTCTTGGTCCATTAGGTGGCACTTTACCACCCGGTTGAGGAATCCTTGGACTTGAACCCCCGATGGGTGACCAAACCATCGAATGGTTAGAAGCTTCAAATGGAGAGCCACGAGTCTCGGTTCAAACTCAAATTTTGAGATTGTAGCTCTTCTTTGATTTATCCGATTAGAATTGTACGGAGAATCGCTCTTGCGCATCACTTCTTTCTCGGCAAAAGACCTATATCCCGGTGCAAACAACAGGAGAATTGTCCGTATGAAAAACAAAGTGTTAATAAATTATTAGAGCAAATAAATTGTAAAAGAACACGACTACTTGCTAAAGAGATAGAAAGAATAAGAAAAGAGATGAGAGAAATGCATGCAAATACAGCAGAAAAAACATCATTGATTCCAGATTCAACCATAACAAACAGACCCTACGTACAATAGACCCACATATACAACTACAAGACCCGATGTTGTAAAGACAAAGGGAAGAGAAGCAAAGTCAAACAAAAGGCCAATGCCACCGGTTGAGGAAATAAAGAACCAAAAGAAACAATGGATAGCCAAAAAACTAACCTTTTTCTTTTGACGTAGAACCACTGACGTTTCTTCTCGGAAAGATGAAGGAGACGAAAACAGGAACTCGGCTTGGGAATATTAGGAGTTATAAGAGGAGATTCTTCATCAAAATGGTAGACTATGCATAACCAAATAACCCTCGGGAAGAAGAAAAGGTAAATATAAATAACTATATTTCTGATTGCAAGGAAAATAAAAAACAAAAAAAGGAGAGCATAAACCTCATCTAAATGATTAGTAGACTCGGTTTTGAGAGCCTTGAGCAACCGCTAGATAACAAAAATGAAAATATGAAACAGGAACTCTAAATGGATAACATTTACAAAAACACACAAATAACTTGAAAAGAAAATAGAACACGTAAATAATATACCTTAGGGTGTTAACTCAACGATGACGAAAATGGAGAGAAGTGAATTAGGAACAAAGATTCTCCCTTGGCCAAGATCAATTACATCCTCAACTAACTCAAACGATTGGAACGAAGAGCAGAATGATTTACAATATTGGTCCTATCGACAGCGATTCGAATAGCATGATGAACAAAGCTTCACGAGGAGTTAGAATGATTGCCTTTTCACCCGCCGACTTGAAGAACGGAACCTAAATACAACAATACAACAACCAATAAGATAAGATTAACACCTAGTAAACAGCATTTAAACATAAGATAAGATTAGCATAAATATGAAAAGAAAGAAACAAACATAAAACATATATGATTATAAAGGAAACACTTACTTTGTCATATTCCCTTCAAATTAACAAAGAACATCATGAATACTAGCCATTTTTCTACTAAAACTCTACAACTAGAACCTACAAAGAGAAAAGTAATATATATTACAACACAAAGAATAGGCATAAAAAAAATATAACCAAGTAAGATCTAAGCAAAAAAAAAGATAACATACTCCTTGGTACATTAGCTTCAAATCAATTGGATCATTTATCAAGACCACCACTCTACGGTGTACTCAGAGGCTTTACGAGCACAACCTAAACAAAACACAACATATAAGAAAGAAAATATTGGGAGGACACAAAATAAAAGAATCACAAAAAAACATGAAACAACCTTCGCATTGATGAAGATCACCAGAGCGCCATCGGAGTAAATCCTAATCAGTTCATCATTAACACCATTACCATTAGGATTGCGAGACACAACGGGGAGAACGAGCATCTTCATCATTATTGGGATCGGTGTGAGCAATGGCTTCCATAACATCAACAATTAAGTTCTTTGATATGACATCAATACTACAAACATGATGCATGAGCTTTGCAAACATAACTTGGAACTCTTTCGATACATTTCAAGAGAAACAACATCCATATTCACCGACACACCGCAATTAAAAGAATGCTTCTCAATCGCTTGAGAAATCTTGAGCTTCAAATGCAAGGGGCAAACTTACAACCGAAACAACCTCCATTTTAGCATTTAAGAGAATCAAGATCTTGAAGCATGATATTGACTTTAGACGACCACACTATGCAATGAGAGGTAGATGCACTCAGTAAGATGAGAGGTAAATAATCTCAAGACATAAATTATAAAACATTAACTCAAAACTCGATCTTGAGACTAATTGATGCTAATACTAATCGATTAAAACAATTGAACCATTACATTCATTCCATATATTCACACAATTGAATCATCACACACATCAATTAACATAACTCGATAAAAGCGTGTGTTTTTTAAAACAAGCAAAGCATGTGTAAATTAACAAATTGGAACAACTGAGCTTAAAACAAAGAAAGACACTGAGAAAGACGAGAAGACTGGATGGTTACCTTGTAGTAACAAGTCTTCAAACTCAAATGCGAAAGGCCTATAACCATAAATACCATGCGATCTCATATCAAGTTCGCAGAAAGACTTAACCATATCACCTTTCCACACAAACACGAGGGATAGACTAGTCAAGTTGCCGTTTACCAAAATCAATGTGATCCAGATAAACAACCTACAAATAAAAAAAGATTGAAGACATCAAAGACCATGAAGCTAGAAAAATATGATTGAATACATGAAAATAGAACTATTTGACATCGACACAAGTCACATACCGCAAGGTAATACAAACAACCACCAAGACCTAGACAATGCTTCAATTTCTCATCTTGTCCTCTATTGAAAGCCTTCACGTGATCAAGTAGCCACCGTAAGACATAGTTGCACCCGCTTCGAACTTCTCGATGTTGTCAATGTCCTCAAAAACACCAAAGTATTTCTGACTAGGGACGTGGTTTGTATTGGGGCATAAGAAACTACTCAAAGCCACAACCATAAAGCATATGAACATATCCTCATCGATAAGACCTCACCACCGCTTAACTTGGCAACAAAGTAATCCAATGAGGAATCTTTGATAATCCAAACCTGTCTAGCACAACATTCTTTCCAAAGCAGTAGGGTCGAGGGGAAAGGTCTTAGACCCGATAGGGAGATCCAACACCATATTGACAGATTCTCACCAATGAAATAACGATTCCATTATGAACAATGTCACCCGACTTTGAATCAACTAAAATGACCAACCCACTTAGCGAAATTGTTTGGAACGAAACATTTGTCAAAAAGGAGCAGAGAACCAAATCCATAACTACCGATGATGATTTGATCGGAGAAAGAGCAGATATGACTTTGCCGAAAGATGAAGCTGAAAACGGTAAACCCTTCACTTTGTTTCTTGGACAAGTTTAAGCTTCTTTGACTAAAGGAGAACAAGCATTAATGTCACTATATATACAATCAAAAATGACAACATAAATAGGATGAATACGTAGAATGAAAGCAAGGGCAGAATGTATGAAAAACATAACAAAGAAGATAATATTTTGTGACAAAATTGTGCATAAACACATGCACACGATAATATGATAACTCAAGTTCAGAAAATGAACTCGAAATGAATCAAGATTAGAAAAAAGAAGCTAATATGAAAAAAAGGTCATACAAAGGAGTCCTAAACAAGTAATCATAGCCATTATTTTCAAAAAAATTAGATTAAATATGAACAAAACATATGCAACATGACAGCTCCAGTGATAAAATGCTAGCAATATCCAGTTCATCACTATGAAAAATGTCATGCAGGAGTCCTAACACAAAATCATAGCAATCAATTTCAGAAATAATATTCGATATAAACATATGCAACATGAGAGCTCCAAAGGATACACCTGATAGCAATTTTGGTACAAATACACAACTTGGAAATTAAAGCAATAATATAAAGCAACTACGTAAAACACATCATGTTGCAAAATGAGTCATAGGGGGATCAACATGATTCAAAAGACGTAAACCTAAAAACAAATGAACCTTAGACTAAAAAGAAATAAGAAATAATTACCTTATGTCTCAACGCCATTTTAAGCTTCCTCTCCTTCTTCTTTACCTTCGATACCGAAGAAAATAGACAAAAACAAAAACTTATGAACAAGTGTTAAAAACATATATTTAAAAGGATAAAAAGACAAAAACTTTCGAAATAGAACATACATCTTTCAACTGCTCAAAGCTTGAACTATCACCAAGATGAATCACCCTACAATAAACAAACATATAAAAATTATTATATAAGTAATGTTAGAAACAATTATTGGCTAAAAATAAAAGAACTAATTCTAAAATTTAAAGAGAGAAAAATTACCTCTCTATCAACAACATCATCATAAGCCTCAAAATCCGATAAAGGAACTTGAGAACACCGAATATCCTCCAAATCATCATTATCTCGAACCATCGAACCGGACAAATCAATAACGCCAAGACCCCTTTTTCGAACCATCTCGAGAAGAAAAAAAAGGCATCAAAAAAATATATAAGATTGAGCTGAAGTTATATAATTCAACAAAACATCAAAAGAAGATAAAGTTACTGAAAAAAGGTGAGCAAGACATTCTTATCCAAAAATTTAGAAAAAAAAAAAAAACTGATTCAGCCGAATGAATAGATCAGGAAAAAAGGGGCGAATACGAGACTTGGAATTATAACACTACTTAGTTTCAGGAATAAATGATCCGTCCAAACAACGACACAACCACCACAGCCTACTGGGTTCAACAAGACATGATCAAAGTGCACAAACAGATGGAAACAATAACCGAAATGAAAAAACAACACTTAGCTGGAATCAGAATGACACCGAACTCGAAATAATTGAAACTAAACTAATTATATCACCACCCAACTCTTGGAAAACATATCACATCTCAAAAATGAATTACAATAAGTAAATGAATTAAAATCCACAAAAAGCTAGAACTAGAACAGGGCAAATTCAAGAGAAACAAAAATACACTTAAAATGATGCATCCAAGAAACTAACAAAATATAGTTATTCCTGAGAATCCCAAACAAAGCAAGGCAAATCAGACATCCAAGTGACAGCAATATACAGTACATAATAGTTTTCTAGTTGGTTCCTGCAATCATTTCTACTGACACAGATTGAGAGAACATATCTCATCGAGAGGCGTGAGATGAGGAAAGACAAAAAACACCTAATATCGCACACATACACAGATAATGAAGCACTCATGAAGAAACAGAAATGATTATACCACCTGAACTAAAAATAGGCAAGCAAAGGCATATCAACTACCGGGAAGTGAATAACCATTGAATATACAAGCATCTAAATATAGGCAAGCAAGATTGTTGTCCCTAACTAAACAGATCATGGAATCATCGACAACACCAAAATACAGATAAATCGCATGTATAAACTAAAACAGAAATACAAAAGTAATAGAAACACAATATCTCATAAGATCCTCTCATCAAAGCACAATAACATACAATTTTTCACATTCCGTAAAGTAGCAAACTTCTTGTAGGAGGTAATAACAAAAGCTTTACTCTATTAGATTTAGCAAAATAACATATAGGATCTATTTCCTAGACATATAGGATTACATTACACTAACAGATCAAATCCCTTGACACATACGAATTTCAGTTACAAAAATAGCATCGTTCACTACAATTCAGATCAAGTTCATTAATGATTTAGTAGCTATTAGCTAGAAACTAACAGGGCCAAAAACCCATTGAATACATGCATCTAAATATAGGCAAACAATGCACCTCAAATAGAAAAAATGAATAACCATTGAATACAAACATCTAAATATAGGCAAGCACTAGAATCAACAACCGATCGATCACCGTATCACGAATCGCCCAACATAAGTAATGAAAAAATCGCATGCATAAACAAAAACAGAAACCCTGATCTACACCTAAAATAGGCGGAATAACAAATGTAAATTTAGATGCTAACCAAACATGCATGAATCACGCCGTCAAAAGCATGAATCACCGCACACGAAAACACCAATTGTACCTTCACGAACCGTAGGAGAACCTGCAGGCATCGAACCACACCATTCGTAGGTCACCGCACCATCCAGACGGCGAGACACCATCACCGCACCAAATCATCATCCCCATCAAATCGCACCATGGAATCGCCAACTCGAACCCAAATCGAAGCATCAAACAGACGCAGGAGAACCCAAGGGCATCAATCGCCACAAAGAATCGTGAGATCGACCCACCATGCGCATGCCGACCCCCATCAACACACCACATAATCAGATCCATCAAGTCGCATCGAATAGCCGACCCGCAGATCAAAACCGCACCATCGAATCCACAGAGATCGCCACCATCATGAAAAGGATAACATGAAAAACCACAAATCAAAGAGAATGAGATCACGTAGAGACGGGGGCATCGTGGCGAGCCAAATCAACCAAAGAGATGGCAGTAAATCTACGGAGGAAGACGAACCTCGAAACCTTAGCCGCCGTCGCCGTTAGCCGCCACGGAAGAGAGGGGAGACGAA
Organism: Themeda triandra; assembly: GCA_018135685.1. Lineage (NCBI taxonomy): Eukaryota > Viridiplantae > Streptophyta > Magnoliopsida > Poales > Poaceae > Themeda > Themeda triandra. The sequence continues at coordinate 1,018,888 of JAENPR010000169.1, read as the reverse complement.
GAGAAATGGAAGACGAGAAATGAGGATAAGGAGAGAGAAGAAACGGGCAGCGGCGTATACGGGCGGCAGTCCCAAAAATTGAATGGGGCGCCGATGTGTGGGACCCACATGTCATAGAGACCGAACGAAGATTCCAGCATCCCGCCGCGTCCTCCACCAAATCCAAATGCCGTGAGATCGAACGACGCGGAAAGATGCCACGCAGAGAGACGGACGGCCACAACCGGCTAGAATGAAACGAAAAACATCCGGGCCGAGATATAGCATTTTCGAAAAGAAAACATGGGCACTTCCAAGGACCATCTCGCTAGATGCAGATGGACCGAATAGTTAAGTCGAATTGAAGCACGGCCAAAAAGTCGAATTGAAGCCTAGAGTAGAAGGGCCTGTTGCCAACACGGCCACAACATCGAAACACAGCGTCGGCTTCGGCGAGCCGCAAGCGACGGGGGTGCCGAGCCTCGGAACGACGGGGCCGGCGAGCTCACCGCGCGGCGACGCATCTAGCTCCAGGCAGACGAGCCGTTGTCGAATCTCGCTCGTGGGAAGGAGGCCGGACCAGGCGTTGGAGGGTGCTGAGTGCTGACTCCTGAGTTCAGAGGTAGCCGCATCATCCGTTAACCGCCATGCAGGTAAGAATTTGGGACCTGCTCATGCATTTACCAATCCCAATCTCAATGACATGTCAATTTCCCTTTCACATTGTAGGATTTGCCAAGGTATGGTTCGAATCAAATTGTAGGATTTGGATCCCAGTTCACCCTGTCCCAAATTTCGTGTTAGTGTGACTGGCCAGGAACGTGAATGCAAGAATGAAGTCAGTAATCCTTTAATTCCGAAAATTGTGTTCTTTCTAGTTATATAGAAGGTGTGACGCATCTCATTCAAACAGCATTGACATCAACGATTCAAATTTCGTGTTAGTGTGACTGGCCAGGAACGTGAAGTTCACAGCTTTCATTTGAGATCACTGTTGCAAGAATTCAGTCTCATGTTTTCGTTTTGTTGGTGGCTGTGGCCTGTGTGCCATGTTGTAGACACCAATTATCAACGATTGATTAGCTTGAGCATCACATCTCTTCTGTAACTCTGTAAACTCCGGTTTAGGCCTGTTAAGCCTGTTGCATTTTTGTATATCGATCAAGAATTTATCTTGTCTTTCAAAGAGCAACTGAAGAGCAGTACAGGAACCAAAGTTCAGGCGCCACAGAAAAACAAATTATATAATATCGTTTTCACCATTTGCCTGATATCTGTGACAGAAACACTTTGCGAAGAAGTAGAGAGCCTATGTATGATTCTAATGAAGAATTTACATGTCAACTCATTTTGGCCGAGTGCATTTCCCATCAATGTAAACTGTGTCAATCAGTGCAATCTTTGGCCTGCCAAGTTCATCGTCAAGACACCTGTCAGTGAGCCTAGGACCACAGTTAGAGATTGAAAGTCTTTTTAGAGATGCTGGCAGACCATTCTCCAGCAATGCCTCAATAGCCGGACAGTTCTCAACACATAGCTCTTCCAATGCAGGTAGCGTGCATAAGTTCTCGGGAAGCCCACTCATTTCCCTACAGTTCCTAATACTTAGGACCTGCAGCTTCTCAAGCCAAGCAAAGTCAGATAAATCAGCAAAGAATGCATCACATCCGTCAATCTCCAGTATCTCAAGAGAAGAGAGCTGGTCGAACATGTGCAATCTTAGAAGCACTGTGTTCTCCAGGTGAAGATTGCACACATTGACAAGGGAGCTCAACCAGTCCAAATGTTTTATCTTGCTGACCTGATCGCTGCTTACGTGGGAGCACCCAGTTATTTTTAGGTTCCAAACCGAGAAGAGGAATGGATCCTCATCTGCCCATCCACCATACGCAACGAAGCACTCACTGATCTCCACTGTTCGCACTGAGGTGTGGAACTTGTCGACAACCATCTTGGGGCAGTCATATATAGAGATGTCCCTCAATTCAGTAAGATCTTTGAACCCATCAGGGATGTCGCAAATGACGTTGTCACAGTTCTTGATTGACAGCAACTCAAGGGACTTTAGGAGGTGCTGCTGCTGAAGCAGGCTAGTGCCTAGAGACCTCATCCTGTTACACTGATGAACACATAATGTGGTAAGCCTTGATGTCCACCTGCCTTCTTTTGATGTTGCTTCCAAGGCTTCTTCTGTTGATAGCTGCTTATCATGAATTCTTGGCAGTGTCTCAAAACCAACATTCTCGACAATCATGATTGTCAATGAAAGGGGAAGATCAGGAAAGGTCGTCAGCATTGGGCAGTTCCTTATCTCAAGCTCACAAAGATATGGAAATGCCATCCTTCTTGATTTTGAGTTGCCTGTTGACCACTCTGTGCAATGTGGTGCAGTTTCAAGGACAAGCCTCTTGAGCTTCGGGAAAAGTTCTTGATCTGATCGTTGGGGAACAATGCTCACTTTGGTGATAGAATACATCCTGCTGATCTGAAGAACCTCAAGGCTGGGTAGGAGATGCAAGGGAGGCAGGGTCTTACAGTTTGTGCATTCAGTTAATTTCATCGATGTCACATTCAACAGAGAACCAGATGTCTTCATCATCCATGATGGGAACTTGATGCCTCCATACCCCACAATTCTAATGACCCTTAGATTGTCATGTGGTTGCAAGCACTCAAGTACTTCTTCATCCTTGGACATCTCTTTGCTTTGGCCATCACAGCTACTCCATGACAGCTGTAGTTCATTCAGGTGCTGCATTCCCTTCAGGATGCCCTTGCTGAGCACACTAGTGCCAACCCGACGGAGATCCCCAATGTGAAGTTTTCCTCGCAGTTGAGTCATCCGTCGCAAGGCATCAATGTGCATGCTACTACCAACACGGAATACATCCAGTTGTTGCAAATTTGAGAGGGCATGTATGTCACTGATGTTGGAAAGGAACGACTCACTTGCATACAGATGCCTCAGGTTAATCAAACTTGCGATGCCGTCAGGAGGATGCAGAGAAGGAGAATTGCTGCGGACATCCAGGACTTGGAGATTGTAAAGCTGGCACAGTGTCTCTTGAAGGTCAATTATTTTGTTTCCTGACAAGTCGAGATAGCGGAGGTGTCTGAGCTGGCTGATCTCTGGAGGCAAACATGTTATGTTTCCGCATGAGAGGACAAGGACTCTCACACTCTTTGCCATGGAGAAGATATGAGCTAGAACATCCAGAAACTCATCTAACTCGCTGACATCTTCTGTGAAGAGCAGAATTGTCCGAACTTGGTACAGGAAATGATGATCAGGGAAGGCCAAGTCTGCAATGCCAAATCACTCTTGAGCTTAGACAGGTCACTTGTCCTGATCGTCAGGTGGCGAACCTCCTGTGGGATATCTCCTGAGCTTTCATCTGTGATCATGAAGAACCGGCTCATTGCCACTGCTCGTGCTAGGTCCAGCATTGACTTGTGCATTACATATCTATCACTTGCAAGAGGTTGAATAAAGCATCTCTGAACCAACTCATCAAAGAACTCATCAGCGGTGTCCTCCAGCCTCACGGCAGCATGGTCAGAGTATATCAGCCCCTGTGATACCCACATGTTCACCAGCTCTTCCTTTCTGAAGACATGGTCACCAGGGAGCACTGCACAGTATGCGAAACATTGCTTGAGGCGAGGGTCAAGGTGACGGTAGCTCAGCCACAATGCTGGTGAGATCCCGCAGGCATCTTGGTCTTGGCTCTCCCACAGCTTGTCTTCCAGCACGTTTCTCCAGTGGTCTTCGTCATCCTGCCGGAAGCGCAGCGCCCGCCCAAGTGCCCGCGCAGATAGCGGCAGGCTGACCATCCGCTTTGCTAACTCTGATGCAATTTTCTCCACCGGTGACAGCTCCTCTTCCTCCTCTACGACATCGTCCCAGTCGTCTCCCAACAGCGTGCATTCTTCGGTGTCATCTGCCCTGCCAAATGCGAAATGCCTGAACATCTTCAGGTAATCATCGGATCCCAGAGGTCCCACGGTCAACATCGGCATTGTGCCGATTGCTGTGGCAACAGTTTGTGATCCAGTTGTCACCAAGATCAAGCTCCTCCTCGCCGCCGACTGCAGCACCTCCATCAGATCTCCCCACTGCGTGTCGACGACGTCGGTGATGCCATCAAGCACGAGCAGGAACCTCTTGCCTGCCAATTCCCTGCGCAGAAGTTCCCTGGCGTCCTCTTCGCCCCGATCCTGGCCGCCGCCGGCAGTGGCGTGGATCATCTGATCCATGATCTGTTTCCTCAGCCGGAACGGACCAGAGACGTGCACCCACATCCGCACAGAGAACTCAGCCTTGACGACCGCGTGGTGGAACACGAAGCGCACGAGCGCCGTCTTGCCGACCCCGGCGTCCCCGGTGACGGGCAGGACGCCGACGCCGAGTCGGTAGTGCGGGTCGTCGCTGAGCCTCACGTTCTGCAGGATCTGCTCCACCTCGGCTTCTCTCCCGAAGATGTCGTCGTCTTGTTCGGCGGCCTCCTCCGCTCCGGCGTCCTCCGCTCGCTCAACAGAGGCGACCGTGGCGTAGTTCTTCTCCGGCGCGACGGCCTCGTACGCCGAGGCGCACCGGTAAGCAGCCTGCGCCATCACCGCAAGCGCGTCCCGGAGCGGGTCCAGATCAATGCTGCTCGTCGTCGTCGCCCTGGCGGTTTTCCCATGCCCGCCGCCGTTGCTGTTGGCACGGCCTGCGGTTCTCGGCGGGCTGAAGCAGAGCAAGAACCGGAGCGGGCTGCGCGGCTTCCGCGCGACGGCGGGCTCGGCGCCCACGCCGTCGTCTCCTGCCACGTCCACGGCGGCGGCGGCGCACTCGATGTCGTCCAGGGCGTCGTCCGCGGAGTAGGTGGCGTCGAGCAGGTCCTGCAGCGGTCGCCCGCCCAGGTCGACGGCGCCCGCGTCGGCGGCGTCGAGCGCGCGCCACACGGACGGGAGCAGGCCCTCGAGGCGGCGCAGGTGGCCCGCGGCGGCCTCGTCCAGCTCGGCCAGCAGCTCGAGGCCCCTCCGGATGAGGCGCGCGAGCACGGTGGCGACGAAGGCAGACGCGGACCAGCCCACCGTCGGAGGCAGCGGTGGCGGCGCCATTGGTGGGTTTGCGTGATGTGTTCTTGGCGGGAGCGCTGGGGTGGTGACTGCTGATGAATGATCCGTAGAAGAAGAAAATGGTTTGGCGGAAGGAAAGGTGGTAGCTGTTGTCCAACAAAAATTGAAGAGAAATGAAAAAAAGGTGGCCGGTGGCCGGTGGCCGGACGACGTGCGTGCACGTACGCGCGGCGAGAGGGTCGCCGGAGTTGTTGGACAACAACGTCTTCCAGGTTGCACACAGACAGCACCGTGCACGTACTGCGGTCATGGGCCCGTAGGCTGATTGTTGGGCCGCATGGCCAAGAAGTTCACGATGTGATTCCTTTGCTACAGTACCAGAGGTTTTGCTACAGTGACAGTAGTTTTGTTTTTCTTTTTTTATTTATTTTGGCTGAGTTTTTGAAAAATCATAGTAAATCATAGAAAAAATCGTAAAATGAAAAATCTAATTTTGTTGGGCTTCACATGAGTAGATTTATTCAATGAATATATAATATGGTATGCTTTAGTATAAAGTTGTTATAAAGATTTTTGCTATGAAAAAAATCTTTGTAGCAAAAACTTTATACTAAAACATACTATATTATAAATAAAAAAAGAAAAACAAAACCATTGTCGTTGTAGCAAAACCTCTAAAACTGTAGCAAAACCGCCATCCAAAACCGCCATATAATCTGCATTGTTTCAAAAGTTGAGGGACGTGTTTTGTCTGGTTTTAAAGTTGAGGAATCAAAAGTGAACTTTGGCGATAGTCGAGGAACTAAATGTAGACTTTTTCCAATTTTCAAACAACCATTGAGTTGATCTTCTGTTCTTGCACCAAAAACGCGATGACTGATCCGTATGAAGGCCTCATTTTTCTTTATGTTGTTTTCAAGAAGTCTTCCGAAAATATTGTTTTCACAAATACATGTCACAAACTAAATGGTACAACTTATCTTTGTATTTCCATAACTTATAAATTTTATTTTATTGAATCCAAAGTTATCTACAAGTTTTTATTATGCCACATAAATAAATCACTATAGACACCTTATACAATAGTTTGTTTATTGGATCGCACAACTACAAAGAAAGCATGCAAAGACCTCTTATATGCCTAGGAGCAAAATTCATGGTTAATGCATTAACTTGTTAGCATAGTCAGTTTTGGTCCATCAGCTTTGAAAGTGTATTTCTAGGTGTAAGAACTTGATTAGTGGCTCATTAATAGACCATACAACTTAGTTTTTATGATTTTATCCGACATAGAAGATCCACGTTGAAGTGGACTACAGTGCGTGTAGTACATGACCGCGTTGGGCCGTGATTTTTTGGCAAATAGCCCCCTAAAAGAGCAATAATGGTAGAGGCGACCACAGTACGACGGTGGAGGAGGGATGGCGGACCCGCGGCCATGAGCATAGGATAGGCGAGGTGGCGGTAGAGCAGGGACGGACCTAGGGGGTATGCAGGGTATTCCACTGCATACCCTGTGCTCACGTCACATCTATATATGGTATATACGGTACCTTAGAAAAAATACTACAATTAGATTGAGAAGTATAAAGTATTGGCTGATGCTTCACGGCTTTAGAATGTGAAAGTATCTAGCATGCATGGCCGCATGCACACTGAGTCAAGGCGCAGCCAGTCTACATTTGAATTATTTATATTGTAATTTGGTAAATTTAAGATTTATTATGTTACATTTATATTGTAATTTGGTAAATTTAAGCTTTATTATGTTATTTAGTGCTTGTATAACTAATCATATTGTGAATTTTACGACTGTTTACCGAATTGATAAATGGTTTTACCAAATTGCATGTCAATTTCTTTTGTAGGGCCGCATACCCTATGCAAAAATCCTAGGTCCGCCACTGCGGTAGAGTAGAAAAGGTAGGGCTCCAGACGGTAGTTCCCGTGGTAGCTGTGGTGAACCTGCACCATGGAGGCCACCTTGCACTGGCGAACGGATCGATAAGCCGCCTCAGCATGGATAACCTAAACTAGTTCAGCACGGACCCGTGGCCATGAGCATAGCATAGGCCAGAAGGTAGTTCCCGTGGCAGCTGCGGTGAACTTGCACCATGGTGGCCACCTTGCACCAGCGAATGGATCGATAAGCCGCCTCAGCACGGATAACCTAAACTAGTTCAACTTAGATACTCGAAGGTTTTTGTGATCGTATTCCTTTTATGGAACACTATTTCAAGGAAAATCTAAAGAAATCGTTGTCAAATGGCAACAATGAAATGGTTAACTACGCGTGCGATCCAAATTAAATCATGACATATTGCTGGCTAGCTGGGTTATCCTGGGGTGGGGGGAATACCGTCGCGATTGGTGACAGAAACTTAGATTCTAACCCAATCCAGCTCTTACGCGCAAAACAAACACATGACATAGCAGGCGTGTGCATCTGATTGGGTCCAGTAACCCTCAACCCCACAATGTCAAACGACGTCGTCGTAGGCCGGCCACCACCGTACCGCCTCTTCTCCTCTCCTCACGACGACCCGGACACTACGTACGGCGCCGCGAACCCAAGTCCAAGGCGCGGCACGCGTTTAGCGCTTGTGGATATGGAAGACGACGAGCTGAGACCTTGGCTGCTCCTGCTGGCTGCTGCTGTGACGAGGTATGGTTATGGTGATGTACACCCGGCAGCGGGCAGCCGTCGAACTGGACAACGCATCGCTTTCGGATTTGCCGAGACCCCGGCTGGAAACAGAGAGACCCGGCCTTCTTCGATGTTATCACCACGCCTTTGCCCCTTATACCTCGCACATCTTTGGATCGACATGGGCGCTGTCACGTATTTATAACCACCACTCGCAGTCGCAGCTCGTCACAATCACAAGCAGTTCTGTGCCAGCAAATAAGCTAGCTTGCTACACACTTGCCACCCATTAGGAGGTGCTGAGAAGACGCGTGCGCGTCAACCGGGTGCGGCTATCATGAGTAAGTCACCACGGGCGCTGCAGGAGGTGATGACGGCCGTGGACGCCGGCCGCGCAGTCCACGTCGTCAACGTCGACAGCGTGTCGTTCGATAGCAGCAAGCTCATGGGGCCCCGCCGGCGCTCCACTCACTACGGCCGCGGCAGCGGCGGCGCCCGGGACAGCGTGCTCCCGGCGGTGGCAGTGGTGAAGGCCTCCTCCACGGACGCGAGCTTCGAGTTCAGCACCGCCGTCAACAGCTACAACTCCGCGTCGCCAGCCAGCATGGTGTTCTCCGACGGCCAAATCCGTGCACACCAGTTCCCCGCCGTGCGCTCCTCCGCCTCCGCAGCGGTTCCGTCGCCGATGCGGACGAGCTCGCCCATCGGAAGCTACAGCACCAAGCAGCAGCAGGCAGCGGTGACGGCGGGGAGCAAGAAGCAAGTCAGCTTCGCGACTGACGGCGCGGCCAAGGCCGGCGCCGGGCAGGGGAAGAAGAGCGGCGGCCTGCTGGGGTGCTGCGGGGCGTCGTCGGGCAAGGAAGCGGTGAAGCCGGTCGCCAGGAACGATAACCGCAAGATGGTGGCCGTTTGATCGGTGAATTATTTGGATTTATTCATTTATAGTTCGGTATAAGAAATAAGTATATATACCATGATGTGCACATGACCAGTGTACCATTCAATGAAAAGTTGAACTCATTGTTAATTGTTTATCAGGCATTTTCATAGAGACTTTTCTATGGAAGCTTTTGTTGATTTCATAAGAATTACGTCAATTTGTTACAACCAACTCTAGATCACTTTAGTAGATCTTGGCCAATCTTATAGTTGTAGTGGCTAGTGCTGCACTATGCCAAAACACATCAAATAATTTAGTGACGCGGAAAGAAAACATGTTTGCAATACGTGAACAAAGACGCGTCTAATCGAAACGCGTCTGTGGACTTTCAAAGAATCGGGTCCCTTGACAGCATGTCATATGTGGACCAAGAAAGTGTGTTCGTGATAGACAAACGAGATGTGTCTGTGATATTGGTCTTATATTAACGACACATCTGCATCAATTCTTATTTGGGTGTTTTTGTTTCTGACCTGAAACAAATATGAAGTCACCTCCAAGTCTCAACGGTTGAGGTCACCTCTAAGTCTCAACGGTTGAACCCCTATTCTCTAGTACTTTCACCTCCTACTAGAGTTAGCCACGGCTACCTTTGCCATTTCTGCGACGTCATCTTCTCTAGACTCCCCACCGCGCTCGACCAACGCACCTCCCTTATCCCATCTTCACCTGACGATGGCCTCCGACGGTAGGTCCGATGGGGAACAGGGCTCACGAGCCACATGATGTGTCACATCTAGCGGTCCGTGGTATCTACCTCTAGCTGCATTGTGCCTCTTAGGCTAGTCTCAGCGATAACTTTTATGGTGTTGTTTCCAAGACTGCCAACACGTAGGGTGTCTAGAAATTAATGTAGAAAATAGTTTTACTAGAACCTTTTGTTGTAATTTAATAAAATTATAACAAAGTATATACACTCCATGCAAATCAAATATTGAGGTTTCATTAATGTGGGAGACTAGTTAGACGTTGTCATGGCAGCTACTTGATGAATAACACATGGGCATCCTCTGTATTGCTCGGTTAACCATGATTGTGGTGATTATCGGTGATTGGGAGAGATAGAGAAGTCAAGGGAGTAGAGAGAGCTTTCACAAAAAAAAAAGGAGTAGAGAGAACTTTCACAAAAAAAGGGAGTAGAGAGAGATTTTAAGAGGCATCCCAGGTGGAAATGTTTACCCATGTCAGCATTGCCACATCAACAAACCAACACGTCCGAACACTTTAAGGATTAATTTTTAGATGATTTTGGGTAGTCTCGGGTACTAAACATTTGGTTTCACAATTCAGAACGTTAAGTAGACAAATTTCAATACTCGAAGGTTTTTTTCTGAAGTTATTCCTTGTATATGAAATAATATTTCCAGGCATATATCTACTGAAATCATTTTCAAATATCAAAACTTCATAAATTGAACTTTGAAATTACGCAAATCTAAACTAAATCATCACACGTTGGTGACTAGAGGGAGTGTATCATAGCAGCAGAGGTGGCTTAAGATGAGAATAAGCATCCTAGAGGGGGGAAAATACCGTTGGCTTTGGTGACTAGTATAAGCTTAGAGCATTTCCACCAAATTGAGAATAAGTGATGCGCTCTCTCTCTCTCTCTCTCTCTCTCTCTCTCTCTCACACACACACACACACCCCACAGATAAGGGGCCAATTAAAGGAAAAATCAAGCTCCAAAATATCCTTTTTCTAATTCTTTTTTTTCTAACTTAAGAAAACCACCCTCTCAATCCTCAAAGAAAAGGGAGCATAAAGGAGTTTTATAAATCCCTTTTCTTCTTGAATCTCTCACTTATATATATCAAGTCCCACGTGCATGCTTGCCGGTTTGCCGCCGCGGACCTGTGCATGTCAGTGAACTGGCACACCCCGCTGGCTAGCAAGCCCAGCCACGTGTGTGGGCAATTAAACCGACAAGCTGATGCGCCTCGCTGCTGTGGACACATGCAGGTCACTCTCGGAAAGCTATAGAATTTTGTAGTTGACAATTTTTTATTTGAAATCTATCTACATTTGAGGTTCTCACATTTGAAATTTGAATTTTTCAAAAGATCTCGGATGGGAAAACGATCAAAACTAAATTTGTAGATCTTTAATAGTAATAAAACTTTGTAGTTGATAACTTTTTCATTTGAAAACATATATCAAAGAAAGATTATGGTTGAAGTTCTCACAACATCTAAAATTCAAAATTTTCAAGTGACTTTAGATGGAGAAACTACCAAAATAAAAGTTGAAGATTGTTGGAACACAGTTCCAGCAGGTTTAATATTAATTCGTAATCACAGTTACAGAGCTAGAGTGTGAAGAAGAGAGGCTCTTCCACTCCAGGAGTCATCATTTACAACAGGGGCTGGGGGGCTCCTTATATAGCCAGCCCAGCTCCTAAGTACAAAAAGACATTACAGCCCTAAAGGGGAAACAGGGAAACCCTAATCCTACGACCCTTCCAGGTGGGGCTGGCAGGGGCAAGGTCGTCCACCGGAGTATTCAGTGGTTCATGGGCTCCTTCTGGGCCTCCCAAGCGCTCTACGTCTCCCTTGCTCCCGGGCCGTTGGTGGGCCGTCTTCCATGGGCCAGATGCCTCCGCGCAGGCCGGTGGCCTCCGCCATCGTCCCGATGCCTCCGCCTTGAGGTCATCGACTCGATGCCTCCGACGGAGGCCAGGGTCTTCATCTCCGGCCCGGTGTCTCCGACGAGGCCGGAGGCCTTAGCCCCCGAGCCGATGCCTCCGCTTGGGGGCTAAGGTTTTCATCGCCGTCCCGATGTCTTCGCCCTCCGATCGGAGGTACCGCGACGCACCGGTCGGCGTGGTCTCCGATTACTCCCGCACAACAGGTTAAAGCATGTGTAACAAAATAGGATAAATGTGGGGTCAAACGCCCGTGAGCATGTGCCATGTCTCCGCCGCGAGATGCCTTTTCCCAACATTCCCCCTTGAGGGTTAGGTCCAGCGGAGGCGGGCCCCGGCCATCAACTCTTGGCTTGACCCGCGGAGACCATGCCCCCCCCCCCGGCACGTCTTTGCTGGACCTCGGTTTTTCTTTGGCTTATTGAGGGTCTTTTCTCGTCCGTTGGATCTAAGGCCGTTGATTTCTGACCGTGCGATATGTGACCGTTGCGGTGGAGGGACGGTTCCTTCTCGGACCCGTCGCCCGGCCACTATAAAAGGGGAGGGGTAGGTGAGAGTTTTTTACCCCGCGCCGTAATTCTCGCGCTGTAGTTTTCTCCACCGCCTCTCACGCCACCTCCGCGCTTGCTTGTTGCCTCCGGTCTCGACCGTGGCACCTCCGCTGCGACGCGCTTGCCTCCGCCACCACTACACCGGTCCTTATTCCCGGTTTCGTAGAGTGAAGGTCGGAGATTGGCCGGATCTCTTTGAGAAGTGTATGCTTGTTGTGGCGAAGGCTAGGGACCTGGAAGAGTCTCTTTTCGACGTTGAAGCCTCCGTCGAAGACCTCATTCCTTCACACAGCCCCGGAGGTATGGCCGCCATTACCTATGATTTTGGTCCTAGCAAGATGACCAAGGCGATGATCGAAGACCTTGAGCAACAGGGCGTTATCCCGGTTGGCCGTGCCAAGCTCCCGGGGTCGAGATCGAGCCAACCCCCGCCCGGGGTATGCGGTCGTTTTCGAGATTTCTTCACTTGCGGCCTTCGCCGTCGGCCCATCCTTTTCTCGAGGAGAGTTCGGGGAGTTCAATGCTCAAATTCACCACCTTACGCCTCATGCCTTCTTGAACCTTAGCAAGTTTGTCTGGGCGGTGGAGTCTTATGGCGGAGAGACTGATGTCAATGCCTTTGTGAGGCACTATGAGCTGCAGAAGCAACCACGGTCGTTTGGCGAGGACAAAGTGAAGGCTCAGTTTGGGGCCTGTACCTTTATGGCGAAGAGGTTTCAGGAGGAGCGATTGGAGATCTCTTGGTGTCAGAAGGGCAAGTGGGAGCCGGCCAATTGGATGGATTATTGGTTCTACGTGCAGACCATTGGTGTCACCGGGGAGGATGACGACGGCAATAAGATTGTGAGGTACCCCCTGGCCTCCGCTATGACGGAGATGAAGCCGCACACCAATTTGAAACCTCTTCCAGCGTCTTCCGCTGCAGCTGCCACTCGCGAGAAGTCTTGCCGAAAGGCCTTGGCGCCGGCTTGCAAGTACTCCGAGGTCGCGACCTTCCGGAGGAGATAGTGGCCTCCGGCCGCGGCCTTTGGCCAAGGACAGCCCAAGTTTGAGATTGTCCGGAAGGAATTGCCGGTTTTCGGAGAAGCCGCGGGCATACCGTGCCCCGTCTTCGGTCTCGCCACCTCGAGGGGAGACGGGACCAATTTTGTCAACCGTATTGAAAGGAAAGTTGTGGAGCTTATCGGAGAGGTCTCCGAACGTGAATACCTTGCGCGGAAGGCGGAGGCTGGCTTCATGCCGCGCCTGAACCGCGTCTTTGAGGAACTTCAAATTCCCTATTCCTCCCGGCCTGTCCCCGGCAAGGTGCTCCGGAAGATAGAGTCAAGGGCATTGAAGAATGCCTCCGCCGTTGCTACGGTCAAGGCGGAGGCGTCAAAAAAGAGGAAACGTTCGTGTGTTGGCCGCGGGCCTTCCAAGAAGGAGAAGACCTCCGAGCCGGAGGGGCGTTGAGGCTTCCGCATCTGCATCTCCAAATGCATCTGAGGCTGGCTACCAGGGCGACGACGGGGAAGAGGAGGTCGCCAAGGAGGTGGGAGCGTCCGCTAAGCCCTCGCCTATGGCGGAGACAGAGCTGGCTCCACAACCTTCTGCTTCTGCACGGGCTCCGTCGCCGGGGGTGTCTGTCCATCCCTTCCCTAGTGTTTTTGCCGAGCTGTCTAGCTCTGAAGACGGTGAGGCCGGTGAGGAGGAGGAAGAAGCGGGGGAGGACGAGGAGGCCGGGGATGCTGAGGCATCACTCTCGCCGACTCACCAGGTTCGTGATATCCCCGATGAAATCTCCGATGATGATTTTGTTGGGAGTCCTGGCCGTAAGCTGTCGAGAAGCACATCTGATGCTGAGTTTGTTGCTGACAAGGCCGCTGCCGGGCAGGCCTCCGGCGAAGGGCGGGCCTCCGCTCCTGGTGACAAGGGTCCGGTGGGCGGGCTTTCTCTTCGTAAGTTAATTTCTGCCTTGGTTGTTTCTCTTGGACATCTGTTGTAACATTGAGTCTGAGGAGACCTTTAACCTTTTTATTCTGCAGCTGAGCTGGCCGGTATTGCTGGGAGGATGATGCCTCCGCCCGGCGTTGATCTGGCGCGCGTGTTTCCAGCGCGTGGTGCTCGTACTCAGCCTCCGGGCGGAGGTTCCACTTCTGCCGCTCATGCTTCCGGAGGTAAGCCTTCTACTCGCGCCTTATTTTGGTTGACGCGGTGTTGTACGACTTGCTAACGAAAATACGTTTACATGTCTTTGTTTTCTCAGATGCCTCCACGACGTTCGGTGCGTGGGGCTTAAATGTGCATGATATTTTCGAACATTATGGAGGTTTTTGCCAAAAGATTCACCGTCGTCTCTCGTATGTTTTCGCTTATTCGGGTTTGCACTCATTTTATTCTGTTTTTGGTCTCTCTTTTGTTTTGGCTTCAAATTTCAAGTGGACAACTATCTTGATGGGCTGCCCTTCGAACGCCTTCGCGTCTTCAACCGGAGCACCACTGCATGGTGAGTATGCTTTGGCCTGTTGCCTTTTTATCTTTTGCTTGTTGTTGTTTCTCACTGCTCTATTATTGGCTACAGACTCACCACATGGCCTTCGCCATTGAACACCGGGGGGCTGTGGAACTTGCTCAGCGGACTCAAGCTATTGAGGTCCTGAAGGGAGAAGTGGAGACCCTTGGCCGCGAGAAGACTGATCTTGCGGCCAAGGTTTCTAACTTGGAGGCCGCGCAGCAACACGGAGGCCCCGATGAAAAGGTCGAGGACTTGGAGCCGAAACTTAAAACCGCCGACAAGGCCAAGGACGTTGCCGTTGAACGTGCCAACAAAGCAATGGAGGTGTCCGAGAACCTCCGCACCCACCGACTTCCATGGAAGAGAACGCGAGACCTTCAAGAAGGAGGCGGAGAGATTGACCGCGAGATCGAGGCGATCCGGTTGCCGGTGCCGAGATTGCGGAGGTGTACTTGTCCACCCTTGAAGAATTTGGCGGCATTGCCTCTCCTCTTCCCGCTGATTGCACCGCCACGAGCTTGATGTCTTGGATCAAGTCTAATCTGGCAAAGCTGTCCCTGTTTGTCGGAGGTGTGTCTGATTTTGCGGCACGGGCCTCCGCTTATGGGTTACTGAAGAGCTTGATTCGCGGAGGTCTCGATATCAAGATCAGAGATTTTCCTGAGATCTCCGATCCGTCAGAGCTCGGGGAGACCTCCCGCCCGATCCGCAAGACGGTGCAGAAGTTCCTGAAGTCTTTCTGGGCACCTTTTGGTAGGGCGGAGGCCGTTGCTGCTGCTCAAGCGATGCGGAAGGTGAACCTTTTCTTCCTTCGTCTTTTTTGCTTGTCTCTTCTTTTGTTCTTTATGAAGTTAATGTTTTGCGTGCTTTAAGGCTGCCGCCGGAGGCCGGACACCAGTTAGACTTGTGATGAAGGGTGTCCCCGTCCTTGGCGAGACTTCCAAACCAGGCTGCGGCGGAGGCACTCAAGTTCCTCAGGCGACCGTGTCTCCGGCGAGGATACGGCCCGAGACGGAGGTTCCGACGGAAACCCAGGCACGCTCTGAAGCTCGTGCCAGCTCTCCCGCGGAGACATTACAAGAGAGGCAAGACGGAGATGCTGATAAAGCCGCTGAGGCCCACGACGTCCGCGGAGAGGAGGTAGACTAGGGTCTCACTTTTTCGTCTCTCATGATGTAAAAACACTTCTTACTTTTGCTGTGGCGCCTGGTGTGCGCGTATTGTAATTAAACTTCCTTTTGTGTGTGCTATGAAACTTATCGGTGAATCCTCCTGCGCAGGTCTCCGATTTAGGGCCTGTGCAGGAGGTGGAACCTGCAACCCTTATGCGCGATGGTGTTTACGTTAGCGGTTTTCTGTGGGATTGCTGGCGATCAGTGTTCCCTCATCGTAGCGTTGATGATATGTTTGAGTTTGTTCGCGCTCAGCTGGACGATAGGCGCGACACCTTCGTTGGGTCGCTAGCATGGAGGGGTCCTTGTTGAATTTGGCGCTCGTCGGTTTTTTCCATAAGATGTTTCTTTTTTCTCGCCGCCTTTTTCGGGGGCTATGTATGTGTTTACTTTTGGCCTTTTACTTAAGATTTGTCGACATGCCGTAATGGAACTCGATGTATTCATTTCATACGCGAGGTTATGGAAGAAATCTTAGATTATTGTATATATGTTTTTTTTGTGTGTCATATGCCAATGTTACCTGATTCTTTGCTAAGGTATTAAAACGGAGGTATTGTCTTTGCTTACGTGTAGTTTTGTAAACTCATCTTCGCGCGTTGCAACGCTAGTCCATACCATGTTTGAATTGCACGCGGAGGTTACCGGTCAGATTCCGGAGACTTTTGGTCGGGTACCTTTTATTGATCTTTTTGAAAGGTCGGCTGTTGGTTTACAAGATTCCATGCTAAGGCATGGGGAATAGAGACCTAGCGCTGCCTTTTCTACTACTATAGCTAATTGGACATGGTCCCTTGCTAATGGGGACTCTCAACTTGTCACTAGGTACCACCAATCCTCGGGCCCACCTCCTTGTGATATTCCACACCTTAGTTTGGCAATTTCAACCGGGAATGGGGGGACGTTACGAATTCTTACGTGGTGTCCCCCCTAGTCCGGCTTCTTTCCCCGAGGAAAGACTCGTTTGTGCATGCTCAAGAAAAGTGTGGTGTGCATTTTGGTCTATGTGGCCCTCTCGCTACGAATTCTTACACTTGTCTCTCGTATTACTACTTTGGATTTCTTGCAGATATACATCAACCTCCATCCCCCCTACTCTTGATACGTGCCTTGTGTGATGCTGGGGGTGGATGCTGAAAGCGCTTTCCTTTTATAGGCCTTGGTATGGCTAGTTGACTTAAATGTCTCTGACCTTTTTGGTACACTTCTTAGTAAATGCTGTGGATCTTGTATTTAGTTTCTCGTGATATGCTCTCATGATTGCTCGAGGGCCAAAACAGTCACTGCTGATGGTACTCTGCGATTGAATGTGCTTGATTGCTACTACGGGTTATGGTACAGATCTTGGTCTTTTAATACACTAGATTGCAGATCAAGGCATTTACTTGCCTTTCTTCTCCCTGGGGCTATATAAGGCTTATGGTTTCTGGTGATGCTTGGTCATTTGGTGTAGTGTTCGCCGAGATTTTGGTTTAGTGAGAGCATGGTCTTGCCGTTAGATGCACTTGAGGCCGATACGAGTAAGAATTCGTAATGGCTATATCACAATGGTGTGTCGCTCTTCGCGAGAGGTCCGGAGTGGTATCCGGCTACGAATACTACGGTGCTTGCCGCCCGGCCTATTCTTCCGAGAGACCGTCCCGGCCGCTTGGCTTTGTAGTGGGACGGGCTAGTGCGAGGTGTGTCGGTTGGCGCTTTGTGTTTTGGGTACCAAGCGGCCGAAGTCCGTCGCCCGAGGCTCCTTCCCTTCTCGGCGATGGAGAATTGCGGCGCTCTTTGCTCTTTTGCGGGCTCGTTTGCGATTGTAATAGTAAAAAGTAGCACACCTTCTCTAGGGTCTACACTAGTTAGAGCTAGGGCATTGGTGATTCTTGTAGCCTTAATTTCATACTTGTATGCAAATTAATGGACTGGAGTGGCTTGCTCAAGCAAATGTGTTACCTTCTCTTTGTTTTTGGTAGCCTTTTTTGCTTATGTCGATTGGATTGCTTTGATTGCTTCAGGTTTTCGTTTATCGTGTTTGGCATGCCTCCGCTAGTCTTGCGGAGGCCTCGAGAGGCCACCGGCCGATTAAGCGATCTTTGCTTTGATATCGGTGCCCTAGCCGCCGCTTGGGTCTTTTTCCGATTTTGGTGATGCCTTTTTTGGCTTTTTGTACCCCTTAGTGCCTCGACTCGACGTCTTTTTCCAAGGGTTTTCAACCTTTTTGGAGGTCGCTTACAAATCTTTTTGAGGCCCGCCGGTCAAGGCAAAGTTTGAAGTGACCTCTTCCGATGCTTAGAGCTCCGTCGAATATTGCGGCTGCGTTGCCAACCGCTTTCGACTTTGCTTTCGTTTCGCTGTTTCTTGGGGTCCTCTTTATATATTGCGAGGTTGATTACAACGGAGTTGCCTCGTTAAAAACCTCACCTCCGATACGGAGTCCCCTCGTGAGGAAAAGAGTGCAATCGGTTCAAAGGGAAAGAAAAGAAACACGAAAATGAACTCCATCGGATACCTCCGCTTATAGCTTTGCGGAGGTTCCTTGCATTTTAGATGTAGTATTTCCCGAGGTTGTCCACGTTCCAGTGTGGGCTGATATTTTCCCATTTTCATCTTGTAAGAGGAACGATCCTTTCCTTCCCCGCTTGGTGAGCCGTAAGGTCCTTCCCACTTTGGCCTGCAGCTTCCCCGCATTTGGTGCGTTTGGCTTCCTAAGGCGGAGGACCCAATCCCCTTCTTTGATGTCTTTGATTACCACCTTGGCATCCCTCCACTTTTTCGTTTGGTTTTGGTACTTGACTATGTTGTCTACAGCCTCTAATCTCTCTCGCCTCTATCATCTCTTTGCTTTGTACTCTTCATTTTCTCGCTAGTGCTTGTTTTGTGACCCGAGACTTTGGTTCCTTAGCTCCTCCGGCATCATAGCCTCTTCTCCATATAGCGGCTTAAAGGGTGTGAAGCCGGTGGCTCGTGAGATGTTGGTGTTGTGAGACCACACGACCTTAGGCAACTCCTCGACCCACTTTCCTTTCTTTAGGCCGTGTAGTGTTTTTGAGATTGCTGAGAATATGATTCTGTTGGACCTCTCAACAGCCCCGTTACTCTCCGGGTGGTACACTGAGGCAAATGCCACCGAGTGCCAATGCTTTTGCGTAACTCTTTGAACTTGTCGGAGTCGAACCGCTTTCCATTGTCTACCGTCGTGGTTCTTGGGACACCGAATCGCACACTATGTTCGCGCGTAAAACTTTTTTCCGTTTCGAAGTGATCGTCGATAGTGGCTTGGCCTCAATCCACCTTGTAAAATATTCTACCGCCACGACCGTGTACTTGCTACCTCCTTGAGTCAGCTGGTGGGAGTGGTCCAACAAGGTCCATACCCCATCTTTGCATAGGCCATGTTGGTGGGATGAGCCGTGTCTCCCCCGGTTTGCTCGGTTTGTTGAGAAATTTTGGCAGGCACTGCATGTCTTCACTATGCGCAAGGCATCTTTTATGTGAGTCGGCCAGTAAAAACCTTGGCGAATAGCTTTCATAGATAGCGCCCTTGGGCCTATGTGTGATCCACAAATCCCTGCGTGAATGTTGCGTAGGAGTTCCTGGCCTTCTTCGTTGCTTAGGCATTTGAGTAGCGGTTGCACTATGCCTTTTTTGAATAACTCGTCCCTCTATTATGGTGTAGCTTCTTGCTCGAGCTGCCATCCTCACCGCGCCGGCTTCATCCGAGGTAACATGATTGCCATTGATTTGATCTATGATTGCTTGCCTCCAAATCTTCGATTGGATTAGCGCACTTCCGCAAACGCTCTGTTTAACCTGGCTGTGGCTGGTTGCTGCACCTCTTGGTAGAAAGTGCCTGCTGGCATGTCCAGTTTGTTTGCTGCAGCCTTTGCTAACTCGTCCGCCTCTGTATTTTCTCCCCTCGGGATGTGCCTGAGGGTGAAACCCTTGAATCTTTTCTCAAGGCCTCTCATGACCTCTAGGTATCTTGCGAGTTCAGGTTCCCTTGCAGTGTACTCTTTTTCCACTTGTCCTGCTACCAATTGCGAATCTGTGTTTACCAAAGACATGAGTAGCTCCGAGTGCCTTTGCTTTTGTCAACCCCTGAATGACACCTTCATATTCTCGCCGTATTGTTTGTTGTTTTGAAGCATAGTCTCGGCTGCATATTTTGTTCGATTCCGACGGTGAAAACAATATCGCGGAGGCCCCAGCCCCGGATTCCCCGGCACCATCCGTGAAAAGTGTCCAAGAGGATACCTCCGATTTTGATTCGGAGGTATTTGTTGGCACCCATTCTCGAGAGAAAATCCGCTAGTGCCTCGTGACTTGATTGTCGTTCCGCGACAAACTTGAT
Source organism: Themeda triandra (assembly GCA_018135685.1). Lineage (NCBI taxonomy): Eukaryota > Viridiplantae > Streptophyta > Magnoliopsida > Poales > Poaceae > Themeda > Themeda triandra. Next base: position 999,058 of record JAENPR010000169.1, on the reverse strand, counting down.
CTCGAACCGAGACAACTCGTAGCCCATTTGCCTATTCTCCCTGAGGCTTCTTTGTTGTTTAGGATCTCGGCCAGTGGCTGCGCCGTTGGTATCAGGATGGTGTGTTCCTGAAAGTAGTGTTTTAACTTCCTTGATGCCATGATTACTGCGTATGCTATTTTCTCAATCTCTGTGTAGTTCGGCTTTGCTCCTTGCAATGCCTCGACACATAGTAAACCGGCCGCCGCACCGCGCTTGCCGTTTATCTCGTTTCTCTTGCACGAGTACCGCACTTACGCCCCCGTTGATGCCGATACGCATGCCAGGAGTGGCTCGTCGCTATCCGGGCTGCCACCATTAGGTCCTCGGCCATGTATTTCTTGAGCTGTCTGAAAGCTTCGATTGCTCGTCCCCATTCGAATTTTTCACCGGCTTTGAGTGCCTTAAAGAAAGGGAGGCTGCGCTCGGCTGATTTGGAGATAAACCTGTTCAAGGCCGCGATTCTTCCTGTGAGTCGCTGGACCTCTTTTTTGTTTGACGGTTCCGGCATGGCCAGGACGGCTTTTGCTTTGTCCGGATTGGCCCTGAGGCCTTCGGGTCCGACGACATACCCAAACATTTTTCCCTTGCTGACTCCAAAGACACATTTTTCTGGGTTTAGCTTTAATCCGGCCTCCCTAAGGTTCGCAAAGGTTTCCTTGAGATCTTCTAGGTGGTTCTCCGGCTCTCTGCTTACAACTGCAATGTCATCTACATAGGCTATGATGTTTCTCTGTAACTGAGACCGTAGTACGGCTTTCACCATTCTTGCGAAGGTTGATCCTGCGTTCTTGAGCCCCTCGGGCATCCGCACAAAGCAAGAGGGTGCCGGTTGGGATAGTGAAACTTGTCTTTTCCTCATCTTCTTTCCCCGAGCGTACGATGATATCCCGAAACACAAATCCGGAGGGAGAATCTTTTGCATCCGGCGGCTTATCAACCGAGGCGTCTATTCTAGGTTGCGGGAATGGGTCTTTTTTGCATGCTTTGTTCGTGTCGGTGAAGTCGATGCGTATTCGCATTTTGCCATTCTTCTTTGGGACAAGCACCACATTTGCTAACCATTCGAGTATTTGACCTCTCGTATGACGTTTGCGTCCAATAGTCTCTCGCACCTCCGCCTTCGCGGCCAAAGTTCGCTCCTCGACATTTTCCTTTGCCTTTGCTTCCTTGGCTTTACGTTTTCATTCAAATCTAGGGTGTGCTCGATTATGTCTCTCCCAATTCCCTTAAGGTCTTCTCGACCATGCAAAGACATCTCTCTTGGACAATAAGCTAAGTAATTCTCTTTGTTCTTCTTCTCGACGTTTGCTCCGATCGTGACCTTCCCGTTTGGCACTGCCTTGTCGAGTGGCACCGTTATTGTGTCCTCCTGATCTTTCATGTCCGTCTTCCCCCCGGGCATATCTGGTGACTCATCTGATGCTACTGTGTTTATGTTCCTGTGAGCCTTGTATATTGCTCTCTCTATGTTTCTAGCTTCTTTCTGGCTTCCTCGAACCGTGATGATTCCATGCAGTGCTGGCATCTTCATGCAAAGGTAACCCATGTGGATTGCCACATTGAACTTATTTGCAAATCCTCTTCCTAGGATTGCATTGTATGGGTAGTATATGTCTACTACATCAAAAGTGACGTATTCTGTCCCGCTTTGTCCCCATCTTGAAAAGATACGGGTAAGGAAATTTTCCCGAGTGCATGAATCTTCCTACCTCCGAATCCTATCGAGGTGTGTCGCGGTTGCGTATGAGACCGGCCGAGTTTCATTTGATCAAATACTCCCGAAAAAATGATGTCCGCCGAACTCCCGTAGTCGACTAGTATTCTTTTTATCTCCCATCCGGCCACGTTTGCTTTTATGACCATCGCATCGGTGTGAGGGTAACTCTCCAATCGGAGGTCTTCTTCGGAAAAACTGACCTGGGCCTTAGACCATTCTGTCGTTCGGTGTGCACCCTGTACGGCTACATTGTTTACCAATCGGAGGTGGTCTTTTTTCTGCCTCTTTGTTTCAAACTCCATTGCTGAGCCTCCGGCTATCGGTAGTATCATTCCTATTGTGGGTAGAGCAGAGTGAGGGTTCATCTGATTCTCAACCGGAGGTTCGGCCTTTGGCAGTGTGCCGGGGCAGGTGGTCTGCTGCGAAGGTGCTGGTAGGGCCTCAAATTGCCTTTGCTGCGGAGGCGGAGGTAATGCTGCATACTGCTTCTGCTGCTGATGATGTGAAGACTGAGGTGCCTCTATCATAGATATCTGTGGGGGTCGAGTGTTGACGTAAGTAACCGCACTCTCCGCCCTAACGGGTGCTTGGTTGCCGTACTGAGACTTTTGGTACTGTACAGGCCGCCATGCTGGTAGGGACGGTGGATAGTACTGCTGTGCTACGTTCTGCTGAGGGAAGACACTGTTAGCGTACCCTGGGTAGTTTGGGTTGTACTGTTGATGGTACTGCGGAGTGAAGGTGTGATTCACTTGTCTGGCTGGTTCCTGAACGGGTGGAGGCGGCTGTTGCTTGTCCTTCATCCGATCCATTGTTTCTTTGGTTTCGGGGCATTCCTTGGTGCTATGCCCCTTTTCTTCCCCATGAAAAATACAATAATGCCTTCTCGGTTTCTGGTTCTTATTCCAGTTCTTCGACTTGCTCTTGTTGAAATTCTGGTTATTCTGAGCCTTTGTATCTTGGCCGTTCCGGCTCCTTGTCCGCGAACGCCGAGGCCGGCTGTTTTGCACATTGAAGACTTGCCTTTGCCGAGCATTCTGCCCGTCATAGGACCCGTTGTCTCTATTGTTGTTCCTACCGGAGTACCTTTTACCCGGCCTTCGCCTTCATCTAGTCTTTTCCGGAGATCATTGTCGACTGCCGCAAGTATTTCTCGAATTCTTCATGCGGTTTTTCCATAGTGGCCGGCTTTTCTCTTGCCAAATGGCTTGCGAAGGGTCCGATGCGGAGACCTTTGATTGCTGCCTCTATTGCGACGCTGTCCGCACATCCGGCGCCTTTGCCCCGAGGTGTAAGAATCTCTCGAAGTAATCCCTTAGCGGCTCCCCTTGTCATGCTTGTTGCTGAACAAGTCCGCCGATGACAATGACTCGCTTGAGAAACCTTTGAAATTGGCTATTATCTTATCCCTCAGTTCTCCCATGAGTAGATTGTGCTAGGCTTCGCATGGAGTACCATGTCGGTGCGTCACCCTCTCCGCGGCGATGACGAAGGATTTGGCTAGGACACCATCGTTTCCTCCCGCGGAGGCTACCGCCGCCTCAAAACTCATCAAGAACTGTCCGTGGATCTGTTTTCCATTGTACCTAGGTAGGACCATGGGCTTGTAGCCCGGAGGCCATGGTGATTTCGAATGCCTTCCGACGGGGGGATTTCGGGTCAAACGTTCTCTCGGTAAATCATAATCCGAGGTATTTCTGTTGCCGGGACTCCAGTAGGTGTTGCGGCCATGTATTGGCTGAACTGTGGGGTTGTTGTGGGCTGCATGCTCTGGATCTCTGCTTGCAGTATTGCCATTTGCTGCCTTATCTCCTCGGCTTGCTGTGACGTATGCATCGCCCGTGCGTGGCCGCTTGCTCGCTCTCGGCTGTCTCGCTCCGTCTTCCATGCGTTCCATTTCGGCTCTCGGCCGACTTACCTCATCTTCCCGGTCTTGCTCACTGTTCGGTTCGCGGGTGGTGGTTCATCTTCACCGTGACCATCACCGTTTTCCTCACCTTCGGTTGCCCGCTCGGAGGCATATGTGCTTCTTGCGAGACCTCCGCGGCCGCCTCTTCGGGTGGCTCGGGTGCGGCGGCATCGTCTTCGCCGAGCGGCGGCGGCCGCTACTTGTTTTCTTGTTGGCATCTCGTGAGTGATATCCTCGGCCGACACACGGGTGGGCGCCAACCGTTGGAACACAAGCCCAGCGGGTTTAATATTAATTCGTAATCACAAGCTTCTGAGCTAGAGTGTGAAGAAGAGAGGCTCTTCCACTCCAGGAGTCATCATTTACAACAAAAAAATGGGGGGGGCTCCTTATATAGCCGCCCCAGCTCTCCTAAGTACAAAAAGACATTACCCTAAAGGGGAAACAGGGAAACCCTAATCCTACGACCCTTCCAGGTGGGGCTGGCAGGGGCAAGGTCGTCCACCGGAGTATTCAGCGGTTCATGGGCTCCTTCTGGGCCTCCCAAGCGCTCTACGTCTCCCTTGCTCCCGGGCCGTTGGTGGGCCGTCTTCCATGGGCCAGATGCCTCCGCGCAGGCCGGTGGCCTCCGCCATCGTCCCGATGCCTCCGCCTTGAGGTCATCGACTCGATGCCTCCGACGGAGGCCAGGGTCTTCGTCTCCGGCCCGGTGTCTCCGACAGAGGCCGGAGGCCTTAGCCCCCGAGCCGATGCCTCCGCTTGGGGGGCTAAGGTTTTCATCGCCGTCCCGATGTCTTCGCCCTCCGATCGGAGGTACTGCGACGCACCGGTTGGCGTGGTCTCCGATTACTCCTGCACAACAGGTTAAAGCATGTGTAACAAAATAGGATAAATGTGGGGTCAAACGCCCGTGAGCGTGTGCCATGTCTCCGCCGCCGAGATGCCTTTTCCCAACAAAGGTCTTAAAAAGTTATACAACTTTATAGTTGACAACGTTTTCACTTGAATTCGTTTAGGATTATAAACACTTATTTCAAAATCAGATCAGTAAAATATGTGGAAAAAGAATATCTCATTTGGACAAGTGAATCGGTGGAGTGCTTAGAGTAACTTGTGAGGCGGAAGGTCTAGAAAAATTGTGGGGCTTTTCGCTTAGGGCTTCTTATCCACGTTTATTGGTTTCTGAAAAATGATTGTAGGGAGGTAGCCGCCTCTGCAATCTGCATAATATCCCCAGCCAGCCCAGTGTAAAGCCTCTTCAACGTAGTGAAAGGGGAGAGGTTTTTTTAATCTGCTGGAGTACACATCTCTTCGCCCCTAGAAAGCCTATCCGATGTAGTGACAGGGGAGAGGTTTTCTTAATCTGGTGGAGTGCACATCCCCTGGCTGTATGGATGTATATGGTTTTCTCAATGACGAAGATGCTCGTAGATTCTAACCAAGTCAACTTATTACACATTTACGCTCGAAACAAACACATAACACAGCATGTCTTAGGTCACGTAGGGCCGCGAAGAAAAAAAAACATAGCAGGCGTGTTGATCTGATTGGGTCCAGTACCCTCAATGTCAATCAGACATCCACAATAGGCCGGCCACCACCGCCTCTTCTCCCCGCGACAACCCGGAAACTACGGCGCCGCGGATCCGAGGCGCGACATTTAGCGCTTGTGGATATGGAAGACGACGAGCTGAAACCTTGGCTGCCTCTGCTGCCGTGACAAGGTGATGTACGCCGGGCAGCCGGCAGCCGACGAGCTGGACAAGCGCGCGCGTCGCTTTCGGATATGCCGAGACCGCCCCGGCACGCAGACCTTCTTTGATGTTATCACCAAGCTTGCCTCTTATACGTCGCACATCTTTGGAACTACATGGTCACCATGACATATTTATAGCACAAAGCTAGCAATTGTGCCAGCAAAGCAAAGCTAGGTACACACACTTTGAGTAGGTATCAAACGGCTGCGACGAGACGACCATGAGCAAGTCGCCACGGGCACTGCAGGAGCTGATGACGGCCGTGGACGCCGGGCATGGAGTCGACGTCTACATCGACAGCACGTCTTCCGATAGTCGGCGCGAGCTCCTGGGGCCCCGGCAGCGGCGCTCCACGCCTACCTACTACGGCCGCGGCGCCGGCGCCCGGAAGAGCGCGCCGGTGGTGGCGGTGGTGGACACCTCATCGGACGCGAGCTTCGAGTTCAGCACCGCCGTCAACAGCTACAGCTCGGCGTCGCCAGCCAGCATGGTGTTCTCCAACGGCCAGCTCCGCGCGCACCAGTTCCCCGCCGTGCGCCCCTCCCCTCCACGGGCAGCAGCCACTCGACGTCGCCGCTGCGGGGCTCGTCTGTCGGAAGCAGCTATAGTAGCACCGGCAGTGGCACCAAGCAGCAGGCAAGGTTGACGGGGAGCAAGAAGCGCGTCAGCTTCGCGACGGATGGCGCAGACAAGTCGGCGGCAGCGGGCAAGGACGATGGCGGCAGGCAGAAGAAGAAGAGCGGCGGCCTGCTGGGATGCTGCGGCCTGTCGTCGGGCAATGAAGCCATGGAGCCGGTCGCCAGGAACGTTAACCGCAAGGTGGTGGCGTTTTGATCGATGAACTAGTTGGATTTATATACATAATATAGTATATATAGAGGGTATTATGCCTTGTTTGGTAGAGCTTCATGCGTCAGAGAAGCTAATGCCGGTATGAGCTCTACGAAATTAATGGGACCCAAATATATATACCATAATGTGAACACACGATAATCGATCATGTCATGCGACTTGTGAGAGCATCATAGCATGCATGTGTGCTTGTGTTATTATATTACTTCATCATGTGCTATGGCGGCTTATATATGGTTTGGCTAATCATGGCTATTATCATATTTTTAAAAATTTGTAATTTATCTGTCAACATGTTCTTATTGGAAAAAATGTTAAATATTTAACCCTTGAATTTTAAATCTATAATCCATCGCCTTTCCTGCTTTTTTTACTCCACTGCCTTCAACACCGTTGACAGCATATGGTGCGGGGCAAGAGGCTTAGTCGCCAGCAGTCCCATATTTATAGGAGAAGCGATCAAGCACCCTGAATATTAAGGGATGTCTCCAGTCTACTACTACCTAATATATCTTTAGCATATCTGGGGGCACAATGGTCTTTTTCTCAGATTCATCAACTCTGTAATTCTTACTCGCTTGCTCCTAGCGTTGTGGCTAGCAAATGTTATTGCTTTGGCATAGGACACCTACCTTTGAGACCTCTTTCGGTGTATATTTAGGTCTTGTCGGGACATCTTTGGGCGTCCCTAACTTCTTGTCTTCTAGGAGTCATGTCTTGATTTTTTTTTCTTCACCTCTACTCTGCCTTCAGAAAACTAGTGCAATCCGCTCGAAGAGAAGTAGTATGATATATCTTCATGGTAGTGATGTTATAGTCCAAAGAGCTAAGGGGGTAGCACCGCCGAAAGTACCAATCCCATCACCTCCTGAATTATCAATGTAGTCTAGTTTATCCTCTCGTAGCTAACGCCACCATAGCGCTACATCGGCCAGAGATTTTTAGGATATTTATCGATACCATAATTTTTTAGGGAAAATATTCAAAAACATAGTTATATGATTTACCTCCCTGAACTATTAAAGCAGTCCAATATTTACCCTTTTCTTGGCTGATGATGTGGCACTATGTCAGACAAAACCACCATCTAAAATCACTCAAGATGTAAAATCAATTTGTTTTAAAAGTTGACGCTTAAAATCTAGTTTTCCTTAAAAAAAATGAGAGGAAGAACTTTTTCCATTTTAAACCCATTATGGCCCATACAACCAAGCACACGGGACATGGGCCGGGCATGCATGGCAACGTGGGCTTGGGTCATGTATTCGGCCCAACGCTAGGCTCTTCGGTGAGCACCATATTCTCCACCTCCAAAAACCACCGGAAGCTCATGGGTCTAATATTTTATCCAATTTTCCCCTTTCACTAACCTTCTCCTTCGACACTCCCCCCCCGACGAGCTCGCGTAATACACAAACATTGCGTATTTGCGTTTGCGAAAGCACCTAGGTTGAGTGACCGAAGAACAAAGGCAACTTCTTTTTAATCATAGTAGGGAGATACTGATGCATCCACACATATACAGTACCAACATAAAAATGCACACGCTTTAAACACTTAGCCTAAACTCACACGTCATCATTGAAATCACCATCAAATCCCGAAATAATCCATGAAAATCCCAAAATAATCCAAGAAAATGGAAGTCTTTGTGTTAAGTCAAGAACTAAATCGGGATGACAGCTCTCGCTATAAGTAACTTCATATTATTTTTTTGATTTTTTTGAAGCCACCCTCTCTCCTCCTACACGTACACTGGACAGAGTACAAGTGAAGGTGCAATATAATTGTGGCATCTGTCCTCTATCACGTACTGTGTATGCGTGAAGTGTATATATCTTACGTGGAAGTCTCCATCTCGAGCTGTTTTAAACTGGAGATCGACGGCAGCACTGTAGCTACATGTGTCCGCCTGAGGTCACTGCCGGCGTCTTTGGTTTGGCAGCGTGCGGTGAGTCCACACGTTGAATTTTTCAACTGTTCATGTATGTAAAAACTTGGATGAAAGTGCCAATATATAGTATACACATTTAGATTAGAGAGATGTCGCACTAATAGCTTGGTCATCGTGCACCCTTTTATTGGTGGGCTGAATCAAAGTTTCTATCTGAATTTTAAGAAAAAAATATGCGATGAAAATCACCTATACTAGATAAAAATCTGAAACACGTCGAGATCCATCAATCATGCCTAGCAAAGGTCACCACAGCGGTTTGCCAATTTGATCCTCAAAACCGGTCGTGGACTGTTTGATGGTTTAGGTCTTGAAACCATCTATGGCAGTTTGATCAGTTTAGACCTCCAACTAGGGAGTGACAAATCGGCGGACATGTAGTGGAATCTTGAGCTCTCATTTATGTGGTTGAGAGTTTTCTTAGATATAGAGAGGAGGGAGAAAAGAGGCTCTTTTGATTTGAGTTTTTGCCACTACAGCTTTGAGAGATCTACTAGGAGTAGATTGTAATCGCACGTCTTGGAGTAATCCAAAGATCAATTTCGTACTTACTTTGTTCTCTTCCAAATCTAAAAATATTCACCCTTTTGGTACTTTTTTGAGCCATTTCTTGTGATTTGGATCTATTATACTCTCAATGAGTTGTAGGATCGATTTTGGAGCATTTAGGGATCGAAACTCTTCCAAACCATGCCCCGAAGCCGGGCTCTTATCGCCAAAGTTTCATTCTCCAAAACTCTTGTTTCCAAGCCTCTTTTGGTGACTAGTATAGTGCCCGTGCTAACGCTACGGCTTCATTTCAGGGGTACACATGAAAACAACCAAATTATGATATTTTTTTCATAGTTCAACATTCACGCAATTGTATATGAGTATATGTATAATTGTATATAAGTATGTATATAATCCAAAAAACATTTATACATAACAAGGCATAATAAAATTGTCTTGCCCCAAGCATCTGTTTTACAGTCCGCTTAAGACCTCGCCGCCTCCCCCGAGGGACGAGAGCGTCTCGTTCGTGACAACCGCTCGGTCCATCAATGGTGTAGGTAGCGGTGCCATGCCACGATGTCCACCTCAGGCACGCCGAAGGCATCGGTGATCCAAGGCAACTCCGCTGACCCGAAGCCATACGTCGTCCCTCGCCGAGCTGGTGCTGTCTAGCCGCCCTTGAAGCAAACCAAGGCACAAGCATTCAAGCAATTCATGTGTAATCATTCTTACACAGGAGACCAATCAAGTCTCATGACCAAGTCTTATTGCTCCTAGATAAGAATCACAATTATCTCAAAATATATACATCATGTGGAAAGTGTCAGGTTCAGAATAACAACTCATGGTATAGAATAGAATATGTAAATGACACAAAACCCTTACCTACACATTCGCTAACTATTTCATATATGTTTTTTTGCTAGTATATTGCCATGCTAACGGTACGGTGATATCAAGGGTAATAGACAATAAACAACCATTCATCAAATTTAAACAACCTACACATTACTTAAATCAATCTATTATATTTGATCATTGGTTATTACAAATGTGTCAACCTGTTGGTACAACCATTTTCTAGTGATCCCCAAGGTGTCGAGATAAGAACAAAAAAAAAATACTAATAGACCAGCATGCTGCAAATAACCTTCACTTTGGCTGTGGGTCCTAAAACATGTTCAGTTAATCCACGTCGTTCAAGGAATTTCAGTGACTGCAGTCATGGTTAGAACAGCGACCCAGCTACTCGTTAACTGAATGTGTACTGAAGAATCAACGAACAACATTGTAAAGAACTTCCCCTTAACCCAAAAAATATGTATAGAACTGCAATTGGTACTAATCTGGACTGTACTCAATGATCTATCTTAAAAGAATAATTCACTCCTTTTCAAATTACACCATATAATATGATATTAACGTCTCTAGGGCAAAATTCACTCATTTTCAATTTACTCTTAAAAAGGAAATATGAGCTATGCTTCTTGGCATTGGTTTTCTATTGTCAGAGATCCATTTTGAGGCATTCTTTCTCCTGTGCCCTCGAAATCAGCTGACACCACAGTCAAATATTAGAAGGAGAGGAGCAAGGAAATTTTTGGTTGGACTGTAAACAATTTAGAGCTGTACAAGTTCCCTTTTCGCAAAAAAAAAAAAAAAAAAAAAAAAAAAAAAAAAAAAAAAAAAAAAAAAAAAAAAAAAAAGAAGTAGCCTTTAGCATCACAAACTAAACGGAACTGGATCAATTGCAGCCGCTGCCGCTGCCGCTCCGGTCACTTTCTTTGGAGTCACAGCCAACCATGCAAATCATTCACCATCAGGATGTCAGAGAAACCGGTTTTTGGAGTTACCTGTTGGCGAATGATCAGAATTCGGAAGACTTCGCCGGTACATTCGACACGAATGATCCGAATCGCAATCTCATGAAGGACGAAGCGACGGACATGCCGGCGGGCAGATTGAGGCCATTCGAGACCTAGCCGTCCAAGCTGGCCGCGATCGGTTCCCGTCAGACACTTCCACCGCGTTCTCTGCGGGGGGCGGCGAGATCCCCACTGCCGGCGGCTGAGGGCCCGATAATCTAACGTTTCTTAGACAACATCAAACAAGTTCAAAAATATGTTACATTAGAGATTTGAAAAATAGATCAAGCCATATGCCCTTCGGATGAACTGAGAAACAATTAAACATAACTTACATTTATCCCTTACCACAACCTGGAGATCAACCGCGAGTGCAGTGGCGAAGCCACGTTCAACCGTTGGGGTCCGACGACCCCAACGACTTCGCCGTAATTCCACAGAGCGATCAGTTTTGGCCGGCCTTGACCCCACTAATTTTTCGTTTAGACCCCGGTGGCCCAGCGGCCGCCACAGTCTCACGTGCTAAGCCCAGCAATAGGAGTCGGTCCATCGATCTGCTCAGTGTCTCAGCCCATCCGATCCATCAAAGGCCACAGGCACATAACGTTCAGTTGGAGAAGGCCAAACCTTGCCTTGCCCTCTTGGCTCTTGCCTCCGAACCAGTGTTTAATTTGGTGCGTACCCTTCCACCTTCGTATCTGAGGCATCATATCGTATCCTACCGCCGACATCGCCCCTACCAGCCGGCCGGCGCTCAACCACTGCTCGTTCTCTCATCTCAAGTTGTCTGGCTGTTCTACTCTCCCCAGCATCTAGACAACATCTAGACAAGACAAGGTACCGGCCCTATACCCAATTGTGCGGTTTTCAGTCAATTAATTAACTATAAGTCTGAATTTTGAGGTTTTAGGGTTCTTCTCCGAACTGAGATTCTCAAAAAACGTTAGTCAAGAAAGTTCTCTTTCATTCCAGCAAGATGCCAGGTTATATACTACCTAATATTATATGACTAATTTAGTAATTTGATAGGCAAACACTTTGGATTTGATAGTTTTTATTACGTTGTCAACATGCAAGCTATCCGATTAGACAATGCAATATCATATGATTTGTGGAATCGGAATTTCTATCCATAATATCAATCGAAGATGTGATAGTTCACTTTCATTATACGGAGGACCATAATCATAGAGGAAATTTTTAAGAGGTAACTACTATTTTCATACCTTATTTGGTCATAATATGCATTGTTATTTTATTCATTTGATGTCATTTCACAATATGCATTGTTATTTTATCAATTTGACTGCATTAAAAGAACAGTTTGATGTTATGCATGGTATTATATTATTGGACCCTATAAATTAGCACTTAGTACCGTGAGAATCGACCCCAGTGGCCATTTATCCTGGCTTCGCCGCTGCGCGAGTGCACGGTGCACGCCCGGCCATCCCGCAACTGCCTGCCGCTACGGTACGGGAACCTGCCGATCGCCGTCACCTCGATGTTTCTCGGGCTCGGACGTCAAAGGGGTCGACTCGCAATCGTGACTCACGGTATAAACGAAGGGGTGGCGGCGGCAGATCACGTACGTGACTCAAATGGACCCTACACGACGCCATGGGCCCCTGGCCGGTGCACTGGCTCCCCATGGGGCGGGCCTGCGACGGGAAGATGTGAGGGGAGGAGACAGGGCGAGGAGGCGTCGCGCGTGGCCGGGCGAGGGTTGACGTGGTCGCCCAGGTGCGTGAGGAGGGTTTGTTTTTTCTCTGGATTTTGAAAAGAAAAGGGACAGTACTGGGATTTGATCCCTGGCCGCACCACGGTGGCGGAGCCGCTGAGGATGAGGTGTGAGGTGGGATGAGAGAGGAGGGTGGGAAGCCTGACCATACATCTAATTGTAGCCTTTAGATCTAGTTTAGAGATGTTTTAGACCTTTGATTTTGACGAGGAGGATAGCCTTGGCAAGTATTCCATTATAGTAGAGATTTTTTGAAGATCTTTGTGCTGATGTTTTTAGGACAAACCTAAATGATATTTTAGGTGCTGCTAATAGGGCTTGAGATACACATAGTCACTACCTTTGACAGATTCCCTATGAGCACCTAAAAATCCACTTTTGGAGGAAAATTGTTGAGAGAGATTTTTAAATTTTCGCTCAAGATTTCACCCTTTTTAACTTGATATATCAAGGATAGATTCTGAATAGGTTAGTCAAGATGTTTGCAAAGTTTCATAATTTTTGGCGCTCGTTTTGAATTTAATTTAGTTTTTCTCTATATAGAATTCCACTAAAAATAGCAAAAATCAGCCCAATCCGATTTTTAAACTTGCTCCGACGACCGAGGTGACTTTTTATGGATATGTTTTGGTGATGCTATAAACCCTCCATCAAATTTAGCAAATCTCTAAGGGGACTTGATTAGATTTTGACATACATTCTTCCAAATGTTGACTTCTAAAAAACCAGCCTGTGCCAGTTTTCAATACTAGCCCAAGCCCACTTGAAACTAGCGGACGGTTTCAAAACTATCTCATGGCAGTTTTTGTTGAGGGTTTTCAATCTCTGACATTTAATCTTCGTTTGTTTTTGTATTTTTTAACCTAGTGTCTAAGGTTAGTGGATTCATCGTGACTGTGTAACTTTGATTAATTGTATTTGAGAGGATCGCGAGTGGTATCAAAATATAGGTCTCTTTTATCATTCTTATGAAGAAAATTTGGGACTTTCGTCCATCTTACCTCTAGTAGCGGTTTTGATCTTTGTCAAATGATTTAGCTCAAGCCTTCTAAAAAAATGATTTAGCTCAAGCAATGCCTAAGATCAATTCGCATAAGTGGAATAAGACGGTAGCACACGAGATACAAGAGTTGTGCCCTATAGTCCAGTTAGGGGTGATGCTACTCTTCTTGTATTTGTATTTGTATTTGTATTTGTATTTGTATTTGTATTTGTATTTGTATTTGTATTTGTATTTGTATTTGTATTTGTATTTGCATTTGTATTTGTATTTGTATTTGTATTTGTATGCTCGCTTACATGGGCTAGCTGTTGGATTTTTGCTCTGACCTACATGATGAGATGAAAGGGAATGAGATGGATTCTGATCGTGAGGTCCCTACCATCCTCTATATAGACTGACGAATATTGTTATAATGAGGACGATCGGATAATATATAGATTGGATTCCTAATTTATTACATAAAATGTGTAATAGATCGAGTCTCAACCTACCATCCAGATACTACAAAACCAAATATCCACGATTTGTTCCTTGATCTCCAAGCTGAGACTACCCGCACCGCTGATCTGTATGTCATCCTGGAGTAACACATAGCGGTCCAACGCCCTGCAGCGGGTACTGCAAATGGCACGGTAAAATAGCGGCCATCCTCGTCGTCCTGTAAATCTGGCGAGATAGCGAGCTCCCGGTATGTGCCTCCGTGGTGCGGGCCCGCCCGCCGCCCGCCCTCGCGTTGCTCGCTGCTCGAGCGTGGATGGAGGATACCTGTCTCGCCCGCGCCCATCGCGGAGAAGTCGGTGCACCGTGGATGAAGGAGCCGGTGCGTTGTGAATGCCTGTCTCGAACGCGTGAGGATCGGCACACGCGGAGGCGCCTCGCGCCCGCGCCCGTGCGGCCTCGCCCGCTGTAGGTGTGAGCTCCGCCGCCGCAGATAGCTCGCCCGCGCCGCGCGAGAGTGGGGGAGGGAGCAGAAGGGCGCCGGCGTCGCGACGCAGGGCGAGGGAGCAGCAGGGAGCCAACGTCGGGGGTGGGAGCCCGAGCGGGTAGGAGGGCGGGGGCGCCGGATCCGTCCGCGAGCAAAGCAGAGCACCGCCCTGTCGCTCGCCGGCCATTCTTCTCTGTTTCCGGCAATGCCACCATGGTCATGAGCTTCGGCTCACCGTCGCCGGCCCTGCAACGCTTCCTTCACTTTCTCCCTTTTCTCGACCAGCCGCCTCGTTTGCCGGCCCCACGCGTGGAAGCCGAGGACGGATGCGGCCACCACCGCCACGCGAGGGCGCCGCCGCAGGGCGCCACCTCCGCCTGCGCGTGAGGGCCTCATCGTCAGCGCACGGGACTGTGCCCGACCTCGTCGGTGGCAAAGAAGAGGAGGGGCGCCTGGCGGAGTGGAAGGAAGGTGATGGGGGCAGAATGGAGATGAAAGTGACAGCCGTGCGAGAGAGAAGGGAGGGGGTAGGTAAAAAGAAATCTTACATGTGGGTCCCACCTTGGGATAGAGGGTGATATAGGGTATGGATGGGTGTGGAGAAACTGGATATAAAGAAGAGAATATCCATGACCAGAATGAAATATTTTCTTTAGAGGATGAATTTTGAGTAAGATGAGTATGGGTAGTCTGACTTGTCTGACCTTCGTGGGCTTCATCCTTCGATGCCCACCATCCTATCCGCTGACAGTCATAGGCTACACATATGGTCGATGAGAATACACACTTCAGATTACCATCTACATTGATTGAAGCGTGTGTGAAAGAGAACTTTGCCATCTCCATGTGAGAGAGCTTTTTTTTCGATAAAGGATAATCAAATCCGGCCTCTACATCCAGGGATGTACACAGCCAATTATTACAAAAAGAGAAAGAAAAAGCAAAAAAGAGAAAAGTCATAGTCTTATACATAGACCAGGACATTACAGCAAACGATAACTGCTTCGACCCTCTATTTGATCAACGAGAGGACGTCCTTGGCTTGTTCTCGACGCCGCAGTTGGGTCCCAAATGTCGTATTGCAGGGTATGGTAAGGAGCAGGTGTGCTTATCTTGATGCCTTCAAGAAGGTAAACGACGTCCGCAGACGCCATCATCTATGAAAGGAAGAGGAAATTACAGCGACGCCTCCAAGGGGGAATATGACGTCTTGCGTCATCGCCGCCAGCCCAGCATCGCCAGGCAGGGTTTTTACCCGTATTCCAAAATCCTGCAAAGGCACATCCAAGCCAAACCTGGAAACGACGAGATGCCGGAGATGATCGGCAGAGTCTTCACCAGATGCAGCGAGGCAGCAGAAAAGCAGGGGCGACAGTGTCCTTTGATGTAGATGTCGGAGCTGATTCGCGGGCCGCCTGGGAGCGACGTGGGCCACGAACTCGTGGAAGGGAGGGTTGGAGGGCTTGTCGAGATGGCCGGTGCCAACACCGCCATCCCACTCCGGTGCCCGGGAGTCCAAATCAACCCCCAGGCCGCCACCGAGGAAAGTGTCCCCGACCTGAGGCGACGCCCGTCCGAGTCCGCATCACCGGAGCACCACCCACACCTAGAAGGGGCAGCACGGGGTAGCAGCCGGCGGATCTAGGCCTGAGATACCCAGATATGCCCGCCATGCTAGATCCCTTCACCGGTGCGGGTACGCCGGCCGTCGAAGAAACGTGCCGCAGTCCGCGTCGCCGAGCCCACCGGGGGGGCGAGCCAGATCGGCCGCCGCCGTCGAGTAGGCCGCTACCTCGCAGCACCGCCGGGCGAAATACCACACCAACCCTAGGTTGGTCCGCCGCTGGCCGATCCGGTCGCACCAACAGCGAGGAGGCCCGATCCGGCCGTGGAGATGCCGGATCCGGCCACGGAGGAGCCGGAACCTCCACGCCGTCCGGTGGTCACCTGCGCCGAAGGAGCGAAGGGGAGGGGGAGAAAAAGATGGGGGCACGGAGAGAGGGGAGGACGCCCGGCCGCTGCCGTCCTTGCCCTCCACCGGATTCCCGGCGGCGAGCTCGGGCGGCGGCCAGATCGGGAGGGGCGCGGGGGAGGAACCCGGGGTCGGGGTGGCGGAGCGGCCGCTCCCATGTGAGAGAGCTTATTACTTTAGTTTGGACTAGCAAAACATGCCCGTGCGTTGCACCGGGTGTAGGACTCGTGGGAATAGTTAATGTGTTCATGCATCTCAATAGGATACTTATGTGCTGCATCAAGACATATTGTTCAGTACTTGTGCCAACAGGAAACGTGTCAATGTTTTATATCATCTAAAATGAGTTATCTTTGTTTGATTTTAAGTTTTTAACTCAGACCAACCTTATCTCATTAAATATTAAGGTCAATAATTAAATGCATTTGAAATAAAGCATTAATCTCGGATGAGACAATTTATATATCTCTTGTGAAGCAAGCAAACCATGAATCCCCACACGCCGATTCACAACAATGTACCCTGTATTTGCAATGGTAAAACATTAAATGGACATGATAAGGAGACACGCAATAATTATTCATGTAAATGAAAGTGTGTGGAATTATTTAGCAAATTTCTTTGATTTCTTCCCCGCGAAATCTCTTCCTTTCATGTTGTTCTTGGGGGTTGACACTTTCTTTCATGTGATTTTAACTCACATTTCCATGGTTTCTTTCTCGGATCTCGGCGAAGTGGGGGCAAGGGTCGTCGTCGTCGACATCTCATATGTTTGGCGATGTGGTCTCCTCTCACAAGCTCCTTTTTTTTTCTCGCACGCGAAGTGGGGCCGGGGTCGACCACGTCCACCAAGGCGCTCCGCTCGCCGGTGCCCATCCACTGGCGAGCTTCGATTTCGTTTCATAATAGAGAAAGATTTTATTTGGAATTTGTTAGTTATCTGTCGACAGATAACTTTCCCACTCATCTGTCTAATTTTTGTCCGTTGATCTTGCTTTATGATTCGTGTCGTTTTTTTCTTTTTTCAGGGTCCGCTACGAGCCCGCATCGACATCGCAAGACTGGTTACGCTCTAACGGGTCCGAAAAACTCGAGTGGACCCGGTATTTTTGAAATCCGCGCCCCCTTGTCTTCATTGTCTCCGGCTTTTGTTTCCCCAATCCTCATTTTCATTCTTCCCGATCCAAATGCGGACAGTCCCCGGACTTGTCGCCCCTCGCCGGCCCTCCCGGCGAGCATCGCCATGCGCCCTCCGCGCGCCAGCCTCGCCGCGCACGCCTCCCCCGCGCTAGGCTCGACGCGACCGCTGCCTGACGTTGTGGCGCCCCTCGCCGCCCCTTCCGGCGAGCTCCCGCGCCACCACGCCGCACACGCCTGTCGAGGTGAGCCGTGACTTCCGATGAACGCCCATAGTTGATTTGTTGCGGATTTTGTTTTGATTTTGAGGATGTATTTCGCCGTTGTGCGGTGATTTTGCTCCACACGACCTGCTGGAGCGACCGGTCGCTCGGCTATTCTGGGTCATTTGGTTGAATTTGATGTGGTGGGAAGAGCTGGGGGCAGGGGGCGCCGGCTGAGGCGGTGGTTGACGCTGTGGGAAGAGGTCGTCTCCTCCTCCTTGATTTGAGCTAGGGGCAGGGGCGCCGGGTGAGGTTTGGGATTTCGCGGTGGAGAAGATCTGAGGGGGGCTGGGGCGCTGCTTGCGATTCGGATACACGCAGTTGGAAGAATGGAGGGCAGGCCGGCGGCGGAGTGGTAGGCGACGCTGTGTGGGAAGAGGTCGTCTCCTCCTCCTTGATTTGAGGAGTTGTCGCCGCACTGCTTTTTGCTTGGCCACCGGGGCTTTTTTCTGAATGCGAATGTGTACTGCATGTGCAATATGCTATAATTAGCATGAAGTGAGGTTCCTGATTCCTTCATCCCTTTTTTTGTGTAGCGTATGAGTGCTATCTGAAAGTTTTGGCATATCATTTGCATGCAAGCACACCTGGATATGACAGTGTAGTTTTTTTGTTTGTGCGATGTCCACGCATGTATAATTTGTCTGTCCATCTTCAAATAAATGAAGGAGAAAGAATATTCCATCATGTATGCTTTTTAAAGGCTATGCACTGTATGTTTTAACTTGCTGCCTCTGTCATGTTCAATCAAATTTTCATGATTAGTAGGCGATGAACTCTGTGTGGTGTCCTCATGTTTGGACTCTGAAAACTGAACTCTGATTGTTGTTTTTTTACCAAGAGAATTCTAAATGTTTCTGAAGTGGAGTTAGTTTAGACCTTAGCGTCTTAAAAATCTTGTCAGGAAGAGGTGAGCACCATTAGCAAAGTTTTAGCAGTATGCACGGACTACTTTTTTGCTGCTAGTTTGTGCATGTATTTGATTGTTAATTCCTACCATTTTCTTTGATGCCTTTTTGTCAGGACTGTCACATTGAGATGAGTCAAATCAGCTTGGTGCCCTATTTGTTGTATGTTGTTCATCATCGTCAGGTTCTAGATATGCATCCGTGTGGGCAACTATGACCCAGCATCTCGGTTGTGTGCATCTCTTGGCTGAGTTGCTTGGCAACAGATGTGCACTACATCCTTCAGGGATGCATCTATTTTTTTCCCTCTGTCCAATGTTTGGCTGAGGTCCAATGGGAATCTGTACATGTGAATCAGCAGCTCAGCCCATGCTTGAGCAGAACGATCGAGCGCCCGCAGCCTGTAGTGCTTTTTGAAGTCAAGGGCCTAATTGGGCTTTTTTGTTGTTCTTCAGTTAGTTGTTTGTTTTTTTGATAAAGACTAGCATAGTTGTAGCGGTTGCTCATTCTCTGATTTATGGTATTTTGCAATTGTCATCCATATTTAGATGGAATAATAATCATCACAACAATTGTGATGTTTTGGAGTCCAGATCTGAGTTTTAGGTTGTTAGTTTTCAGAGCTTTAGTGTCTATAATTGAGTTTTCAGGGGGCATAAGTTTGTGATTTTCAGAGCTTAAGTGTCCAAGACAGAGTTTCAGAGTTTATTTGTCCATAAGACCCAACTGAGTTGGCTGCAATTCTTGTTTACTTTTCTAGACAGATTTTGTAGCATTTGCATTTTTCTGAAACAAATTGCTTATACTGAACTTGAATTCTAAATGTTTGTATTTCATGTCAGTCAAGTCTGTACCATGACACATCTGACAACTGAAAGTCCCAAAACCTTTTTGAGCGTTGCATGTTTGTTTTGTCTCTTCTGAAAACCTAAATCTGTTTCTAACCTAGAGTTTTGCAGAAATCATGTGCCGTATCTGAATGGTTTTTACGCAGCTCCACATTTGCTGACGGAGTAACCTTGCTATGCATTTTCTCTAAACAATTTTTTCTATTAAAATATGATGCGACATGCTTATATAGGCACTGTACATTGCTGATGGAGTAACCTTTTTGCTAGGAGGCTTTTTGAAGCCCTGCCATGTTAGAGAAGTCAACTATAAGTTTTTGTAATAAAATATGTAAGAAAACTCTGCAACATATTAAAACACTTTTCTGGATCCTTTTTATTTTAGCACGTGATGTTTCCCCCACCCTGTCCTGAAACCTGATCGAATGCAAAAATGAGTGTTTTGATACTTGTTTGTATACTGGTAGGTAGCAGCCTCTCTTTTTTTTCATCCAAAAATCACCCATGTTCCATTTATTTTTCTCAACTTTTTCCTCCGAAAATTGATTTACTGTGTTCCTGGACAGGTTTAGTTGCAATGGAGAGTCTCCAATCCGATGGTGTTGATGATTTGTTGTTTGACATGTATAAAAAGGAAGTACGTATTCTGATTTTTTTGGTTCTGGTAGTTGTTAATATAATATATTTTTTATATCCCTTTTATCCATTTTTTTGCCGTTTCAGTTTTGAAGCATATTAAAAGCAATATGAGTGTCGAAATGTTAAGGACATTGGTAATGCTGAAGGTTAGTTAGCAAACATTTTTTTGATTTTTTTCCATATGCTGTTGACTAAAAATGTGTTCATAAATGACAACCTAATCTGTTATATTTTCCATTTAGCACATTAACTGCTATCATATATTTCCCGAACTATTTCTTTTAGTTTTGAACCTTCTCATTTACACTTTTTTAGTACTGTGTTTTTTCTGTAGGATGGTGGTGCTGGTACATCCGATCTTGGTGCTAGGAAGTTGATGGTGGATTCATTTTTAGCATCATTCGTTGCTGGCAGTGTGAGTTGTTTTGCCTCTTTTTATTCAACATTTTTGTCATTTTGGATTTACGTATATGATGTTCACGCATCCGATGCTTATTTTTATTCAACATTTTTTGTCCATTGGATCTGCGTATAGGATGTTCACGCATCGATGTTTCGAGGCATTCTGCCCGGTCTACAGATCACGCTTGGAATCTTGTTTCGGATCGTGCTTGAGTTCGAGAGGTGTGCACCTGTTTGTTTTTGCAGAAATCCTTCCTGTTTGTTCATAAGTGACAAAATGTTTTATGTTTGTTTTCCTATATCTTTATATTTTTTGGTAGGTGATTTCGGGCATTGTGGGTTTGTTTGCCTTGAGTGGTTCAACGACCCCAGCAATTCTAGAAGAGAATGAGAAACTAGTTGTTGATGTGTTAAAATTTCTGATTGATTCTTCTTGCATCAAGATGGATGGTTAGTTTTCCTAGTGTAACTCACATATTTTTTGTCATTCGGTCATCTTCTCTCTTCTTATAAGTTTATGTTTTTCTTGAAGCTTCTGTATTCATTACACCTCCTCTGAAGCGCAAGGAGGTTTGCAAGTCTCCAACAGCTCCAGGTATGTTTGTATCTTTTCTTATTTTTTCTTTTTTAACCTTCTTTTTCCTTTTTGGATTTCTGCTTCATTTTTATGTATTCACCCCTCTTATTTATAAAATTTTTATACAGCAAAGCGTCTTACCAAAAAGGGCATTCCTAATGAGGCGGTCTCGGTATTAACGCTAGGGATGCCAAGGTGCTTTTTCCTGAGGCTGAACTTAATCATGTTATTGATGGACCTACAGAGGTTGGTTTATGTTTTCATGAATATTCCCCATACGTTTTTTTCCTCTATGTAATCCTGTTATGTGTGGGTTTTTAGCAAATGACGATTTTTTTTCATGTCTAAAAATGCAGGATGATTGTGATGTGGTTTTTGTGAAGGAGGTGAGATTAAATGATAAGCTGAACAAGATGTCCAACAATTCAGATGCAATGTACAATGCAAATATTGGTGTGGGAAGCAAAGTTGAGAATGGAGCTGATAAAGTGAAGACAAAGCCTGGCGTGTCATTTGCGAATGAAGAAAGGCGCAAGGATACGCTAATTTTGTGTCAATCCCCGAGTCTGCGCGATCGAAGATGGTTTATGATGCAGTGTTTTCACTAGCGAAAAGCAAGCTTTCTAGGTAAGACATCTCTCTTTTTTGTTAGGGCTTTTCTAGTGAGTTTGTGTTTGTTAGGGCTTCACCGCCTAATATGCCCCAATTGTTCAGATTGCAGTTTTTTTCTTTTTTTCACACTTTTTTTTTTTGAATGCAGGTCTATTATTGTTTTGATTGGGAAATGCAACCTAACATACTTCTCACTTGGTGAATCAATGACTCAAGGAAAAGAAGTATCTACTTTTGTAATCAATATTTTCTGTCGAAAATTCTTTCTTGACAAGCGCCCAAATATTTCAAGGAAGCACTATTTCTTTTCACAAATCGCAGTAAGTCTTTTGTCTAAGAACAATCTGCATATCATCTGTTTTTGAAGTAAATTGTTTAGTTCTTTATTTTTATATAAGTTTATTTGTCATGCAGGATGTGTTCTTGAGTGACTCACCTGACTACTCTCAAGTAGTTAGTTGCTTCACTGCTGCTGCACAAGTGTGGAAATTGCATGAATGTGATAGGGTAATGTGAACTTTTGATCATCTATTTTCCACTTATTAGATAGTAAGATACATGAGTTTTTTGTTGATTTCTTTCTAGCCTTTCTTTTCCCAGTTGTTCTTTCCCACGTGGCACAAGAAGCATTGGTTCCTTTTCATTGTTGACATTCATCGAAGTTCTTTATGTTTCTCGACTCTCTCCATTCAAAAGATGATGAGTTCAGTTCGAGACCAGAATAAGTTGGTAAGAATCACATGTATATTTGTGTGCTTTGTTCATTTTTTATGACTTTTGTTGTTATTTTTTTCCTAGATAAGGGGTTTTCTCAATGCATGGGCAATTTTTGATAATTCAAATACAAGTTTCGATGACTTCAAGGCTGGTTATCCTAAAGTTCCCAAACAGGAAAATGAGTAAGATGCTATTTTTACCTGTCTCCTACTCTTAACATTCAGTCAAATAGAGAGATACACGAGCCAATTTTTTTTTATTACACGTATTCGGGGTCGACAGTATATTTGTGATAAAATTCATGGAGCTCTACGGAACGTCGTAGAATGAATGATCTATTCATCCCAATGACATCTCTAGCATTCGTGTTGAAATAGTGAATAGCTTATTGTTTTCCAAACACAACAAAGCCGACAAGCAACCTTTGCTCGATCACATTGCTGCGGTTAGTTTTGTATTTTTGATTTTCTCCTTTCCATAAACCATTTTTCAGACCACTTATATTGAATTTTTTTTGTTTTTGTCCTTCTAAATTTTGTTTTGCGAAGCTGGGACCAGTGCTTGATGTGCAGTTTTTATCATATAGATTTTTTTTTAATATTTTCTGCACATTGGTGCACATGATGAGCAACTTTGTATGAACAACTTGTGTCGCGAGAAACATCTACAAACAACCAATGTGGATGTTGTTATTGTTAATTTTGTGCAGTTTTTTCATCTATTTTTTGCATGTGGATGTTGTTTTTTGATGTTGTTGAATGGTTGATTTTGCATTTTCATTTTTGAGGCAGGTTTTTTGTTTGTCTCTATATTTTGGGGCTGACTGCATTGTAGTCCCATTGTTTTTTATTTTAAATTTTCTTTTTTAGTTTTATATATGTTATCTGCAGGTGATTTGTTCATGAATATGGCAAGAATGATGCATTGATAAGAAGTAAGTTGTTTTTATTTGAGTTTTAGATATGATGACTTGTTGGCATTTTTTTGACCTTTATATTTGCCCTTTTTGATATTTGGGTGGTGATGCCTCATTTTGAATTGTAGTCGCTAGTTATTTGTGGTTGTTGATTATCAATGTTTCGTTATCTGCAGGTGATTTGTTCACGAATATGGCAAGAATGATGCCTTGATAAGAAGTAAGTTGTTTTTATTTGAGTTTTTAGATATGATGACTTGTTGGCATTTTGGTGACCTTTATATTTGCCCTTTTGATATTTGGTTGGCCGATGCCTCATTTTGAATTGTAGCTGCTAGTTATTTGTGGTTGTTGATTATCAATGTTTCTATTATTTGTTTGTAGCTCTTGTTATGGCTGATAATTTGTGGATGTATTTGTATGCATTTTTTTAGTTTTCCTTACCTTATTCCCTGTAGTTGATTTGACTTTTAGCTTTAATGTTATTTGTATGATGTAATTTTAGCTCATTTTGATTTGTCATCCTAATTTGATTCGTGTAAATTTGAGTTGTACCTTCTAGTTTGTATGTTATCTTCTTTGAGGTTTTGGCTGATCAATTTTTGTTCTTTATGTTATCATATCAAATTTTGGTTGTATTTGTATTCTAGTTTTGGTTTTATTTTGAAGCAAGTTTATGTTGTATTTGTAAGCAAATTTTTGTTGTATTTGTTAGCAGTTTTTCACTGTAGTTCATTGCCTAATGTTCCCCCCGAATTGATCGAAAAAAATTCTTACAAGTCATAGCCATAAGCTTTGTGAAGTGCCTCTTTCTCTCGCATTTACCTTTGCTGCCTCGGGAACAACGTGTTTCATGTGTCCGATATTCTTTGGACTGATCGGTGGCTTTCAATTACTGTTTTTTTCAATGAATTTTGGCACTTTTTTCGGAAGGGCTGGTCTATGCTGTTGACTTCTCTCACAGGAGTGGAAGGGACCTTGTGAATATGGCCAAGAAGAGGACAAATGTCATTCCCATTATTGAGGATGGCAGGCACCCCGGCAAGGTACCGGATGTTGGTTGGCATGGTTGATGTCATCTCCTCGATGTTGCTCGGCCAGGACCACTGTATATTCATCTCACAAATACCTTTGTAATTATTATCGTGCTTTTCTTAATATAGTTATTTGCTTTATGAGTAATGCTTAACATCTGAAATCTTTGATTGTTGTTGACAATTCATTCATAGTTTTAGAACTGAAACAAAGAATTGAGTAACTAAACTTAGTAGTAACAAATGGTGATTCCTAAAGAAAAGGCAACATCCACCAAATTATCTCGAAACGATTAAGAAAACACAAGGGGCATTATGCCTTTTGGTTTGTTTTACAATTTTTATAATGTATTGCCAAATTTTTGCCAGGATCGAATGAGTTTGCTGCACTGAATTTTTTTTTGCTAACCATTAGGTTTCATTATAGGTTCGGGTTCTAGTTTTCGGTTTACGTAAATCTAAGTGAAGAATATGTGCGGTTTCTTAGAAATGCTTTTGTCAAAGTGAATTGTCTCTTATTGAACATGGCTTTATGTCATCTCGTAGCTAATGAACCCTCAACCGTCGGGTTACTAAATAACAGAGTGCATTAAGCCATCTCAAAAAACAAGACATCGAAAGGAGCATGAAGCTCTTTACACAAATAGGTTCTTCAAAGTAGAAACAGCACATTGCAAGGACCATGTATCCACTACTAATCTCATAGGTTCTAGTACATGATCAGAGAAAACTACACATGATTTTTCTATGTTTTCCAAGTGTCATTCCCTCCACCGATTGTCCTGTTATTTTGTAGCTTGTCCTTTCTCTTGCATCAGCGTGTTTCTTTTGCACCACTTGCATTGTTGGGGGGGGCTGTGCTTTTCTCAAAAGGGCATTTCCTGCTGTTGTGCCCTGAGTTCTTGCAGTTCTTGCAGGTGTACTTTTGCTTATTTTGTCTCTTAAATCCCTCAACCAAGGGCATTGCTCTTTTGTTTGTCTGTTTTGGTTGTCTTCCTTTGTTACCGCAATATCCGGGTCTTGTAGTTGTATTTCTGGTGCTGCCCCTCCATTCGAAACTGGAGTGTTTGATGCAATATCTGGAGCAGTTGATGCATTCTCTGCTGTCCTTGAATCCATTTTTCTCATCTCTTTTCTTATTCTTTCCATCTCTTTAGCAAGGTAGTCATGTTTCTCTTCTGTTTTTGATGCTTCTGCAACTATCTCGGCCGACATAAGTGACAAATTATTGAATCTAAGGATAGATCTCTCTACCGGCAAGCTTACGAAGATTCTTGTACAAAACATTTTACTTTCCTTCTTCTTCCATCTCGTTGATGATGTACTTTTTCTGGGATTTTTATAATGTCTTTTTTCATCATGACTTTCGGGATGTGGCCGCATAAGATTCCATCCTTTTGGAATTTTCCACACGTACAAGAGAAGTCTTCATTACGCCTATCCATTTCAACAATGTAAGTTACTGTTCTTGTATGGCCGACACGGATGATCTAGAGGCGTGTATACATTGTATGTCCCGTCATTATCCATTTCGTCTCGCCCGTAACATAGTTGCACGCCTAAGTTGCCACTTTGAAACTTTTTGAATATCTTCAAGTTATATGCTTCTTGTGCTTGCTTCTCCATGTAGTAGATTGACCATAGTTTTGACTTTTGTTTCGTGTTTGACTCATGTTCTCGCTTGAGCTTCATTGTCAAAAATTGTCTCCCGAATCCTCTCATATTCCTTTAGGAAGCTTGCCATGCTTTATCAAGGGGCCCTACATTCTTTTTGAACCTTGCGTTTAGACCTTCACTTCTTGATGTTGTATTTATGAATGGGCGAAGTCATACTTGAACCACACCGGCGCCACCTTTCCCCGGTAGCATATATGTTCGGAAGTACTTCACATGCTCAATCTCATGCTTGATAACCATTTCCGCCATAGTTGTTCGAATTCCTCCTTTGTCAATGAATTGTCTATAATGTCCTTTAATTCCTGTCTCGATTCCTTCCCTTCTATCCATGCACCTCCCACATTTAAGCTCGATTATATTTGATATGAAACACGCAGTTTCGTGGGTAGCTTGGGGAATATTTGTGCTATAGCTGATCTCATTGCACCATCCTGGTCGGTCATGATCGTTGTGGGATGCTTTCCACCTCTTTGCTTCAATGAAAGTCTGAAACAACCATTTGAATGTTTCTATGGTTTCATCTCGAAATCGATGCACACCCAAATATGCACGTGAGTCCATGTCCTGTAATCCCAAAATGGTGCGAATGGCATACGGTATTTGTTTGTTAGGTAGGTTGTGTCGAAACTCACACAATCTCCAAACTCCTGAAAATATCTAACCGACCTTGCATCGACCAAAAATACATTTGACTTTGTTTTCACCGTCCGCAAGGAACTTGTAGTAGAAATTGGGATCCTCTTCTTTCTTCTTATTGAAGTACACAAGAGCTTGCATCATGTCGTTCGATTCGTCTCCTTTTGATCTTGCTTCTATAGTTGATGATATCTCTCGTCCCTATACGGCGTTGCCGCAAGCCCACCTCGGAGGAATGACAAGATGTACATCATTGTTTTTGTCGGTAGGTTGCATTCATTGAGTGTCCGTATCATTCTTTTTCTTGATCTGTCATATGCTTGTGCACCCTGAAAAATCTTGCCCCCAAAGTCATTGGATGATTATGCTCAAGTATTAGCTTTGTAACCTCACTTGACCCCCCATTTCTTTCACTAATGACCATGCTACATTTGCAACTGTTTTCACAAGCACATTTGTATCTCTTGTTGTAGTAACTTCTTCTTCCCGTGTGTTCCCTTCCTTTGATGTTTTTTGCTTTCCTTGTCTATTGCACCTAAAGGTCTCTCTTATGACCTCTCGGTTTCTCTTTTGCTCGTGTGCGAGCATGGTCGTGCGAATTGCTGCAAATCCTTTTTACCAAAGATACTCATTGAAGAACTCGTATGCTTCGACGAGTTTGGAACTCCCGCCCCTCATATGGGATGTACTGATTCTGAATTTCTTGAGACCCGCTTTGACTTGATAGTTTTTCATTTTCCATAAAGTTGTTCACATCTTGCTCATCCAAAAGTTCATGCCCTTGTGCTGCCTCATCAGTCTCTTTGTCTCCGCTATGTTGATTTCTGGGTTTTGTGCTTGCTCGGTGATCTCTTCATCCCCTTCTCCTTTTTCCTCCTCATCTTCTTCTTCGAGAGACATATGTTTGATTTGGCACCACATCTTGCTCCTGTTGGAATGTTAATTAGTTTTGCTAGCATTAGCAATGTATTCGTATCTTTTTTCTAAAGATGAATTATGCTATGAGAAAAAGAACATCTTACCCGACTATCATGGATGTGTTTAAACAGGTCAATGTCCCAGTGGTCTTCATCTTCTTCCTCTGCCCCAGGCTCGTATTCTCAAGCCGCGGGTTATATAAGGTGCATGTCTCATTTTTGTTGTTCAAGTTTTGTAGCTTTTTTTGTGAAAAACTAAATGTTTACAAGATCCATACCTCGGTATCCAAATTTGACATGGGTTGCTTATCAAATGGTGTATTGATGTCTCTTGTGAGGATTTCCTCATGCGATGTGAGGCTAGAGGTGTCCCCCTGTATTCTCCGCTGCTTGATCATTCACCCTACTCGTTGATATGATCATATTGTTCTGCAAATGAAATTATTAGCTTGCTTTTAAATCAATATTCATAGTTGCAGACAACATGATAGAAGTAAAATAAACTTTTTTGCATACCTCGAAATTAGCTTGAGCTGTTAAAAGCCCTGCATAGCTCTGTATGGGTAGATCCATCATGATCATTGATAACTCATCATCTGCACCCCATGTGTTTGTATCTGACATTATCTGTTTAAGTAACCGACGTAACTCATTTGAGTAATATCAATATACTCTCCACCCAAATCCAATTCGTAGGCCGTAATATCGATTGCGGCCGGTTACAATGTATTTGTGCTCCCTCATATTCAATATTTGTTTTTACGCAATGTGGGGGGAACAAGCCTTTGTTGTAATTTTTTCGTTTGACCGAACACAAGTAAAAATGATGAATAGATAAGTACCGTTGAAGCTCATGTCCTCTTGTATGTATTGTGGTGCTTTCATGTACTCCTTCCATGATGTTGCCCCCACTTGCTGATTTTGTAGGGTCTGTAATAGAATTTGACAGATATTAGTGACTCGAACAGGCCAATTTTTTTTTTTTTTTTTTTTTTTTGTGCTCTCTTGCTTGCTAGAAATGCAATCACCATGTCTAAAATTTGTGATTCTCGCTAAACAGGGACTAAGCTTTGAAGGTTATAGAATGCCATCAAGATTTTGTAAAACATTAAGTGTGCAAATACAATCAGAATATAGTGACTATCTGTACAACATATTACTTGAATTATCTTCCATCAATTTCCCACTTTCCCATGTGATCTGTTGTGTTTTCATTTTCTTATGCTTGCCAATGGATTGAATGGAATCACTAACACTATGAACATAGCATTTTGACTTGTACTTTTGTACATGATATTCCCTTATGTTTTACTCTACAATAATATAAATACTTTGTTACGTGCAGGGGTAGAGATGAACCATCTTCATTTGGTCCAAAACCCAAAGCTTGTAGTGAAAAAATGAGGAGGGACATGCTGAATGACAGTACTGCATTACTTGTAGTGAAAAAATGCATGATATTGGTTTTTTTGCTTCGCACTGGGCCCATCATCACTGGGCAGTCTCTTTGAAGTTTTCCTATAATGTTTTTCAAGGGAAATCCTATATCATTAAACCCGACGAAGTGATTCGACTACTTTACTTGCATTCGGTAATAGCAGGGCAAACCTAGTTCTACTGAACTCACAATCACGCCTAATGTGTCTCGCAGCCATTGCTTGGTCCAATTTAGTTTCTAGACTAGATTTGACACATTTTTTAACTATGCAAGTTTAGTGATGGCAGTGTAATCTCCAATGCAGCTATAACAAGCCTCTTTGTCGACTAAATTTGTATGTTTTGTAGGTTTGGAGCAAAGTGATGACGTTATCGAGACATTATTGAATGCAAACAAAGCTAGAAAACAAGCGGGTAGCTGCCTGTCAATATATGGATGTGGAGCTATTCGATGCTTTTTTTTTTGTTGTTTTGTGCCACACCTAACCCCAACCCCACCACCCCAACCCCCTCTCGAATAGAGATAAAGATCGATCAACAGTTCTTTTTTCAAATCCAAGGGTTTCTGTTGTTAACAGGATAGAACGAGCAAGGCAAAAGTGTACATGATTTTTTGATCCGGAGGGATGCTTTCAGAATAGTGGTTTACCTTTCTTTGTAATTCCATGATTTTCTGGAGGTATCTTTTCCCCAGCCTCCATGGCTCGTCTTTTCTCCGTTCTCCAGTTCTCCTCTCCCTCGGATCTGTTTCTTTCTTCTCTCCCAAGACAAAGGCTGTTGTTTTCCTGGGCTACGAACGATGGGGTTTGTCTTCCCGGGCTACGGAACGATGGGCTTTTGCCCTTTTTTCCTATCGGATGGCTTTTTGCTAACGGGTTTCGGTTGCGAGATGTGGTTTTGCCCGTTATTAGTATCCGATGATTTGGGGGTACAGTAAATCTGTTGATTTTTTTCTTTGGGTTTGTTATCTTGGCTGTTGAATGTAGGCGGCCATTTGTGGACAAAAAATCTGTCTACGATATATAAAGGGTCCCTTTTATTTTACATTATAGGAGAATTTATTGGTTTGATTAGTTAATCTCATATGGATTCCTATCCTATATCCTATTGAGATTGGAGATGCTAGCGAGTCGAAGCCGGCAGTACTCGCCCAAGTAAAAAGGGATTTTTAGACTAATAATAATCTATTTTTTCTTTTTTTAGACCAATTCCAATTTTCATTGAGGTGAGTTCCGCTCCGTATTGCACCAAATGTTTACATTGCATGTGGGCATGCAAACCTCTATTTTTATCCAGATTTGTTTTCCTCCGCGGGGCATGCAAACCTCTTATTTTCGTACCTATAGGTAGGGGGGGCGAAAGGACTTCTTTCCGAATCAAAGGAGGAAAGACGGACAGAAAAATAGCGGATAGAAAAGCGAGAAGGAAACCCGACGAATGGACAAAACGAAACGGCAAGACAGAATTTTGTGGCGGACTGAAATTTTGCCCTTTTATTATTAGGGATAGATTTGTTTATATTTATGTATCTTATTATTATATCTAATATTAAACCAGAAATAAAGAAATTAAGAATTTGTGTTTTACTTTCGGTACGTTTTCCTTCCGTTTTTCTTTGCTTTTTTTTATCCCTTTTGGTTACCGACGAGTAAACTCTTGGTCTTCGCCCGTTAAATCCGATCCGGAGAATTAACTCCCCTTTTGATCTTTCTTCTGACCGCCGCCCGTACGGTTCTGATGTTCTGTTCGTTCGTATACTTCAGTTTTGTGCCCACGTTTTTTTCCGTTTTGTTCTTTTTCCTTGTCACCGTCCGATTTCCCGCGGCCCGTACTTCATACATCCCTTTGGATGCGTACCTCCTACCAATTCTTTTTGCATTTTTATATAAAAATGTTAAAAATAATAGATTGCAACGTTTAATATAGGACATCGTCATATTGCAAACAGGAACTTAAATTACGAATGTAAAGCAAACTATGTTTTTTAAAATTTTATAAAAAAAGAGAAAGATAAATAGAGATGTACTCCCTCAATTCTAAATTATAATATATTTAGGCTTTTCTAGATTCATAGTTTGTTATGTACTTAGATATATGTCTAGATGCATGACAAAAGTAATATATAGGAAAACCAAAATATCTTGTAGTTTGAAATGTAGAGAGTACCACTCTTATATTCTCGTCGTTCAACTATATCACAGAGCGATCAACTGCATAGCGACAGAATTGTTTCCTCCCCATTTTTTCTCATTGGAAACTCAAATAGGCAGCTGCATGTAAATTACTAAATTAAGAGGTGAGATCCTCTCCGACAGCTAATACTCACCGTTATTATTTTTAAAATTATAGCAGATCTTGAGATTCCCGAAATCAGCACAGGCGCCTCGTTGTCGAGGAGAACGCCACTTCACTTAACGCAATGCCGGAAAATCCTTGAAAAAATCCCAGGAAAAGATACGAACACCAGAATTTGAATCCTAATGAGTAGCATCCCACTTAACCGTCCTATCATTGGACTACAAGTCTATTCGGGTTGAGATGTGATCAACATTGTTCTAGTTTACAAGACTAGAATATCATATTGTATCCTATATATCAAGACAGCTAGCAAAGTTGACCGGAGTATGTTGATCCTCGATTTGGGTATGAGGAATTCTATTTCCCTTGCAACGCGGCATGAGCACAGTTAAATATATATTTTTGAAAAATAAGAAAGATCTTCGTCAAAAACTCCAACAACCAAATCAGTCTGAACACGTCGGGAACCAATATAATACTTTTATCATATCACAGATTAAAATGAAATCATGGAACTCCATATTGAACTGTACACAACAGGTACATAGTTCTAAAAGAATAAAGTTTGTTATATTTTTGACATACCCTAAGTATTTCTATGCTTTGTAGCAGGAAGAAACATATATCAAAGTTTTAGTTTAATCCAATACAGGTCTACAGGACATCGTCATATTATTGTCAACACTAACTTCTATTATGGATACAAAATGAACTACTTCTTTAAAAAAATAGAGATGTACATAAGATGTTTTGCTTTTTCAAGTTTTGTAGTTTCTGTTATGTACTTATACATTATTTAGTATGTCTACATGTATAGCAAAAGTAATGTGTCTAGAGACGTTAAAATATATTTTATAATCTAAAATGAAGAGAGTACCTCTCTTGTCCTCCTTATTCACCTACAAGTGATTTTTTTTTTCCAGTGCAACGCACAATTTGAAATGAAGAAAGTAGGACTCTAGCTTATCCTCGTTCTTCAACTACATTTAATATTTTTTTTTTTGGTGGTGCAACGTACGGCACGCACGGGTATGTTTTCTACGAACTAGCGCATGCTGGGTTGTACAAACCATGGCTACAGGTCCTATAGGTACGTTACTGCGCGGATCAATTTTTCATAAATGTCAATGATAAGTACGGAGCACACTGTAGAAACACGCTACTGTACATCAAAATGTTCGTACATTGTTGTCAACGATGGGTTCTAGAATTCACCACGTGGACCGTTAGAATTTTTTTTTGCATTTTCTTATCCAATCGTGCAAGTAGGCTGTGGGCCGAGGGGCAGAACGTTCTAGTCACAAATAGCACGAGAGAGACGCAGCAGGGATAAATTATCAGCCTCGCGCGCGGCCTCGCCCCTGGAATAATCGATCCCAGGCTTCAATTCCCTGCCCGACGGCCTTGTGTTGGTTCCATCCCAAGCAAGGCACACGCGGCCGGCCGGCGACCCCGCCCGTGTGGTGGCGCAGTAGAGGTATACGCACATAGTAGCCTAGGTCGTCGGGAGAGCAAGCATGGCCGGCGGCGGCGAGTTGGACGCGCACGGCGCGTCGGGGCAGCTGGAGAGCATCCTGACGGCGGATGACGCGTCGTCCCCGTCCCCGTGGGCACGGCGCGCGTGGGCGGCGGCGTCCATCGAGCTGCGGCTGCTGACGCGCCTGGCGGCCCCCGCGGTGGTGATGTACATGATCAACTACCTGATGTCCATGTCGACGCAGATCTTCTCGGGCCACCTCGGCAACCTGGAGCTCGCCGCCGCGTCGCTGGGAAACACCGGCATCCAGATCTTCGCCTACGGCCTCATGGTACGTGCGGTCATACTCATATCAATCATATGTACATGCATATCCATCCCTGCATGGCTTCTCCTTTTGATTGCTTTGATTGGTTTAATTTCCCTCGATTTTCCGGCCGGCATCCTCGATTAGAACTGGTTTGGTTACCATCGATTATGCCGGCGTGCATGCCGGCGGCATTAGAAACAGCGAGATGAGGGGAGCTGTATTTTTTGCAGTGCAAAAAAAAAAAAAAAAAAAAAAAAAAAACCCGCTGGTTTTAACTAGATTGTTGTTGGTCGATCGGTATTAACTTTGGTAGGTGGGGATGGGACGTTCCATACATGCATCATCCTCCGTCCCGTCCAACTGATCCACCATTCCCTCTTAATTGAACCAATCGAATGAACAGATACAGTAAAAGAATAGTAAGGCCTTGTTTAGATTCCTCCAAATTTCAAGTTTTTTCACTCTCTCTCCGCCACATCAATTTTTATCCCAATGCATTTAAGCATTAAACGTAGATAAAAAAATAACTAATTACACAGATTTAGTTGGAAATCAGATGAATCTTTTGGCTAATCCACGATTGGATATTTGTAATAAGGCGAAAGTCTTCTTGATCCGGTTGAAAATATTTGCAATCTAAACCAGGCCTAAGAGGGAATTCCAATTCCTTTTCGTGACTCGGCACGTTACGATGACAGTACTATACTAGTAGGGGTAGGAGTAGAATATACACGACGACCTCTGCGGCCACTCTTAACAGCAGCTAGCTCCTTGGGCAGTTGGGCCTTTGCAGCCAGTGTTTGACCAAATACAAGTTTGATGTTTGAATACGAGGGAGCACGACACGACACGACACGACCGAGACGACTTGCGCGAGGGATCGGAGCACTCTTTGTCTATAGTCTAGTGTTGTAGAAACAAAAAACGGACGAGTGGCTGTCAATGCATTGACAAGCCAATCAATCCGGTGCACTCGTCCTGAGCAACCTCATCATCCTTAACAGAGCATGTGATTCCTATCGCGCAACCTCCGGGGCGCTCGTGACGCGATTAAAGGAGAAGACAATTGGCGAGCCCCCTTGACCCTGAGCTGCAACTAAACAGCAAGCAAACCGGACGAAATCCAGTGCTTCGATCGGCAGCTTGTTTGCTGCTGGTGGTGCTCAAGTGCCTCATCGCCATCAGTGGCGCTGGCGGAAACACTCAAGCTGCCTTGAGTGAGACCTGCATGCTACAAAACAAATTAAATTAGCTAGCTAGCTAGTACCGGTAGTGGCGCCAAAACGGCTGCATTTGCATGGAGCCAGCGAGCGCCGGCCGTGCGACGGGCAGAGCGTGGTTCCATCGCGCTTTCTAGTAGAACATCCTCCTGCACAACATTGCCTGGTCGGGGTTGCTCTCGTTTTCTTTCTAGAAGGATGCCCCGGCCAGTTGGTTGCTTGCGCCTGAATGCCTGGTACGAGTAGCTAGCGAAATTCGGCCTCGCGTCCAGCTCTTACCGTCACACCGGGCACCAGTTGTGTTGTGTTGTGTCATGATCGACGAAATTGACGATACACCATACGTACATACACGCATGGACAAAACGGTCGCTGTCGCAAGTGAGCGTTGTCGATGCTTGCAGCTTCGATTTGGTTTCTTCGTGGCACCCTAGTCTCTACACAACACCCAAATGTAACCTTCTGGTGCTTTCCGTTCCTTTTGACTCTTCCAAAATCAAACAAATGAGCCAACCACAAGATGGCGCGAAGTGTGATTAATATATCATCTACAGTGCCACACCCACTCCGGATCGATTTCGGTGGATTTTTTTTTTGGATCCAAAACATTCTTGTTTTTTGGTAAAAAATACTTTGTTAAAAAAAATTCGTGTTCATATGACCACTAATAGAGATACTTACAGCTCACAGTTTTTTTGTTTTAAAGTTATGTACGTGAGCGCTGAATTATTTGAAAATAAATAATTTTCAAATATGTATTTCTATGTCTGTAAAGTTATATTATGAATCGATTATTTTAACAACAATAGGGCTGTACACAAAGTAACGGTGATTTATAAAGTTGTAGATTTCGTTGAGATCTATAACTGGCACATAAAGTCTGTTGAGCTCATATGAATGAGTGGTGATTTTTAAGATACTACAATGTAGAAAATGGAAAAAGAATCCCAATACTAAGGCAAATTATTTTAGTCATCAGTCGGAGCAAGACGACGATAAGAGCCTAGAGTCTGTTGAGCTCATATGAATGAGTGGTGATTTTTAAGACACTACAATGTAGAAAATGGAAAAAAGAATCCCAATACTAAGGAAAATTATTCTATTCATCAGTCGGAGCAACAAGACGACAAGATCCTAGATTTGCTAAAATTTAAATCAAACGAATTATATTGCTTTTATTTACAAATAATGTTTCTTTTCAAACAATTACGAAAACAAGATTTTCTGGGCCGTTGCAATGCATAGATGGGCCTGTATCATTGTTAACTCTTGCTCAGGTAAGCCGTTCGCATATATGGGCCTTATTCACTATCATGAAATCGGCCCAAGTCTGTTTAAATTTAAATTTATTTCTTGTGCGATTCACGGCACCGCCAAAATGAAGAACGAGATGTGTATATGGTGATGAGGTTTGGTTGTTGCAGCTGGGCATGGGCAGTGCGGTGGAGACGCTCTGCGGGCAGGCATACGGCGCCCAGAAGTACGACATGCTGGGCACCTACCTGCAACGCTCGGCGGTGCTCCTGTGCGCCACGGGCATTCCCCTGGCCGTGGTCTACGCCTTCTCGGAGCCGATCCTGGTGTTCCTGGGGCAGTCGCCGGAGATCGCCCGCGCCGCGTCCATCTTCGTGTACGGGCTCATCCCGCAGATCTTCGCGTACGCCATCAACTTCCCGATCCAGAAGTTCATGCAGGCGCAGAGCATCGTGCTCCCAAGCGCCTACATCTCCACCGCCACGCTGGCGCTGCACCTGCTGCTCAGCTGGCTCGTCGTCTACAAGGCCGGACTGGGACTGCTGGGGGCCTCCCTCGTGCTCAGCCTCAGCTGGTGGCTCATCGTCGCCGCGCAGTTCGCGTACATCGTCATGAGCCCCAAGTGCCGCCACACCTGGACCGGGTTCACCTGCCAGGCATTCTCGGGCCTGTGGGACTTCCTCAAGCTCTCTGCCGCGTCGGCTGTGATGCTCTGCCTTGAGACCTGGTACTTTCAGGTTCTCGTGCTCATTGCCGGCTTGCTCCCCAACCCTGAACTTGCATTGGATGCGCTGTCTGTATGGTGAGTAGAGTAGCACGTTTATTACCATTGATGAAGAAATAATCAAAGATATTTTGTTGATTTGTTCGTGTTATCTGATCTGCAGCATGACTATTTCTGGGTGGGTGTTCATGATCTCAGTAGGGTTCAATGCCGCTGCCAGGTAGGTTCGCAACTCAACTACATTCTACATACTACATCTGCCAGGTTTAATTTTCTTACTGGTTTATTTTGTGTATCCTAACTAACTTCTGAATGATTGATTTCCAGTGTGAGAGTCAGCAATGAGCTCGGTGCCGGCCACCCGAAATCTGCCTTCTTCTCAGTGTGGGTAGTGACTGGGGTCTCTACACTGATATCTATCATGCTTGCCATTGTGATCCTCTGCCTGCGCAACTACATCAGCTACTTGTTCACAGAGGGTGAGGTGGTGGCAAACGCGGTGGCGGATCTCTGCCCACTGCTTGCCATCACGCTCATTCTCAATGGCATCCAACCTGTTCTGTCAGGTTAGACTACACACCTTTTCTCCATCTCTCATGTGAATATACTGTCAAAATGTCAAATATTAGTAAACATAGCATCCAAAAGCTGCTTTATTCACCAACTGTTTTTGTTAATCATCAACTGACAGAGCAATCATTCAGTGTGAGAAACTTTAGATGTTTGCACTGAAATGGTTACTAGGTAATCAGTCGACTTACCACATGCTAAAATTGTTATATACTAATGGTTGACAAGTCATGCAATGAACAACATTCCGCCCAGTGAAAATGTCTATCTCCTCGTGAAAAAGAATTGACCAGTTCACATTTTACGCTGTATATTTGCATATACATGTTCAGAGTCGGTAGCACTCATCAGAGCAACTTTGGTGGGTGTCATGTCAATATTTAGGACGGGCAGTGCTTCATTCTCCCAAAAATCATGTGGTCCCTTAGTGCGTGGGCAAGTGCTTCCCATCTCTTTCCTTCTTAATCGAACCCTTGAGTGCTAAATGATGAGAGCCACAGCAAATTAACTTACATCACGACATCATGATCAGAAATAAATGGATGATACTCATCGATTGATTATTTCTGATCATGACTTGTAGGAGTAATAAATAGTTCGCCGTGTGATTTGAACAT
Source organism: Themeda triandra (assembly GCA_018135685.1). Taxonomy (NCBI): domain Eukaryota; kingdom Viridiplantae; phylum Streptophyta; class Magnoliopsida; order Poales; family Poaceae; genus Themeda; species Themeda triandra. The sequence continues at coordinate 961,657 of JAENPR010000169.1, read as the reverse complement.
TTCTAACAAGCAAATATTTCACATAAATAGGTGTCGCTGTTGGGTGTGGGTGGCAACAATTCGTAGCCTACGTGAACATTGGCTGTTACTACATAGTCGGTGTTCCCCTCGGCGCCCTCCTCGGGTTCTTCTTCAAGCTCGGTGTGAAGGTAGTGAACTCAAATGCATAATTACTAATGTTTTTCTAATTTTTGAATACCGAATGATCAACTCGATCTAATGACACACTCATGCCTCGATCTCCTGACAGGGTATTTGGGGTGGTATGATTGGAGGAACCTGCATGCAGACGGCTATTTTGTTGTGGGTCACCTTGAGAACTGATTGGAACAAAGAGGTAGAGATTCAAACTCTGGCTGTCTCTGTTTGGATGATTGATTATGTTAACTGTGTGTTGATGCTAATTGCTTCCTCTGTCTCTGTTTGGATAATTATATGTTTCAGGTAGAGGAAGCACAGAAAAGGTTACACAAATGGGAGGATAAGAAGACGGAGACGGAGCCCCTTCTTGCCGGGGTCAGCAATGGCAATGGCAATTAATTTTTACTGGATGGATGAATGGATATCCACATCAATCTCCGGCCGGCGTCTTCATCACCATCACCGTCAAGATATGGACCCTGCCTGCAAGTGTTTCTCCGGAGTGTTTAGATTTTTCTTCTTTTTACCGTCACAGTAACAGTGATATCGATCGAAGGGCGTGGAGAAATTGTATACGGTGATTTGAGGCATCTCACCACGTTAGATGAATTGAATTTACCCGTACGTTTCGTTCTCACAAAATTTGCAAAGAAGAAAAGGAAGATTTCGGAAACAGAACTGACGTCTCTTTTGAGTCAGAGAAAATTCGGAGCAAACAAGTGGAAACCTTTTCTTTTTTTAAAAAAAAAAAAAAAGAAAAATTGCTTCGTTTTTTGGTTGATATACACCGTGAGCTGGCAACCCAAAGTTATATATAGACTTGCTGTACGTAATATGAGCAGAAGAAATTAATTATATGTGCCCAGAAAACAACACAATATGTGTCGTCCATCAAAATCTGCATAAGAAAAATTGTATTGATGGATAGTTTTGCTTTAATATGAGCAGAAGATTGTATAGATGGACTTGAAATATCCGAGGCGTGGAGTTTTTCAGCTGCGGGCGAGGGCTTTGTTTTTCCTCTCTTCTTTTCTTCTTTTTTAGCTGCGTAATGTGGGGGATTTTGCAGCTGCTGTAAAAAGTCTTTTTGTACAGTCTTCTTTTCCTTTTTATTCGTCTAATATAAAAAAGCGACAAAGCCTTTTGTCGCTCCTTTCGAAAAAAAAAAAGACTTGAAATATCCAGTGGTACAGAATGCCCTTCGCATGAGAAAAAAAGTCTGAATAAGACGAACGGTAAAAAAGGAAGTGTAAATGTCAAAAATGACACTCAAAACGGAGTACCCTCTGTCATCCCACAAAAATGCACTTCTCATTTAAAAAAAAACAAACAGTTTGAATCCTAAGACAATAGTTGATCATCAGGCCGCTATTTTATTTGGACTTGTAGTACAAAAAGAGCCAAGATGAGGCTTCTGCATGGTGCATGATAGTGATACTGAGTGGTGGCGCACGCAGGATATGCTCTACAAAAAGAGCCAATGCATGCTACTACACCAGAAAGAAGCAGGCAATTAAGGACGCGATTGGTGCAGACCATGTCGATTTGATGCCCTGTCAGTGAATTGTCGCTTGCATGCGCGGAATCTGGTAGTCAACCTACAAGCATACAAGTGGATTTGTTTTTTTACGTTTTATAGAAAAAAGCGCTTCGTTTTTTTGATTGCTACACAGTGAGCTAGCAACATGCTTTGTTTCAATTTGAGCAGAAGAAATTAATTATGTGCCCAGTAAACAACACAACATGTCGTCCATCCAAATCTGCATAAGAAAAGGTGAATTGATGGATAACTTTACTTTACTATGAGCAGTTGTAGCTTGTATTGATTTTGACCTGCTGGACTCAAATATTATCCTGTCATTCCAGTGGAATAGAATCTGACTTGCATAAAAAAAGAAGTGATGTGACGAGGAGCAGATCCTAAGACAATACTCAATACTGGATCAATACTTCCTCTGTTCCCCAAAATGCACTTCTCACTTTTTTCGAAAAGCCAAATAGTTTAAATTCCAACCAAAGTTATACAAAACAATTAACAACAACATAGGTATTATTAATTACCTATAACATAATTTAGGAATTTCATAGTTATGCATGTTTCTTTTATATAGAAAAAATGTAGCTAGAGATATAAATATTAACAAAATCAAATTTAAGCTAGTTTGACTTGCAAGGATTAAATACCTTTTTTTTAATCCAGGGAGTAGATATTTGAGGTGGTTTGCTTTTCTGACTTTTGAGTAACAAAACACCCAGGGATGTACTTACTAGTATATTTTGCGTAACCACCAGCAAAACGGCAGGTCTTAGCCGCCGTGCTAGGCTGCTAGCTAGTCGATCAACATGCCGCTATATTATAGTAAAAAAAAAAAAAAAAAAAAAGAACCAAGACGCTCTGCATGTGCATGCTACTGAGTGGTGGTGCAGGATACATATATATTATGCTCTACAAAAAGAGCCAACACAAGAGCCACTACTACTACTACATTCTCGGAGTACGGTACTACCAGAAATAAATAAGGAAATTAAGGACGCAATTGGTGCAAAACATGCGACTTGAATCTTGATGCCCTGCAAATGAATTGCCTCATGCATGCATGTGTCAACTGAATCTCTGCTAGTCAAATCTCAATCATGCCGCTCTCCATATATATAATATACTCGAGATGTATAATGATAAGCCATGTGTGTCATCATCGTCTCGCACTCTCGCGTAAGAGATGATGATAGTAGGAGACGAGGAGGAGAAACCAATGGCAGGCAAACAGGCAAAAGGGTTGCCGTCTCCTGATGTGGATTGAGGAAGGGCGTCCCCAATGGGACGTCGCGCTCGCGCGCGGCTTCAGCTTCAATTTGAAGACTACGCCGTGCGCCGCCGGGTGCGCTGGGCAAGCAGCCTCATCATCTATCGGAAAAAGCTGAAGACGCCGTCGCCGCCGCCGGCCGTGTCCGCAAGCGGCGGTGGCGGCCTCATCGGTCATCGCCAGAATTGACGCATCAGAAAAAAGTTGAAAGCTAAAAAGCGTGCGGCGGGTAGGCTCGCGGCTGCGCGTATGTTAATAAACAAAAACAAAAACAACCCGGCGTATGATTGCCGGCAGCGTAGTGATGATATGATCGCGAGTTATAGTACCCGGCCCACGTAAACAACAAACTCGTAGGAGGCGGCATGAATGCAGAATTATTTTTGTTTTTGACAACTCATGAATGCAGACTTTGACAGGTGGTAGAGTAGAGCGTCTCTCTCTTTTTCTGCGTCATCACTGACGGCACCCGCCGCTCGGTTCGTTGTTCCCTTCGATCCGGCTTCCTGTTAGCTCAACATCATGGTGGCGACAGTACGTGTAGATTGAACGCCGTCGTCGGGTCGTCCAGAGTTCCAACCATCCGTCCCTATTTAGTGTAAATTAACTGTGTTTGAGAGTAAAAATATGAAAGCTCATAAGAAGAGTCAAAGTAGCGTTAGTGAGCTTGTACGCCATGCAAGGCATAAGTTTCATATAGAGTTTACGTGACAGGATGGTTTGATCGCGGGTAGTATAAAACATGTTATGTGTTGGTGAACATGTCAACAGAGACACAATACGTACAAAGACGTTGTCTAAGGCGCTAATCGAGTTGTTTTGACGTGGTGGTAAACAATGGTCGTAAAACAGAATATGTACAAAAACAAGTCCTGATATGGAGTTGAAAAGCAAAGTGACGTGAGCCAGTGGAGAACATAAGTCGAGCGTCTAACGTATGGTGGAGTTGCCCAGTGCGTGAAATTGAACCATTACCTCTCAATCATGGAGATTTGACTATGTCATGGGAAAGGGCATCGTAAAAGTAAAACTACTCTCTCTCTCTCTCTCTCTCTCTCTCTCTCTCTCTCTCTCTCTCTCTCTCTCTCTCTCTCTCTCTCTCTCCATTTCAAATTAAGTTGTTTTTAGATTTCTCCCGAGTCAAAGTTATCTAACTTTCAGAAAGTTTATTTTTTTTTAAAAAAGCATCATATATATCAAATAAAAATGCATTACCAAAAAGTGTTTCATACTTTATCTAATAAGTACCATAAATAATGTTGTAGATTTGGTGTATTTTTTCCCTTAAATATAAGACAAATTCTAAAATAAAAAGAGTTTCAATTCTAAATATAAGACGACCAGTACAAATTTGAAACAGCCGGATCAACAGCGTGCTCTGTGCGTGGCCTGTGGGGGTAGGTAGCGTGAATTGAAACATCAGCGCTGTTTCAGTCGAGACCGACGACGGCCCAAAACAAAGGATACCACGCTCATCATCATCATCATCATCATCATCATCAGTGACGCAAAAGCTCGCTCCAAGCAGGACGCCGTTTAATCTTATTGTATTTGTCCCACGTGCCGTGCCGCTCTCGCAGCTAGCGGCGTATTATGTCTGGGGCTAGGCGTAACAGCCGCTGCATGCGAGCTGCGGCCGATGTCGTCGTAGCAGTTATTGATGTCCGGCTACAGTATATGGTAGCTCACGGACACGGGCTGATATGAGTAGCTGCTCGACCGATCACCCCAACTACTACTCACTCCAACACTGCTCGTGCCGGCTCCACGTGTACACCTGTGTGCGTTGACGGACTCTCAGATCGAGAGTGAGGTGGCACTCTGCCTCAGCATGCAGCAGCATCTCCCCTCGTCCGTCGATTTGCTAGTGTTTGGTTGGATGTATGGCTGGGAGCATCAGCCTGTAGCTCAACGGTGCATGCATTGCACGGTTCCGTTCCGTTCCGTTTGAGGCACCAAACGCTGCAGCGCCGATGATTCCCTTCCGTTTCCATCCGATTTGTGTTTCTGTTGCCCCCAAAAGAAAATCCAACTTGTGTTCCTTCTCTCCGGCCCCCGCCGCTCCCGTCCGTCCGTCTTATATACAGAGCCGCCCTCCCACCCACGCACGCGCAGGCGTCACAAGCCCATCGAGCCTCGACGACCTCGCTTGCTGAGGCCGCCCGCCGCCGGACTCGTATATAATCCTAGCTAGCTACCTCGCTCTCGCACCACCACCATCACCGCCACCGCCACCACTCGCTGATAGGCAGAAGATCGACCGACCGATCCGATGGGCGACAGCAAGCTGGAGACCCCTTTCCTGCCCGCGTCGACGGGTCCGTCGTCGGACCACGGCAGCGGCCACGGCGAGGCGGTGAGCGGGCAGCTGGAGAGCATCCTGAGCGACCACTCCCTGCCGTGGGGGAAGCGCGTGGCGGCGGCGTCCGTGGTGGAGATGCGCCTGCTCGTGCGCCTGGCGGCGCCCGCCGTGCTCGTCTACATGATCAACTACCTCATGTCCATGTCCACGCAGATCTTCTCGGGACACCTCGGCACGCTCGAGCTCGCCGCCGCCTCGCTCGGCAACACCGGCATCCAGGTCTTCGCCTACGGCCTCATGGTATGTGTTCAACGACCGCCGGCCGCCGCAGCAGCTTTTTGTTTGTCCTCTTGGTGATGATTGCTTTACCTTTTGATTTATTTATTACTTTATTTATACTGCTCGTACTGCTGCTAAATACGGAGCTAGTATTCTATGATTCTATTCTACGGAGTAGCAGTGGTTTTTGTTGCTTTGGTTGTCGTCCTCCAACGATCTGTGCGTGCGCGTCGTGCTGGTCTCCAGCATCTTGATTCTGGATCCGTGTGATGCTTGTACCAGGTAGCAGTACTGTACATTAGCACTCGCTCCTGAATCCGTCTGAAACCAAACTCAGGTTTTCCGAATCAATTATTAGTCTCAAGTTTACATAAAAATATAGAAATAGTAATATTTATAAGGATCATAAACGATTAATAATTATTATAGTACAATTTTTGGAACGGTAGTCTTACAAATTGTCTTACCTGTCGGCCGGATGTTTTCTAACCTTTCCATGCATAAGCGAATCTTCAGACTGACTAATCAACCTGCCTCTGATTTGCGTGCCTCATTGGTCATTTGAGCGCCAAGTAAGTCGGCAAATTAGCTGAGGTGGAAAACATCGACAAATAAAAGTTTTATCATCGTTTTTCCATGTTGTACATCGCGGGCCCCTCCACACGAGTTACGTGGATGAAAAAAATGTGATTAGCTTTTGTTTTCCCTTTGACAAACAAAGTCCTTTTATTACACAATAGTACACACACAGGACATGGGTTTATCTCTCTGAAAGCTAATGTTTGAACGAACAGCCTAAGCCTAAACATCTCATCTGCAAATCAGCTTTTGCACGTAGAGAGTACAGTGCATGCTATATGCCTATAGACATCGAAAGATTGATACAGTCACGGTCGCACAGTTGTAAAGCGGCCGATGCTGCTGGTTGGAAATTTCATCGGAGAAGACGAGTCGAGGGCTAACCATTTGATTTGTGGCGCGCACGGTGTTGCCGTGACCAATGCACACAAACACTCCTGCTAATCTTCTAGAGACTCTGCTTAGGGCTTCTAGAGACTTTGCGGCTTCAAGATAAATGTAGTTGAGGCGAAGATCGAAGCAGTAAATTGTGCAACGCAAACATACGAGTCTGGTTGTTTCACTGTCACATGTTGCAGCTTTTGCACAGTAGGAATCTTGCATGCTTGTAGAGAGAAGCGGAGAGAGACTATGCCTGGCAGCACGAATCACTCTACCAACGCTGGCTTCCCGTGCTGCTCTAGCTTTTCGTCAGGTGAAGCAACGGACTCCTCTGCAGGAGACTCTGCGAGTCTGCAGGGCATACATCTCATATGACGGGGATCACCGGTGCCTATGTGGAACTTGGGGCAGGACGCCACGGTGTCGCGTTGGGCATGGCCTTAGTACACGCGTTGGCTGGGCACTGTGTCACCACGTGCTGCGACGACCATCTCAAGGCCCCAGGCTATTTATTCCACAGGAATAGAATAGAATAGTTCCGTGGTCCGTGCTACGTACAGTATACTAGTCCAGTTAGGATGGGATGGGATGGATAGATAGATTCGATGATCGGCCGTCACGTACAGCCACCAACGTTGTTGTGACTTGTGAAGCTAGGAATTTTTCCCATTTTCGCAATTTCACAAACACATTTTGCTTGGCGCGGAACCCTCCAAAGTCAGAGATGAGGTCCGGCCCGGTCCGGTCCAAAATTCCAAATGATCGATGGTGGCGCGTGCAACGCCACCCACACGTAAGAGCTGCGCGCTGCTGGCTCCTGGCAGGCGAACGAGATGGCCCTTTGCTTCCTCTTCCTTTCGTTCCTTTCGCCTTTGCTTCCTCTTCCTTTCGTTCCTTTCCTGCCGGCTACTAGGCGGCTACCGCTAGCACAGCACATACGTCACGGCGCCATTTCGCTGATGCCGACGCGCATGGCCTATATACATGACCATTTCTTCACCTGCCAACCATTTCTTCAACGGTGTGTGATTGCGCTGATATGTTGCCAACATAGTAATGCACGACTACGACTGCACGAGTGCCTCTCTTGTCTTATTATGTACACTCCATCGATCGTTTGCATTGCACAGAGGACAATACTTTCATATCTACATATAACGTGTTCATAACTTCGTATCTATCTCAAAAGTGCCAATTTTTCCTCAATTTCGAATGAAATACTACTACTACTATGGTGGACTACAATTGAATTGAATTGAATGAACAAAACAAACAACTGAGACCTGACGACGACGACGCCACCACTGGCCATGACCGGTGCACTGATGATCTCATTTGCAACTGAATGCAGCTGGGCATGGGGAGCGCGGTGGAGACGCTGTGCGGGCAGGCCTACGGTGCTCACAAGTACGACATGCTGGGGATCTACCTGCAACGCTCAACCATCCTCCTGATGGCCACCGGCGTCCCCCTCGCCGTCATCTACGCCTTCTCGCGCCCGATCCTGGTCCTCCTCGGGGAGTCCCCTCAGATCGCGTCCGCCGCGGCCGTCTTCGTCTACGGGCTCATCCCGCAGATCTTCGCGTACGCGGCCAACTTCCCGATCCAGAAGTTCATGCAGGCGCAGAGCATCATGGCGCCCAGCGCCTACATCTCTGCCGCCACGCTCGCGGTCCACCTCGTGCTCAGCTACCTTGCCGTGTACAAGTTTGGGCTGGGGCTCCTGGGGGCGTCGCTGATACTGAGTCTTAGCTGGTGGGTCATCGTCGCCGCGCAGTTCGTCTACATCGTCACCAGCGAGCGGTGCCGGCTCACGTGGACGGGATTCTCGTGGCAGGCGTTCTCGGGGCTGCCGAGCTTCTTTAAGCTCTCGCTTGCGTCGGCTGTCATGCTGTGCCTTGAGACGTGGTACTTTCAGATACTCGTGCTAATTGCGGGGCTACTTAAGGATCCTGAGCTTGCATTATCCTCACTCTCTGTCTGGTAAGTAGTTATATATTTTTTATTATATATGTACACCTTACCTTTACCTGCATTGCAGTTGCATATATAGAACTGACTTGCATTGTTTTTTAATTCTCTGCTCTGCGCAGCATGACTATTTCTGGGTGGGTGTTCATGATATCAGTTGGCTTCAATGCAGCAGCCAGGTAAATAAAAACACTAAAATACAGAGAAACCCCTTTTCTGTTCTGAATTTCTGATTTAAGGAAAAGAAAAACCTTGCATTTCCATTTCCAACAAGTTAAAAGTTAAAACTGAACTGAACTGAACTCACGACAAAGACACTGAACTGAACTGAACTTGGTGCCGGCAACTGAACTGAATTTCTATCTGTTTGACTGTTTCTTGTTCAGTGTACGAGTGAGCAACGAGCTTGGTGCCGGCAACCCAAGGGCCGCGTCGTTCTCTGTGGTGGTAGTCACGCTGTTCTCCTGCGTCCTGTCGATCCTGATCTCCATCGTCATCCTGCTGTGCCGGGACTACATCAGCTACATCTTCACCGAGGGCGAGGACGTGTCGCGGGCGGTCTCCAAGCTCACTCCGCTGCTGGCGGTCACCCTCATCCTCAACGGCATCCAGCCCGTCCTCTCTGGTCAGTACATGTACAGCACACTGACACTGAGCCATGGCACTCAGTTATGGCACATTAATTCCACTGACAGAGGCTTGACAGACTGGTACAAGTAATTGAATCTTAACATGCATGTATATATAATACAGGGGTCGCTGTGGGGTGTGGATGGCAAGCGTTCGTCGCATACGTCAATGTCGGTTGCTACTACATCGTGGGCATCCCCCTTGGGTGCCTCCTAGGATTCTATTTTGACCTCGGAGCAGCGGTATGTACAACACAAACTCTGCTCATGGTTCTTCGTCACTTCAGCTTGACGTTTAATATTACAGGCGTTTGATATATGACTGCATATATGATTGCAGGGTATTTGGAGTGGTATGATTGGGGGCACCTTCATGCAGACCTTGATCCTTGTGTGGGTTACATACAGGACCAACTGGAACAAAGAGGTACAGATTGCAACAACTTAATTTGGTTTTCAGTATACAGTAAACTGAAGTTCCCAAAATTAACTATTCACAGTAACAATCTTCATAAAGAGATGATTATGTTAAGGAAAGCCATTACAGATAGTGAGATAGGAAGCACAATTTTGAAAGAAATAATAATTCACCCAGCTTTTCAGTGCTTGCCTCTTACACATTTCTACATGTATTGAGATGAATTCATTCTGAATGTCTCTTCGAATGCAGGTTGAAGAAGCACAGAAAAGATTAAACAAATGGAATGATGGCAACAAGGCTCCTCTACTGTCAGCCCAAGAATGAAATTAATAAAGTCTTCCATGTTGCCAAACCAAGAATGAGACATGGCGGATATGAGCTGTGGAAATGCATGGCCCGCGGCAGGCTCAGCAGAAACGGAATTCGATGGCAAATAGCAGTTCGATCCATATCCTGAAATGTATGGAAGTAGATGGCTGAAATTTTACGTGCTATTCTTGCATCAGTCAATTCAATTTTATTTTGCATTTATATGTCGTTCACTGATGCGACTGCATAGTTGTCAGTGATAATTTTTGTTGGAACTCCTGAAACAAAACTGGGTTGCTCTCTATTGATGAGATTGGAAAATTCGCTAGTAGGACTTGTGTAGTTTTGTGCCCAAAGCTACATTGTCATGCACAAGTATGTTGAGATACATTTTCTAGACAATATTGATGCAGTTTTAATTTGGAGCAAACACAAATTAGGTGACCAGCAGGGTACAAGTGCTTCGATGTCATCTATATCCAAGAACAGAGTATGTACGGTGAACAGATTAGCTTCTAAGAGCATAGGACAATTTAATGGAGCAATACTAAAACCAAAATTGATTCTCCCTCGCGTCGTCTCCCCAGGGGGGGCGACTCGGGGGCCCCCAAGCGCGCCGCTGAAGCTCCACCCCATCCTCGCCGGTCGGGCCGCCGCGGGCGGCGGCGGCGGCTAGCGGTGCCTGCACTCAAAAAGGTGCAGCCCGCGGCCTCCTCGTGCTCCCGTCCCTCCCCTCCCCTCCCCCTCCTCTCCCTTCCCTGTGCTGCGCCGGCCGCCGGGCGGCGGCGGCCCGCGCCAGCCCGCCATGGTCGATCCGCCCTCCCCGGCCGGATCTGGCCACCGCGGCGGTCTCGCGGGGTCCGCGCCGCGGCGGCGGCGGGGTGGAGCGGGCGCGTGGCCGGCGCCGGCCGGCCCTCCTCTCCAGCTCCTCGGGGTGGAAGGCGGCCCCTGGGTTCTCCCGGCGGCGGAGCACCTAGGGTTTGGCGGGATGGCGCAGGGGCGCGTGGCCAGCGGCGGCCGCCGGCCGGCCCCACCTCTCCAGCACCCCTGCGGCCTGCGGCGGACCTCGGCCGCCCCCCGCGCGCGGTGCCCCTGCGTGCGTGCGGACGGCAGCGGCGGCGGCCCCTGGGCGCTCCGGCGGTGGAGCGTCTAGGGTTCGTGTTCGGAGCCTGAGCCGAGGGTCGACGGCGGCGGCCAGCCCCTCCCCTCGGTCTCCTTCCCGGCTCCTCGCTGCGCCGTTCTTGGTGGATGGGCCTTCCTCGGGGTGACGGCGGCGGCGACGGGCCATGCCGTCCAGCTGCCTCCCCCATGCCCGCCGGTTCCAGGCCCGCTGCGCCGGCAGCTCCCCGATGCACCCCGCGTCCGCTGCATCCCCAGGCCTCGAGGTGGGGACCTCGGCCTGGGTCGAGGCGGCGGGGGAGCTTCCACCAACATCCATGGTGCATCGGGGCGCGGCGGCAACGGCCTCCCCTAGCTGCGTGGTCAGGGGACCCGGGCTAGGGTTGAGGCAGCCGGCCCAGGCGCCGACGCTCCCTGCTGGCCGTCCGCGTCGCCGCCGCCTGCACCTGGTCGGTGCCAGGCGGCCGTTCCGGCCCCACCTTCTCCTTCGGGGGCCAGCGGGCACGCGGTGCGTGCTCATGCGACGGCGGCGGGTCGTCGGCGTTGGAGGCGGGGCTTCCACGCCGGCGACACCCTCTCTCGGGACCAGCAGAGACGGCGCGGCGCACGCGTTGGGGCGTGTAGCGGGACATCTCACTCGGCTCGTCATCTGCACGGGAGGCGTCGAGCTCGTGCGGCAAAGGCTCCGTCGATGGATTGTTTGTGGTGCGCCCCGCGCCCGCCGCACCCCTGGCCTTGAGGCAGGGAGCTTCGGCCAGGGTCGTTGCGATGGGGAGGCCCCTGCCCAGAACTCCGGCGTTCCAGAGTGGTCCGCGGCGGTGGCCCTAGCTCGTGCTTGCTCCCTTCTTCCTTTGCCGTGCGGCGGCGACGGTGGTTTGTTGTCGGGGATGGACAGCCACCGGCGCTAGTTCCGGCCGACCTCGTCTCTGGGGTGGGCGGCAGGACGGCTGGTTGGCCCCTCCTCGGCTTCTCCGCACCCTTGACCGGGGCTAGTGCTCCCGCAAACGTGCCTCGGCCCCCGGTTGGGCCTTGACCGATCTGACGGTGCCCTCCCGCCCGCACTCGGGGTGAGTGCTCTGACGGTGAGCAGCGGTCGTCTGGACTCCCGTCGATGCGGTGAGCCACGACCGACCTGGCGGTACCTACGCGTCGGCACTCCGCTCACCTCCACCACGACCTTCCAGTTGTTCGGTATCGGCGGCGGACTCCATGAAGACATCAAGCTACGTCACTGGCGGCAGCGGCAACCCCTGGCGGCATTGGTGAAAACCGCGTCCTCGGGCCTACGGGCTAGGACTGGCGACGCTGGCGAGTTCGTCATCTCCTTCTTGAAGGCGTCGTCTCCGCCGTTCCTCGGGCGCCGCTGCTGGAGCCTACTCGGGAACGAAAGTTCCCATGGGTGCTTGGTCCAACGGAGTTGGCGTCTGTGGGCGTCATTTCCTTCCTGGAGGCTCCGTTGGCGCACCCATGTGCTCCTCTGACGTCAAGTCGTGCCCCTGCTTTCCCCCTTTGGGCCTCTGGGTTGTCGCTGTGGCGGTGGCCGTTTCTTATTTTTCTTTCTTGTTGGTTTTTACCGGAGGTGGCTCGGCTAGTTTCAAAGCGTTCAAATCTTGTTCCACCCCGGTTTCATTGTATTGCATTTGCATTGCATTCTCTTTTTAATGAAAAAGATGCGCAAGTCTTTTGCGTATTCGAGAAAAAAAATGGAGCAATACTACGAGGAAATGTCTCTAAAATAATTGGCAGACTTTTCCATGGCTCTTTGAGAGGAATGAGGCTATATATATGGTGTTCCCTCGCTTTAATGTGCTACTATGCCCCTAAGACTGAGACAAGTTAGTGCAAGTTCTTCGAGCCTTTTACCTGTGTGCCATTATGAAAGTTCCACTAGACCTGTGTGTCATTGAAAAGTTTAACCGGACCCGTATGCCATCACCCATCTTTGGTTTTACCTATGTGCCATTCTGTGACTTTGAGGTTGTAACGGTGTTAAATGATAGTGAGAAAAGACTTAGATGCCCTTAGGCCTAACATGTGCAAACTAATGCATGTCCAGATCGTTTCTAGTTGCTAAAAAATATATTAGCCAAAAAAATATATGAAGCATGTCAAGATCGTGTATGGATGCATGAATTATTAGCAAATATAGCCGACAATTTTTACTAAAAAACACAGCTAACAATTATTACTACAAAAACACAGCCAACAATTTATGAAACACATGATGACATGACGAACATGCCGTCGCGCAAAGCCGCGAAGCGAGCTCGCTAGAGCTCCATCGTGGCCGTCATCAGAACCTGAGCTCCATCGTGGCCGTCATTAGAACCTGGATGAGTGCGTCGGCGCCGGCTTGCGGCAGCCATCGTCGCCGAGGCGAGCAGAGAAGAGCGCGGCGACGGGGCGGTGGTCGGAGTCGGCGACGCTCATCATGGCGTAGGCGTCGGAGCCGGCCACAAACTTGTATGTGGGCGGGAACGCGGTGCGGCCTTCTTCCCACACCCGGCGAACACGCGCCCGGCCTTCTGCTCCGCCCGCAGCTGGTCCCGCTCCATCACCGCCTCCCACTCGCGCCACTCCACCAGCTCCCGCGTGCCTCTCCCTCCTCCGCCGCCCGCTCGCCGGCGCCACCAGCCGACGCACGCACGTTCCCTTTGGTCAGTAATGGTGTGGCGTGGACTTACACGTGCTCCAAGATGGTCACCGGCGTCGCCGCCGCCCGGAACGGCGATGTCGAGTCGTCCCGGCGCGCGAACCTGGTCCGCCTCAGTATCTCGGCCACGTCGCCGTTGCTCCGCGCGCCATCGCTGTCGCCGAGGCCATGGCGCAGTTGCGCGCCCGCGCCCGCGCCCGAGAGGCCGTGGCGGAGTGGCTCCCGCTCGCCATCGAGGACGTGGCGCAGCTGCGCGCCCGCGCCCGCGCCCGCAAGGCTGTGGTGGAGCGGCTCGCGCCCGCACTCGTCCGCGTCGTTCGCGTCCGCGGCGCTGGACCACGCCGGTCACGTCCGCCGCCCTATCCCACGCCGGCGGTCGCGCCCACCGTGCCGACCCCGCTCGTCCACGCTGTTCCGTCCGCCCGCGCCGGTCGTGCCCGCCGCTGCATCATCTCGCCGGAGCCGCGTCCGCTCCCTCGCTCCGCTAGCTGCTGGTGCTGCACGAGCGCCCGCAGGCTGCACGCGCTCGTCCGCCGGCCGCGTAAACCCGCATGCCAGCCCCGAAGTTCGCTAGCTAGCTTGCTCTGTCGGCATGCCAGCCGCGACGTTCGCTAGCTTGCTTGCTTGCTTTGATGGCCCCGACGTTCGCTAGCTAGCTAGCTTGCTTGCTTGCGCTGGACGCGGCGGCGATGCTAAGCAGATGGGTGCTGAAGGATCGGGAGAGAGAGAGAGAGAGGGGGGTAGTTTGGACTTCTTTGCTGTCCGGGCCCACACGTCATAACTGGCAAACCACCAAAACCTAACAGAATGGAGACGGAATGGCGTAGAGGAAAAAACGAAGATGAACAATGGCACACAGGTCCGGTTGAACTTTCGAGTGGCACACGGTCTGGTACAACTTTGTTGATGGCACACAGGTAAAAGGCTCAAGTTCTTCTGCACTCCATCCACCCTCTCAAGGCATTCAAGATCATAGACCGCGTACCGCATAGGGCTCCTGTTGCCCACCCTCCACCAGGGGCGACTCCATCGGCTCTGGCCTCCTTGTCCGTGGTGAGGAGGAGCGGGGGTCCGTCCTTTTAGCAGATCTATAGTTTGTTTAGGTTTTTTTCTCCGTTTGTTTCCCTTTTCACCATATTAATTTGGGCTAGGTTTTGGTTGGTCGTATCGATTCGATCCGGCTTCCTACTTTGTATCGGATCATTGGGGGATGCATCGTCGTCTTCGGTTTTGGCATGCTTCTGGGATCGAGGTATGTTGGCATAGTCTTTTTTGAGGAGGGATTGAATCTATTTTTCCCCTTCTGCGAGATCATTTTTTCCAGCCGCCGGTGATGCAACTGGCGGCAATGGATCTACCCTACCGGTTGCTGGTGGTGATGCTAGTGACGTCAGATTTTATATTTGGTTCAGCCTTCAGAAGACATGGCCGATGTGCTCTCGACGCCTTTTACTCCCTACAATGGTTGAGCATATTGCCCCTCTTTTGCGGTCTCCATGTTTGTGAAATCTTCTGTTGGTTGGGACTGTGGTTCTCGAGTCCAGATCTGGTGTACTTCCATGGTCACGATGGAGCTTCCTGAAAAGGTGTACACAACTGTGAAAGGATCAAGATGCCCAAGAGGGGGGGTGAATTGGGTTAATCATAAAATTTCTTGCGGAGTTAAACCCTACTGGCCCATTTTCACCCCTCGGTGTCTAAGTATGTTCCTAATGATTCTACCGTTAAAAAATTTTGCACCCTAGGTTCCAATCCTATTCTAGCATAGAAATTCTAGGAAAGTAATTGCAAGAATGTAAATACTAGAAAGTAATTTGCAGAAAGTAAAGGAGCAAGAAACACGGTGATATTTTTTTGAGGTATCGGAGAGTCGCCACTCCCCCACTAGTCCTTGTTGGAGCACCCCGCAAGGGTATAACTCCCTCTTGATCCGCGCAAGGATCAAGTGCTCTCTAGCGGCTGATTCTTCGTCGCTTCAACGCGGTGAATCACCAAGAACCATTCACACCATGAGTTGGGTCATACATAAGCTTCGTCGGATGATCACCAAGCTCCCAATCACCACCAAGCCATCTAGGTGATGGCGATCACCAAGAGTAACAAGCATAAACTCTCACTTGACCAAACCAAGCCTAATGAGATGAGTGGATGCACACTTGCTACTCCCTATGCACTAATGAAGTCCTTCATCTTGATTCTCAAATCATCTAATGACTTTAAAAGGCTCTTGCTCTCCCTTGCACTCAAATGGATGTCTCAGCTGAACAAATGGGAAACAGAGCTAAGACGGAGGAGGTAGGGTTATATTTGTAGGCCAAGGCCAAAAATCCAACCGGGATTACCCCCACCTCAGATTTTTTGGGGGAGCCGGACGCACCAGTTCCCCAGCGCCCGGCGCGTGTAGGATTCAAATCCTGTAACTAGCCGTTACAAGCGTTAGACGCGTCCGGCTGCCAGGCCAGAAAATAGGCTCTCTATAAAATGTCCGGCACGCGCTGGACGTGCCAGGCCGAGCGTCTGACACTTGGTCAATTCCGGGCTGCGCGCGCTGAACCCGCCGGACGCTGACGCCAGTGTTCGACGCTTCACAAGGCAGCGTCCGACGCAGCTTTTGAAGCATGTTTCATTTCTGATTCAAATCCTTTGTGAACGGCTTCGACTTCAATCGATCTTGTAACAACTCCAGTTTTAGGGTTAGACAAATCGTGCATCATGAGCATGATCATTACATAAGCATCATTTATCGCATTTTTGTGGCAATATTTTGAGTGCTTATTTTAAAAATGCAAATAGGAGTTTTCAAAGGTTTTCTAGAAGTCAAACTTGTGGTGCTTTTCTTAAAATGGGGCCTTAACAAAGTTTGTAGAGGAGGATTTTTGGAGAAACTTTTGTTTAGACCCCAACTTATGAAAATGACTTTTGGTGCTTCAAAAATGGCAAAAACAGTTTCAAAAATGAATTTTAAAGGTATTTTATGTGACCCAAATTTGTATTTTCAAATCCAGGCCGATTTAGCAAAAACTTTCTACATGAAAGTTATTCATCTTTTAATTTTGAGAAACTTTCATTTTTGGACCAAATTCAAATTCGCAATAATTTTTGAGTTATGGGCAGTCAAACTTTCTATTTGAAAAGTGGGACCAGGTGGGACCCACCCGGCCCCACCTGTCATCATCCTCTTCCTCCTTCCCCTTCGCCCGCGCGTAGGCGCCGCCACCCGCGAACGCCAGCGCGCGCGCGCCGCTGCCGCCCCCGCTGCGCCGCGCCCGACTGCCCCGTTTGTCGCCCGCGTGCGCCTCCTCGTCTGCCGGCCCTGTCTCCCTCCTCCTCGTCTGCTCTGCCCCGCTGCCGCCTCCGCTTCCCGCCTGCGCCGTCGTTTCGCCATGGGCGATCCGGCACGCCGCGCCGCGCCAAACGCCACCGCCACGAGCTCCCGACAAAACAACGGCCACGCGCGCCGCACTCAAGCACGCCGCAGCGAGCCCCGCTGCTCCGCTTCGCCGCTGCCCCGCTGTGCGCCGCGCGCATCGCGCCGTGCCGAGCGCCATGGCCGTCCGCCGGACCGCCCCACTCGTCCGCCGTGACTCCCGGTCCGAAATAGGACAGCCCAGCGCCCTTAAAAGCTCGTCCACTCTCTCGCTCACTCACCCGCCCCTCCATTTCCTCTCCCCGCGCCACAGCGAGCCCCTCGGAGCTCCGCCATGGCCGCCGCCATGAGCCGCTCCGGCTAGCCACCAAGCCACCCCATCAATTTCACCCCTCCGTGCGTCACGGTGACCGCCATCTCTCCCTCCACCTCCGTCCGCCTCCAATCGACAAGCTCGACCCAAGGTTGTGGCCAATCGGCCCTTTTCTTTTCCGCCACCGGGAGCCGAGCGCCGGCGAGCTTCTTCGGCATCGCCGTCCGCTCGCGCCCGCCGTCATCTTCACCCCCTAGCTCGCGCTCTAGCTCCGCCGTGGCTTTGCGAAGCCCGTAGGCATAGCCAAGCGCGCCGCCGAGCCTTGCTCCGGCGTGCAGCCTTCGAGCCGCGCCGTCGCATCGCCGCCGGCCGTCGCGCCGCCGTTCCCGTGCGCGATAGCCTCCATCTTCACCACCCTCGCGTTCGCGCCGTTGTTCCGAGCACGATGGTGCTAGCCATGTCGCCGGAAAACTCGCCGCCGGCGAGTAATCGGCGGTCAAACCCCGGCGCCCCGCTCCGGTGCGGCCGACAGGTGGGCCCGTTGACTGGGTCCCACCCGTCAGCGCCACTGGTGCGGGTGCGCTCTGTGTGCGCTGCGCCGGGTACGCGTAGCAGCGCGGACCCGCGCGTCAGTCGCAGTGGGGAAAACGCTGGGTGCGCATAGCAATTTAGGGTGTTTCACGGTTTTAAAAAGGATTTCCAGAAATTGATTTAAATCTTCCAAAAATCATATCTCCCTCATTTTAAGTCCATTTTGGGTGATTCAAGTGTCAATATTTTTCTTATGAGGAGCTTTATGCATGTAGAGTATTGGTGTATTTTTATGAAATACTTTTCTGTACAGTATTATTTAATGCCTTTAATTGCTGATATCTTGTTAAATGCATAATAAATTGTAGGTTCATCAGAAAAATGTGATTCCTGTTTTGTTGCTCTAGTTATGAGATGCTTCATCTGTGAAAAATATTATTTATATATGTCATGTGTAGAAAATGCCCTATTTATTTATTGTGCTTGCTTTGCTTAGAGTTAGGAAATTCATAATTAATTATTTATGCAAGGTTTAGGCTTGATAATTTTTCTAGGGTGTTTTTATACTTATAAGTAGCTGTTAATCACATGATATCTGTTGTTTGACACTTTTCATAATGCAAAGTATTTTTAGGTCTTGGTTTAATGCTGTCTTGTCCTTTTTGTATAGAATAATTGGTTCACTGTTTTGACCTGAAAAATTTATGGTAGGCTTGTTGTTACCTAGCTAAGCTACTGTAATTTTTGTAGATTTTTCTGAGCAGTCTAGCTATAGGTTGCTGTTATGCCCTGTTACGATCATAATCGGTTAATCGTCGAAGTCTAGGTTAACTAGCATCCTTGCCATGTTTAATTAGGGTTATAAAAGGTGTAACATGTTAGGATGATGTTGACTACCTTGTAACTTCATGATTGGTTCATCATCATCATCATACGCTTCCAGTTCGTATTGCATTCCCGATACTTATACGCATCGATGCATCATACAGGATTGCCGGAAGGAGTGACGCCAGTAGTTCCCGAGTAGCCGAAAGGAGAGGAGCAGCAGGGAGCAGTGCTGCAGGAGGCAGCACAGGACGAGGACCAAGACGCTGACTTGCCTGAGTACCCTAACCATCACCCTAGCTCCTTTGAGAAAGGCAAGCCCCGGAGCATTACTCCTACAGTTTTCAAAATGTTTTACTTGAGTCATTTATTTATTATGATGCATTAAGTTAATAGGCGTTGACTTGGAACCGTTACTTGCATTATGATTACCTTGATCCACACCGGAATACTTTACCCTAATTAAGTTCGGATCACGCTTATGCTTAGCACTTTGCTTAATTAGATCGGTAGAAAGACGGGTGATTGACCCTCATCCGCGAGGTAGGTGGTTACTACCCTATGGTTGATACTATGGAGGTTGGTTAGAGAACATAACCATGTGGCCTTGTTAAATCATGACTAGTCGGAGTTTGTGGTGTGTTAGACCACGGAAGCTCCGGCGATGTCACCTAATGGGACTATGGCTTTGTACGTCCTCGGATCATGTTGAACAATGCCTCACAGATAGCTGGAAGGATGCGATCATCCGACCGCGAAGCCTTGAGGATGTTTGGGCCGGCATTTCAATGGAGTTGAGTGTGTTGCCCACAGGCGCGGTATTAAAGCCGGTGGCCGGTCGCGCGGGAGGTACTGGGTAGCCGGCATGCCCCGGTGCAACCGTATTCGTTGAAATCCGTGTCTCCACCCGAATAGACCAAGGTGACCGTCACCCGTTACGGGCCGGCGAGTGTGGTTTGTGTGAGGAATACCCGCCCCTAGTTTGCAATCGATTATAATCGCCATCGTTCTGGACAAGTGAACACTTGACCGAGCGGCACATGTCGCAAATCATTGTGAAAATAGGATGGTTTTGGTTCTATGTTGTTGATCTTGGTATGCTCAACTTTGAAGGATAGGATAGCATTGTTTGCTCATACTGAGATGAAGTAGTACGGTGCTAACCTAGTGATGGCGAGATCCAACTTAAAGGATGTTAAGCTAGAGAGTCTTTTATAACTAAATGATTATTAATAAGCTCACCTTTTTATCGCAAGTTTAAATGAGTCGGCTACCCCACTTATGAAGCCTGGCATACTCCTTGGTGTCACTTTATTTTCATTTATGACGGGTAAGTCTAGAGTACCTTCTTGTACTCGGGTTTTATTCCCTTGTTGTTGCGGATGGTGAGATATTCTATGGGTATTGCCCAACTTGCTTCTACCCTGCGTATGGGGATGAGTAGATCGTGGGCACGATCAACCTATCTATCGTACCTCTATGCTGTTATCGGATGTGATGTTGGACCAGGCACTATGTTTCAACTAAGTGTGCGTTTGTGAACCTAAACTTTATTTGCTTCCGCAATTTGGATTCGAACTCGGTATTGTAATATTTATTTCGTACTCCGATGTAATCTACTATTTGTGAACTTATGTACTTGCTATGAACTGTTGTATGTTGAACTCAATTCGGTGCAGATTGTATTGTTGAAAGTTTGAAATCCCTCGAGATTTCACGGACTACCGGGTTGATATAGCCACAGTGTGCTAATTGAGTTGCTTTGACGACTCATAAGTACATTGTGATTATATTAACTGGTCGGTTCTGTTACAGATCTCAGTGTCATTTTGTAGCTACCTAGTGCTAAGTTTCACAAGTGTGCACCACACCTAAATTATTAGACTCACCTAGGTCAAGCTACCCGTTTGCACCCCTCTTAATAGTACGGCCAAAGGAAAAAGTTCTAACGACTAATCCGATGTCACTCAACGCCATTGACCATCGGAAGTAACCATCCTTAACCTTTTCGTCCATCCTTTGAATACCGAAACGATTTCCATCATCAGGGGGTATGAAAACCATATTACCCGAGATTCCATTACCATGACCTAACACTCTACTATTTCTACAAAACACACGTTAGTCATGATAATTATCATTGTCATCAATCAACAAAACCCGCATAAAAGGGGCCTAGATCCTTTCAAGCTGGATGCAAGGAAGATGAAGTATAGGGACCTAGCGGTGTGCTTCAATGTAATTTTATTTATATTAAGGTCTCAGTTGTAAAAGGGGTTTTAATTTAATGAAAGTCAGTCCCTTTCTAAAAAAAGACATTCAAGATCATATCCAAGACTAGGATGGAAACTATAATTCATCTTTGTGAGGTTTAGGCCTTAAAACTTGAGTGCTTTGAGAGAATGGACTATCAAGCGTACCAAGAAATCTATGGCGATGACCCCTGGTCACGCGGAGAGGCACTTTGTGAGTTGTTCCCACTGGATGGAGATGTGGGTGTGCTCAATCGGCGCCACTATCGCTCGGCTACGCGGCCATAGGTCTTCTAGTCGGCACATCTTTATTGGGTTGATCAGTTCCAATGTAACACTGCAGATTTCAATACACTAGTGTGAGCCTGAGCGTTCATGTACAATTCTTCGAACCCTACGACACCACTAAGGCGTGTTGTATTAAACTCCTTATTTACCTTAACACAAAGACACACAGTTTTTTTGCGTGATCGAGAAAAGGCCCTTGTATCTTAGTGATCAAGAGTACTTATTAAGATCTTAGTGACCCCTTCCGAAGGTGGTGGTATTCCAAGGGATGACCCTTCGTTTTGGTAGGAGCAGTGCAATATCGTGGTATGTGTGTGTGTCTCGCGGGGGGTTGGGGGGGGAGTTGGGGGAATGGGGGAGGGATAAGACCCTAACCCGTACCTCGTGTGGAGAAGCTATGTAGCATACACAACGTCAAGGTGGCAAAATGAGCGGTAGGTGCAGTGACGGTAGGAGGCTTCATGACTCACATAACTAAAATATCATGACCAAGAGAGATTTGGTTACTTAGAGTTTAGGGTTTAGGGGGGAGGGGGATAAGATCCTATAACACGTACCTCGTGTGGAGAAGCTCTATAGCGTACACAATGTCAAGGTGTGGCAAAAAGAGGTAGGTGACGGTAGGAGGCTTCATGACTCACATAACTAACATATCATGACCAAGTGAGATTTGGTTACTTAGAGCGTACGCATACCTTGATGAGCTCCAACATGGACTATATGTTTCAATAGTTTGCCCTCACTTTCTAGCCTTAGCTCTTTACTTACACCTTTTTTACAACTCTCTTTACTTGCACTTTTTTTAACTCTCTTTACTTACACTTTGTTGCTTCCATGTGAGATCTAACCATGTTTCGATAGTTTGTCCCTCACTCTATCTCCTTTAACCCTTTATATATCATTTTGTTTAGTGACCCCAAACATTTATGGTTAATAATAAGTACATGATTTAATCCCAAATATATGTAATTGAACACGTTTGACTTCTTCTACTTTCTTTGTTTGAATATATGACTTAGTCCCAAATCTTCCGTATACCAAACTCAAAGTACGTGAGAGTACAATAGCATAACCTTTCTACTTCTATTTTTGGAAAAAAAAAACATTCTACCAAAAACGGGATTGTTCTGATGTGGAAGAAGCGGCAGCGGCGAGGGTGGCAGCCTGGTGTGCGGGGCGCGCAGGGGCGGCGACGCCCCCTCCGTCCTTGGCGCATGCAGTGCCCTAGCAATGGCCCATGGTGTCATCGTCCTCGTTTTAGGTCCGAGTTGGCCCAATTTCTTTGCTCAATAGTTTGATACGCGTTTCACTTGTTACATTGGGGTGTTGCACTTATTATATTAGGAGATTCTCAAAAAAAAACTTATTATATTAGGGATATTATATTATTGTTGAAACTTCGAATTTATAATTAACATGTTCAATTTATAACGGTTTCTTGGCTTGAATTTTTATCTTTAAACTTTCCTAGAATATATAAAATTTTGACCCACAAACATTCTCTTGAATTTGAATTTTTCAGTTGAAATAGTTTTTTATTCCAGTTTGCTTTTCCTTTTAGGCGTGACAGGAATAGGAAAAGAAAATCTGATCCAGGGAGACATACTTGCTGCTATAAGTTTGTAGCCATAAACATAAGTTATACTTGAGTCTGACTAACTACAAATAAAAAAGTATCAATTTTTATAGTATCATCAAATAAGTAGCATTAGATTTGTCATGAGATATATTTACACCACACTTATTTAGTGTCAAAAACATTAATATTTTGCCTATATATTTGTCAAACTTTTTTAGACACATTAACCAAGTGTCCAAGTCTGCCATTGTTTTTTTTTTTTTTTGGATAGATGTAGTGTAGCTTCAAAAGATAAGAGCAATGCATTTTTTTTTTGTTTTCTTAATGGAATAAAATTCATGCACTCCTCCTTGGTTGTATCATCTCAATTAGCTTTAGCTTTAGCACTCTACTAGACAGGAGAACAACTATTTCTTCATTCTTTTGTAATGTCATGTACGAGCTACTACAAAAAAGGCGTGGTTTCTTGTAATCCATTCTTCTCTTAGTTAACTTACATTTTCGGGGTCTATCTTGTCTCGATTCTTTGTCCCACTCGAGCAGATTAGATTCATTGTTGTCTTTTTGTAATTTCTCACTTTCTTTATGTTTGGGGATAGACCAAATTAGATTCAGCTGTCACAATTATATATGGTGATTGGTTGATTTCCTCAGCCAACCGAGGCTCTGCTGATCTTCTATTGACTGATTGATGCCAAATAAATGAATCCTATAATGTTCAAGTATCTGTCAAAACGAAGCTGACATCCTTGAACACCTAGACAAAAAAAAAAAAAAAAAAAAAAAAAAAAAAAAAAAGAGTTATACAGGAAGTTTACTTTAATTTCTCTGGAAAAAAGAATGTTGGGAAAAGGCATCTCAGCAGCGGAGACATGGCACATGCTCGCAGGCGATTGACACCACACTTATCCTATTTTGTTATACATGCTTTTACCTGTTGTGCAGGAGTGATCGGAGACCACGCTGACCGATGCGTCGCGGTACCTCCAATTGGAGGGTGGAGACATCGGGACGGCGATGAAGACCTTAGCCCCCCAGGCGAAGGCATCGGCCCGGGGACTAAGGCATGCGGCCTCTGGTGGAGGCACCGGGCCGGGAGACAAAGACCCGGCCTCCGTCGGAGGCATCGGGTCGGGACGGCGATGAAGACCTTAGCCCCCAGGGCGGAGGCATCGGCCGGGGGGGAGGCATGCGGCCTCTGTCGGAGACACCGGGCCGGAGACAAAGACCCCGGCCTCCGTCGGAGGCATCGAGTCGAAGACCTCAAGGCGGAGGCATCGAGACGACGGCGGAGGCCACCGGCCTGCGCTGAGGCGTCTGGCCCATGGAAGACGGCCCACCAACGGCCCGGGAGCAAGGAAGACGTAGAACGCTTGGCAGGCCCAGGAGGAGCCCATGGACCGCTGAATACTCCAATGGACGACCTTGCCCCTGCCAGCCCCACCTGGAAGGGTCATAGGATTAGGGTTTCCCTGTTTCCCCATTGGGGCTGTATTGTCTTTTTGTACCTGGGAGCTGGACTGGCTATATAAGGAGCCCCCCAGCCCCTGTTGTAGGGGATGACTCCCTGGAGTGGAAGAGCTTCTCCTCTTCACACTCTAGCATTGTAATTGAGTCTACTATTGAATATTAAACCTGCTGGAACCGTGTTCCAACGGTTGGCGCCACCCGTGTGTCTGGCCGAGGATATCACTCACGAGATGCCAACAAGAAGACAAGTAGCGGCAGCCGCCGCTCGGCACGTGCCGCCGCCGGGCGGAGGCACCAGCGGAGGCACCTGAACCACCGCGGAGGGGGGCCCGACGGAGGTCCGCCCAAAACGCACATGCCTACGAGCGAGGCAAACGAAGACGACCAGAACGACGATGATCACGGCGAAGATGAACCACCGTCGGCAAACCAGGCCGGCGACCAACACCAAGAAAATGAGATAAGTCGGCTGAGGGCCGAAATGGAATGCATGGAAGCAGAACGAGATAGGCTGAGAACAGAACAAGCAGCTACACACAGGGCAATGCACACCTCCCGACAAGCAGAGGAGATTAGTCAGCAAATGGCAATACTGCAAGCGGAGATCCAGAGCATGCAACCCTTAGCAATGCATCAAAACAATACCACGACAACCCCACAGCTCGGCCAATATATGGCCGCGGCACCTTTGGAGTCCCTGCGACAGAAATACCTCAGATCATGATTTACCAGAGGACGTTCGACCCGAAATCCCCACTGTCAGAAGGTCTTCAGAAAGCACCATGGCCTCCGGGCTACAAGCCGAGGAGGTTCCTTCCTCCTGGTCATCTTGAGGAGGTTCAGGAACCTGCCAGACAAGTGAATCACACCTTCACTCCGCAATACCATCAGCAGTAAAACCCAAGCTATCCAGGGTACACTAACAGTGTTTTCCCTCAGCAGAACGTCGCACAGCAGTATTACCCACCGTCCCTACCAGCATGGCGGCCTGTGCAGTACCAAATGTCTTAGTACGGCAACCAAGCACCCGTCAGAGCGGAAAGTGCGGTCACTTACGTCAACACTCGACCCCCACAGATATCTATGATAGAGACACCCCAGTCTTCACATCATCAGCAACAGAAGCAGTACGCAGAATTACCTCCGCCTCCGCAACAGAGGCAATTTGAGGCCCTACCAGCACCTCCGCAGCAGGTCACCTGCCCCAATACCATGCCAAAGGCTGAACCTCCGGTTGAGAATCAGATGAACCCTCATTCTGCTCTGCCCACAATAGGAATGATACTACCGATAGCCGGCGGCTCAGCGATGGAGTTCGAAACAAAGAAACAGAAAAAAGATCACCTCCGAATGGTGAATAATGTGGTCAGGCGGGGCAGCACCGGACAACGAGTGGTCTAAGGCCCAAATCAGTTTTTCAGAAGAGGACCTCCGATTGGAGAGTTACCCTCACACCGATGCGATGGTCATAAAAGCGAACGTTGCAGGATGGGAGATAAACAGAATACTAGTTGACTCTGGGAGTTCGGCAGACATCATCTTTGCAAGTGTGTTTGATCAAATGAAACTCAGTAGGTCTCAGCTACAACAACCTGATACACCTCTGATAGGATTCGGAGGTAGGAAGATTCATGCGCTCGGGAAAATTTCCCTACCCGCGTCCTTTCAAGATGGGGACAAGGCGAGAACAGAATACATTACCTTTGATGTAGTAGACATATACTACCCATACAATGCGATCCTAGGAAGAGGGTTTGCAAACAGGTTCAATGTAGCAATCCACATGGGTTACCTTTGCATGAAGATGCCAGCACTGCATGGAATCATCACGGTTCGAGGAAGCCAGAAAGAAGCCAGAAACATAGAGAGAGCTATATACAAGGCTCACAGAAACATAAACACAGTGGCATCAGATGAGCCACCAGATATGCCCGAAGGGAAGACGGACATGAAAGATCAGGAAGACACGATAACAGTGCCACTTGACGAGGCAGTGCCAAACAGGAAGGTCACAATCGGAGCAAATCTATCAGAAGAAGAACGAAGAGAATTACTTAGCCTTTTGTCCAAAAACAGAGACGTCTTTGCATGGTCAGCAGAAGACCTCAAGGGAATTGGGCGAGACATAATCGAGCACGCTCTAGATCCGAACGAAACGTGAAGCCAAGGAAGCAAAGGCAAAGAAAAATGTCGAGAGGAGCGGACTTTTGCCGCTAAAGCGGAAGTACGAGAGATTATTGGATGCCAATGTCATACGAGAAGTCGGATACTCGAGAATGGTTAGCAAATGTAGTACTTGTCCCAAAGAAGAATGGTAAGATGCGCATGTGCATTGACTTCACCGACTTAAACAAAGCTTGCAAAAAGACCCATTCCCGCTACCAAGGATAGATGCCTCAGTTGATAAGGCCGCCGGGTGCAAAAGATTTTCTCTCCTGGATTGTTTTTCGGGATATCATCAGGTTTGGCTTAGGAAAGAAGATGAGGAAAAGACAAGTTTCACCATACCAACGGAACCCGCTGCTTCGTGCGAATGCCCGGGAGGGGCTCAAGAACGCTTGGTCAACCTTCGCAAGAATGGTGCAAGCCGTACTACGGTCTCGGTGCGGAGAGAAACATCATAGCCTATGTAGATGACATTGCCGTGGTAAGCAAAGAACCGGAGAACCATCCGGAAGATCTCAAGGAAACCTTTGCAAACCTTAGGAAAGCCGGATTAAAGCTAAACCCGAGAAAAATGTGTCTTTGGAGTTAGCGGGGAAAAATGTTGGGGTATGTCGTCGGACCCGAAGGCCTCGAGCCAACCCGGACAAAACAAAGTCATGTCCGGACATGCCTGAGCCGTCAAACAAAAAAGAGGTCCAGGCGACTCACGGGAAGAATCGCGGCCTTGAACAAGTTTATCTCCAAATCGGTGAACGGCCTCCCCTTCTTCAAAGCACTCAAAGCCAATGAAAAGTTTGAATGGGGACCGAGCAATCGGAAGCTTTCGAGACGGCTCAAGAGATACATGACCGAGGATCTAATAGTGGCATCCCCGGATAGCGATGAGCCGCTCTGTTGCGTATCGGCATCAACGGGGCGATAAGTGCGTACTTGTGCAAGAGAGACAGTTAAACGGCAAGCGGGTGCGGCGGCCAATATACTATGTGTCGAGGCATTGCAAGGAGCAAAGCGAACTACATAGAGATTGAAAAGATAGCGTACGCAAGATAATCACGGCATCAAGGAAGCTAAAGCACTACTTTCGGGACCACACTATTCGATACCAACGCGCGGCCAGCCGAGATCCCGAACAACAAAGAAGCCTCGGGAAGAATTGGCAAGTGGGCTCTGAGAGCTGTCTCGGTTCGAGATCAAGTTTGTCTCAAGAACAACAATCAAGTCGCAAACACTAGCGGATTTTCTCTCGGGAATGGGTGCCGGCAAATACCTCCGAATCAAAATCGGAGATATCCCACTTGGACACTTTACACGGATGGTGCTGGGGAGTCCGGGGGCCGGGGCCTCCGCAATCCTGTTTTCACCATCGGAGTCGACAAAATATGCAGCTAGACTATGTTTCAAAGCAACAAACAATACAGTATGAAGGTGTCATATTAGGGTTGACAAAAGCAAAGGCACTCGGGGCTACTCACGTGCCGGTAAACACAGATTCACGGTTGGTAGCGGGACAAGTGGAAAAAGAGTACACCGCGAGGAACTGAACTCGCAAGATACCTAGAGGTCATGAGAGGCTTTGAGAAGAGATTCAAAGGGCTCACCCTCGGGCACATCCCGAGGGAGAAAATAAAGAGGTCGATGAGTTAGCAAAGGCGGCGGCAAACAAGCTTGACATGCCGGCGGCACTTTCTACCAAGAGGTACAGCAACCCCACGGCCGGATTACAAAGAGCATTTGCGGAGGTACTACTAATTCACTCGGAAGACTCGGAGGCAAGCAATCATAGATCAAATCGCTGGCAATCATGTAACCTCGAGATGAAGCCGTGTGGCAAGGTCGGCGGCTCGAGCAAGAAGCTACACCGTAATAGAGGGACACTATTCAAAAAAGGCATAGTGCAACCACTACTCAAATGCCTAAGCAATGAAGAAGGCCAGGAACTCCTACGCAGCATTCATGCAGGGATTTGTGGATCCCACATAGGCCCAAGGGCATTATCCGCAAAGGCCATTCGCCAAGGTTTTTACTGGCCCACTCACATCAAAGATGCCCTACGCATAGTGAAGACGTGCGGCGCCGCCAAAATTTCTCACCAAACCAAACCAAGCCGGGGGGAGTCACGGCTCATCCCACCAACATGGCCTATGCGAGATGGGGTATGGACCTCGTTGGGCCGCTCCCACGGCTCAAGGAGGTAGCAAGTATGCGGTTGTGGCAGTAGAATATTTTAAAAGGTGGATTGAGGCCAAGCCACTATCAACCATCACTTCGAAACTTGAAAAAAGTTTTTACGGCGAGAACATAGTGTGCGATTCGGTGTCCCAAGAACCCTAACAAGTAGACAACGGAAAGCAATTCGATTCGACAAGTTCAAGGAGTACTGAAGCATTGGTACTCGGCTGGCCTTTGCCTCGAGTATACCACCCGGAGAGCAACGGGCGGTTGAGAGGTCCAACGGGATCATATTCTCGGCAATCTCAAAAACGCTACATGGCGGAAAGAAAGGAAAATGGGTAGAGGAGTTGCCTAAGGTCGTGTGGTCTCACAACACCAACGTCTCACGAGCCACCGGCTTCACACCCTTCAAGTTACTATATGGGGAAGAGGCTATGATGCCTAAGAGTTAAAAAACCAAAGTCTCCGGGTCACAAAACAAGCACTAGCAGAAAATGAAGAGTACAGCAAAGAGATGATAGAGGCAGAGAGACTAGAAGCTGTGGACAACATAATCAAGTACCAAAACCAAACGAAGAAGTGGAGGGTGTTGACATTTCTAACGCCACTCAGTGTTAGGTTGTCATCCCCAACATGGCGCCAAAAATGCTGGTACTAAATAATGCAAGCTGC
The DNA here is from genome assembly GCA_018135685.1 of Themeda triandra. NCBI lineage: Eukaryota > Viridiplantae > Streptophyta > Magnoliopsida > Poales > Poaceae > Themeda > Themeda triandra. The sequence goes on along the minus strand of JAENPR010000169.1, from coordinate 932,434 downwards.
TACTAGAAATAAATATGGGATCCGCAAGCGCACGGATAATACCGATGTAGCATTTTAACCGAGGAGTATCCGGGTATCGTTATTTATATTTTACCACTTTGGGAAGGGAATGCACTTTGGATAATGAGTGATGAGCAATGCACATGCGATAATGGAGAGCTTAACCTTGTCTCGTATCGATCATCTCATACGGGGTAAGTGTCACATAAAATATAAGAATGAATGATAAATGACATAAGATAAATGAGAGCATTTAGCCACATAAAATAATAGTAATAAGCCATCTCAACTTAGCACTCTAAGCTTATAACACTAGCATGGACTAGGACAATCTAGGGTATAATCCTATGTTATTCTAACTACAAAGTCAAAGCATACAATGATTAGTGCAAGAACATCTAGCAATCATGGCGGGAAAAGGTTACATCTATGCATAGTGATATTACCCGAGGAGAAGACTAGAGACATAGCAATGACTTCAATGTAATAGGTTGTTCTACTAAGACCTACCAACGGGGGATGGAATACAAAGGACTCAACGGAACTGTCACTTCCGCGATCTACCACACGACCCGCCAATAGGGTGTAATCCCTTTGAGATAAATACGATCTAGGCACCACGCCTACACAATACTTACCACTCACCCATCGATCTAATGAGTAAGCGCTATACGATCCTATGCATAAACATAATTCTAGTCCAACTATGCTAAACATATAATCAAAGTAAACTAAGAACAATATAATTGAGAATATAATCAAATAGAGCAAAGTCAAGTCGATATAATAGAAAAGAATAAAGTACTACTCATAGTATCACGAACAATGATGAATATTACAAGAATGTAAGGGGAATTACCAAGAACTCCGACAGATCCGGACTCCAAGCTAGGCTTGATTCCCTCTAGATCTATTCCTATGTAGCTATGCTACTAAACTATGGAGCTCTAATTGAGATGGTGGCTCAGGCTTCTCGAATTTTGATGAGAGAATGAACTCTTGAATGAATTAGGGTTTCACCCGGGGGCTGAGGCTCGAATATATAGCCCCCTAGGATGAACCACAGCCCTCGGATCAAACCGACCTAAATGGACGATAATTATTCATCCTCAAAGGCGGTGGAGGCGGGATCCACGAGACTCCACCCGATTGGTGGAGATGGGGAGTCGGCCGACTCCCACTGGGTCGGCCGATTGCCCCACCCCCGCGGTGGGGCCCGGCCTTCGGGGTCGCCTTCGGAGTCTTCTAGATTATACAATTTTACCCGTTCGGTCTTTATCTCTATGTAATCATGACATGTGGGCCTCCTTTTGGTTCTCTTTCCGATAACCCCATGCGAAATAGACAATCACCAAAACTCGTGGAATTCTGTCGGTGTAACCCCTATATCTAACAGGTGAACTCATATTAGTCCTTTCTCTTGCTGCGTTGACGGTATAAAATTGATACTTAACGACCGTCAACAAACTCCCCAAGCTTACCTTTTGCTCGTCCCCAGCAAAGATAGACTCGATGGATCGGGAGTTGCTACAATACTTTCACTCCTCACAAGTACACATGCGTTCAAACAAGAACTCTCCTCCGGATTAGAGTGAACTATCCCGACTCAAAACTCACTCATATTACCTTTCACCATGGGGCTTGTAACCGTCACTTGGGTCTTGAGTAGTTGAAAGATAGAACGGTCAAGTCAAGCGCCATGTTTCTCGCTCTTTGATCAACTATTATCCGGAGTTTTTGCAAGGTTTTGAAATAAAACTCGAGTTCCTTGTATGAACCTTTCAAGTCTCTCATTTGTGGTATTTCTGGATCCTCTCTAAGGCATGAGTAGTGTATGCCTTCTCTCTTCTCTCAGAATATGTGGTATTTATGGAACTAAGGCATAGTGGAAAGTGCCTTCTCTCTCTCACCCTACTTTCTAATAGGCTTATGTGGAGCTCATAGGTGGGGAGACACTCAAACTCACTTGCATATATTGCATAGTTAAGACATGGATCCAATAGGAACTAAAATAATAATAAAGTCATATGTGCATGTGAATGAGGAAATGGAATGGATGAGATGATGATAGGATGATGGTGATAAGGAAATGATTACGAGGGTACTCAACCGGTGAACATCTACTTCTACACTCGCTCCTTTGGGGATAACATGACTCCCTTTATTCGGAAACCTTGAAACTTTCTTGAATGGAAGGACTTGGCTACTCTTTCTTTTTCTTTCTTTCTTCTTTTCTTTCTCTTTTCTTTTTTTTTTTTTTTTAGTATAACCAATCCTCTGAAAGCGAAACTTTAGCACAGGGAGTGTATAACTTGAAATGATAATGACTAGAGCTTTTATGTAGGCAAATAGAACGGCGATGATTATGTCTAGATGTTCACTCCTAGAATAGGAGTAGAACCTTTTCTGGATGAAGTGAAATGAATGGCATATGTATATGTGGATGGATGGATAGATGGATGCGTACTCCTAGTGTAGGAGCAGCATAGGTGCGTATCTCCAGGGTAAAGATAGCACAGTAAGTGGAGAATGCGTACTCCTAGGGTAGGAGCAGCATAAGTGCGTATCTCCAGGGTAGAGATAGCACGCTATGTGGTGGACATGGATCTATATGTGGGTGGTACTTCTAGGAACAGAAGTAGCACAGAACGAATGTATTTATAAAATGGGTGCGTGCTTCTGAGGACAGAAGTAGCATAGATCAATGGATGGAGAGCACATAGTATTAACTTTAACTGCATGACTAATTCCTTATGGGTCCACAACATAACCACACTCAATGCCTATAAAGTCTACACTCAAACCTACAATATGATCTATATAAACAGATGGGTTTTCCTAATCTAGTAAGCATGAATATATGGCTGTGGTAGGAATTTAAACTCTCATCATAAAGGAACTCATCATGCAGGAATTTAATATATTTTTTTAAGATAAATTCTCCAGAACTCTAGTATCTCTAGGAACAAGATGGACAGCAGCTCAAAACCTTCCCATATCATACCCGTCAACCACCTAGACTTAGATCAAGTGTTCGCTACCCACAAGTTTCAGGTTCAAAGCAAATCTCAAATCTAAACAGTTGTGTCCAAAACTCGGGAGAGTGCAAGGTTGAAAACTAGGTACTTGAAAGGAATTACGGCAGAGCAACTATTCATCATCTCCATGTAGAGTTTATTCTAGGGATCACTTTTAAAGACATTGCAAGAGCTCTCCAAAAATAGAAAAGATAAATAAGGAAATCTTTTTGGGTTTCTATGGTTATGCATCTTTTTTAGTTGTTTTAATCAAAGCACACTCTAATAAAGCATAAATAGATAAGTTGGAAACACTTAGCTTGGTACACGGGGATGCTTTCCCCAAGCCGGATGTTGACATAGTCTGGCGATGTTGCCGACAGCACCGAAGACGTTCTAGTCCTCCAGAGTGTCGTAGATAGTTGCTTTGTTGGAGAGTATTCAATTTTCGCGGGCAGCACTCCGACAGGGGATTGGATGTCCTTCTGCCTGTTAGCTCTTCATGATCCTTGATGTTCTGTGAAGCTCAAAATAGACAACAAAGCTTGTGGAACTAATTAAGCGTTAGTGATAAAACCTCTAGGCCTTGGTTGTCTAGAACTTTCTTAACTTAGACTTGTTCTAACAGGATCACAAGAAATATTTTTTTTATCTTTTTATTATTTAAGGAATGCAGACAGGGGAAATAAATATGCTGAGAAATTATTTTTGTGCCACCACAGTGAATGACTATCCACATGGGGCTTGACGATTTTCTCGGATGCAAATACACAACATCTTTATTTTCTTTTCAAATGCGGAGATAAAAGAGTAAAGATGCAACTAAGATGCAAGTAGGGAAATAAATATACTAAGGTAAAAAATATAATGCTGAAAAGTAATGCTGATAAATACCAAGTTACCTCTTGGCGCGGCGTTCGGTGGTTTTAAGTCCTCCGACCAGACTTGTCATGTTCGCTCATTTTTCAAGGGCGCATTGGTGGCGCCTCGATGACGTCGCCTCTTGTGTAGGAATTGATTCTGATTTTGCTTTTACCTTCCACACCTTCTTTGTTGGAGAGGGTGACCTTGAGGAGGAAGCTTCTTGGACCACTTGGTTTTCTTCTGGTAGCACCTCTTCGGGTTCTTCTACAATGTTCTTCTCTTCTGGGTACCGATCTTCATATCTGAATACTTCTCCCTCATAGTTGGCCCATCCATCTGTAGTGATGTTCTTCTTGTTCTGGCGACGGGTACGCTGCCTTCTCCTTGTTCTGTTCTTCTTGGGCTCTTCAGTGATTATATAATTATTGTTGAAGTAGCGGCGTACCTTCTCAGTGGGAAAGTGGAAATGGATCTCTCCTGTCCCGATATAGATGATAGCTCGGTGGTGTTCAGAAATGGTCTTCCTAGGATGATTGGAGGATCGTAGTCATCTCCCATGTCAATGACTAGGAAGTCCGTAGGGACATAATGGTCATCTATCTGGATGAGGACATCCTTCACTTCTCCTTCGACGGGAATGTCCGGGTCCGCCATCTGTGCATAGGTAGGCTCCAAAGGCATAGTGCCATATAGATACTCATAAGTTACCTTGGCCATAATGTTGACGCCCGATCCGGTGTCACAGACAGCTTTATTGAAAGAGCTTCTGTTGATGGAGCATTGAATGGTTGGGACACCTGGGTCATCCTTCTTGATTAGACGTGGGGATCTGAGTAAGTGGTCATGCTCCCTGTGGACTGCAGTGACCATCCTCACTGTCTCCGTCTTCTTGGTCTTCTTATCTTTGTTCTTGCTCTTCTTAGCTGGATTCTTCTTCTTCTCACTGTTCTGTTGATGAGGGTGTCTTTGAACTGCAAGACTTGTTCTTGAAGAAGAAGGTTTCTCGCTTGCCCTTGATGTTGAAGATGATCTTGGCGGTGTTGGCATACATGATGGCTCCGCAGTGTTCAAGAATGGTCGTCCCAGAATGATAGGGGACCTTTCATCACCGCTGTATCCACTACCACGAAGTCTCGGGAACATACGAGTTGCCTACTCGTACACATATGTCTTCAAGTACTCCCAAAGGGACACGGAGTGACCGATCTCGCAAGCCGTAAGTACATGGTTGTGTATGCTAAGGGGCATCGAATAGCTTCTCATATATCACTCTTGGCATAATGTTGATGCTTGAACCGAAGTCACGCATTGCCTCATTGAAATTGGTACTTCCAATGGAGATCGGAATGACCGGTCTCCCCGGATCGCCCTTCTTGATTGGCGAGTTGAGTCTATCCATGACCCCTTCGATGGATCACTCCGGCTATCTTCTACATTGAATATATCAACAAGATTTGCGAGTCTCGAGCTCTTCTAGGTTGTCTGTCGGTTTACCTTGACCGGTGGGGGAGCAAGGTTAACAAGCATTTGTACCGCGACTCAAGTATCTTGTTGAAATTGAGTGACTCTTGATGGCATTGGAAAAGCCATCCATTCATGTTGAGTGTCTCTAGGATCTTGTCATTTGATGTCAAGCTTCTTGGACAGATTGTCCATCATCTTGCCTTGATTCGGCACTAACTCTCTCAAAGGCGGCCGGTTGTAATTATTGTAGGAGGAGTTGTTACCTTGATAGTTGCCTGAATAATTGCACGAGTAGTTAGGCCTCTGCTGTTGATTCCAACCTTGATTCTGGCGAGGATGATAGTAATTGTTGTTGTTATTGAGGTAGTTCACGTCCTCCTTCGCTACGGGCGGTTAGCACCTGTGTGCCCGGTCTCTCCACACTCTTCACATGTCATGCGAGCATCATGTATATGCATGACTTCTTTCTTCTCTCGGGGCTCTCTCATCGAGCCTCCTCATTAGCAAATCCATTTTGGCGAGACAACATGTCTACCTCTTTCAGTGGTGCATTCCTCCACCTCTCTTGCGGGTCTCGAGTTCTTTCTTCACTCTAGCCTTGGTTGGATGCCATCTTCTCCACAAGAGTCGTGGGCTTGAGGAATAGTGAGTGATAAAAATGCACCTCCGGCGGCATCCATCGTCTCACGTGTGTTGTTGCTAAGCCCATGGTAGAATGTCTGCATAAGCAGCCAATTCTCCATGCCATGATGAGGACACTCGAGGATGTAATTTTGGAAGCGCTCCCAAGCTTCTGTGACAGTTTCATCATGATGTTGCTGAAAGCTTGATATCTTCCCACGAAGAGCATTTGTCTTGCCCATGGGAAAGAACTTCGCCAAGAAATTGGTGGAACATAGTACCCACGTAGTATTCTTCTCCTTATTGGCGTAGAACCACGCCGCTCTCCCAAGAGTGAGAATGGGAAGAGGCGAAGTAGTATAGCATCTCTGGGGACATCCTTGATAGTGAATGTACTACAAATCTCCAGAAAGTGTTGGAGATGAGCACTAGCATCTTCATGGACCTTCCCACAGAACTGGCTTGCTTGCACCATGTTGATTAGCACAGGCTTGAGCTCAAATGCTCCTTCGATGTCCGCAGCTGGTCCAGTACGAATGTTGTCCATAGTTGGAGCTGAGAACTCGTGGAGTGACTTGTTCGCCATGGCTTCAAACGCTGGTGTCAAGTCTCGCACGAAAGGTTGACTTTCTGCTTTCGACAAACTTCCAAGTTGAGTTGATGATGATGATTGATTGGTCTTCTTCAACTTGCTTCGGCCTTCCGATTAAAGCTTCGGATTGTCAATATATTTATCGGGAAGAGTAGTCTTGATTACCATGCACAAAATACACAAGTAGACAAAACAAGGGTAATCCCGTAGAGATGGGTTAGTATGAAAAAGACTACTCGATCACATTATCTAGTGCAATGCTTGCTCATTATCCATTGGCTTTCAACCTTCCCCGAACGGCGCCAAAAATGCTTGTTGACATTTCTAACGCCACTCGGTGTTAGGTTGTCATCCCCAACATGGCGCCAAAAATGCCGGTACTAAATAATGCAACTTTGCTACTAGAAATAAATATGGGATCCGCAAGCGCACGGATAATACCGATGTAGCATTTTAACCGGGAGTATCCAGGTATCGTTATTTATATTTTACCACTTGGGAAGGGAATGCACTTGGATAATGAGTGATGAGCAATGCACATGCGATAATGGAGAGCTTAACCTTGTCTGTATCGATCATCTCATACAGGGTAAGTGTCACATAAAATATAAGAATGAATGATAAATGACATAAGATAAATGAGAGCATTTAGCCACATAAAATAATAGTAATAAGCCATCTCAACTTAGCACTCTAAGCTTATAACACTAGCATGGACTAGGACAATCTAGGGTATAATCCTATGTTATTCTAACTACAAAGTCAAAGCATACAATGATTAGTGCAAGAACATCTAGCAATCATGGCGGGAAAAGGTTACATCTATGCATAGTGATATTACCGAGAGAAGACTAGAGACATAGCAATGACTTCAATGTAATAGGTTGTTCTACTAAGACCTACCAACGGGGGATGGAATACAAAGGACTCAACGGAACTGTCACTTCCGCGATCTACCACACGACCCGGCCAATAGGGTGTAATCGCGAGATAAATACTGATCTAGGCACCACGCCTACACAATACTTACCACTCACCCATCGATCTAATGAGTAAGCGCTATACGATCCTATGCATAAACATAATTCTAGTCCAACTATGCTAAACATATAATCAAAGTAAACTAAGAACAATATAATTGAGAATATAATCAAATAGAGCAAAGTCAAGTCGATATAATAGAAAAGAATAAAGTACTACTCATAGTATCACGAACAATGATGAATATTACAAGAATGTAAAGGGGAATTACCAAGAACTCCGACGAGATCCGGACTCCAAGCTAGGCTTGATTCCCTCTAGATCTATTCCTATGTAGCTATGCTACTAAACTATGGAGCTCTAATTGAGATGGTGGCTCTGGCTTCTCTGAATTTTGATGAGAGAATGAACTCTTGAATGAATTAGGGTTTCACCCAGGGGCCTGAGGCTCACGAATATATAGCCCTAGGATGAACCACAGCCCTCGGATCAAACCGACCTAAATGGACGATAATTATTCATCCTCAAAGGCGGTGGAGGCGGGATCCACGAGACTCCACCGATTGGTGGAGATGGGGAGTCGGCCGACTCCCCCTGGTCGGCCGACCGCCCACCCTTTGCCGGTGGGGCCCGGCCTTCGGGGGTCGCCTTAAGGAGTCTTCTAGATTATACAATTTTACCCGTTCGGTCTTTATCTCTATGTAATCATGACATGTGGGCCTCCTTTGGTTCTCTTTCCGATAACCCCCGCAGAAATAGACAATCACCAAAACTCGTGGAATTACATCGGTGTAACCCCTATATCTAACAGTGAACTCATATTAGTCCTTTCTCTTGCTTTGCGTTGACGGTATAAAATTGATACTTAACGACCGTCAACGAGGGATGCCAAAGTGGTAATCAAAGACATCAAAGAAGGAGATTGGGTCCTCCGCCGGAAACCAAATGCACCAAACGCGGAAACGCAACCAAAGTGGGAAGGACCTTACCTAGCTCACCAAGCAGGAAGGAAAGGATCGTTCCTCTTACAAGACGAAAATGGGAAAGTATCAACCCACACCTGGAATGTGGACAACCTCAGGAAATACTACATCTAAAATGTAAGGAACCTCCGTAAATCTATAAGCGGAGGCATCCAGTAGTTCATTTTCATGTTTCTTTTCTTTCCCTTTGAACCGGATTGCACTCTTTTCCTCACGCGGGGACTCCTTATCGGAGGTGAGGTTTTTAACGAGGCAACTCCGTTGTAATCAACCTCTACAATATATAAAGAGGACCCCGAGAAACGGCGAACGCAGCAAAGTCGCGGCGGGCGGCAAAGCGGCCGCAATATTCGACGAGCTTTAAGCATCGGAAGAGGTCACTTCAAACTTCGCCTTGACTTGCGGACCTCAAAAAGATTTGTAAGCGACCTCCAAAGAGGTTGAAAACCCTTGGAAAAAGACCCGATGAGTCGGGCACTAAGGGATCCACGAGCCAAAAAGGCACGACCAAAATCGGAAAAAGACCCGAAAGGCGGCTAGGGCACCGATATCGAGCAAAGGTCGCTTAGTCGACCGGTGGCCTATCAAGCCTCCGCAAAACTAGCGGAGGTATGCCAATCACATTAAACAAAAACTAAAGCGATCAAAGCAATCCCGGTCGACATAAACAAAAAAGGCCACCAAGAAAAAGAGGAGGTAACACGCCTGCTGTGCAAGCCACTCCAGTCCATTAATTTGCATACAAGTACAAAATTAAGGCTGCAAGAATCACCAATGCCCTAGCTCTAAGCAATCTAAATTCTAGAGAAGGTGTGCCACTTTTTACTATTACAATCAGCAAACGAGCCTGCAAAAGAGCAAAGAGCGCTGCAATTCTCCATCGCCGAGAAGGGAAGGAGCCTCAGTACTGACGGACTTCGGCTGCTGGTACCTAAATCATAAACTGCCAACCGACACACCTCGCACTAGCCCGTCCCACTACACACCTCAGAAGAATAGGCCAAGCAGCAAGCACTGTAGTATTCGTAGCCGGATACCACTCCAGACCTCTCAGCAGAAGAGCGACACACCATTGTGATATAGCCATTACGAATTCTTACTCAGTATCAGCCTCAAAGTACATCTAGCAGCAAAGCCATGCGCTAACGAAAGTGAAGTGTTGGCAATACTACACCGAAGTAACTAAGCAAGCATCAAAAACCACAAGCTTTATATAGCCCCCACGAAGGAAGAGGGCAAATAAATGCCTACCCAGAATCAGAACAAATAAACGCCTTGATACGCAATCTACCACATTAAAAGACTAAGCCCCGTATCTTAGCCTTTAATGGCAACCAAGTATATCCAGCCATAGTGTGCCATCAGTAGCAATTGTTTTTTGGCCTTGAGCAGTTAAGAGAGCATATCAAGAGAAATTAAACACAATATCCATAGCATTTACTAAGAACTGTACCAAAGAGGATCAGAGACAATTAAGTCAACCAGCCATACCAAGGCCTATAAAAGGGAAGCGTTTTCAACATCCACCCCCAGCATCACACACGGCACAAGTCAAGAGTAGGGGGGATGGAGACTAATGTATATTTACAAGAGTTTCACGGTAGCAGTAGAGAGACACGACGTAAGAATTCGTAAGCAGAAGGCCACATAGACCAAAATGCACACCACCCTTTTCTTCAGAGCATGCACCAACGAGCCTTTCCTCAAAGAAGAAAACGGGCTAGGGGGACACCGCGTAAGAATTCGTAACGTCCCCCATCCCCGATCAAAATCGCTCAACAAAGGCGTGGAATGTCACATGAAAGTGAGCCCGAGGACCGGTGGTACCTAGTGACAAGTTGAGAGTCCCCATTAGTAAGGGACCATGTCCAATTAGCTATAGTAGGAGAAAAGGCAGCACTAAGACCCTAATCTCCATGCCTTAGCATGGAACCATGTAACCTAACAACACCATTCAAAAAGATCAATAAAAGGTACCGACCAAAAGTCTCCGGAATCGACCGCAACCTCCGCGTGCAATTCAAACATGGTATGGACTAGCGTTGCAACGCGCGAAGATGAGTTTACAAAACTACACATAAGCAAAGACAATACCTCCGTTTTAATACCTTAGCTCAGAATCAGGTAACACTGGCATATGACACACAAAAAAAAACACGTATACAATAATCTAAGATTTCTTCCATAACCTCCGCGTATGAAATGAATACATCTGAGTTCCATTACACAATGTCAGACAAATCTTAAGTAAAAGGCCAAAAGTAAACACATACATAGCCTCCGAACAAAAGGCAACGAGAAAAAAGAAACATCTTATGGAAAAAACCGACGAGCGCCAAATTCAACAAGGACCCCTCCATGCTAGCGACCCAACGAAGGTGTCGCGCCTATCGTCCAGTGAGCGCGAACAAATTCAAACATATCATCAACGCCGCGATGAGGGAACACGTCGCCGGAATCCCACGTAAAACCGCTAACGTAAACACCATCGCGCATAAGGGTTGCGGGTTCCACCTCCCGCACAGCCCTAAATCGGAGACTGCGCGGGAGGATTGACCCATAAGTTTCATTACAAATACGCGCACACCGGGCGCCACGGCAAAAGTAACAAGTGTTTTTACATCATGAGAGACAGAAAAGTGAGACCCTAGTCTACCTCCTCTCCGCGGACGTCGTGGGCCTCGGCGGCTTCATCGCATCTCCGTCTTGCCTCTCTTGTAATGTCTCCGCGGGAGAGGGGCACGAGCTTCGGGCGTGCAGGGTTTCCGTCGGAACCTCCGTCTCGGGCTGTATCCTCGCCGGAGACACGGTTGCATGAGGAACTTGAGTGCCTCCGCCGCAGCCTGGTTTGGAAGTCTCACCAAGGACGGGGACACCCTTCATCACAAGTCTAATCGGTGTCCGGCCTCCGGCGGCAGCCTTAAAGCACGCAAAACATTAACTTCATAAAGAACCAAAAGAAGAGACAAGCAGAAAAGACGAAGGGAGAAAAGGTTCACCTTCCGCATCGCGTGAGGAGCAGCAACGGCCTCCGCCCTACCAAAAGGTGCCCAGAAAGACTTCAGGAACTTCTGCACCGTCTTGCGGATCGGGCGGGAGGTCTCCCGAGCTCGACGAATCGAGAGATCTCGGGAAAATCTACGTTGCTGATATCGAGACCTCCGCGAATCAAGCTCTTCAATAACCCAGTAGCGGAGGCCCGTGCCGCAAAATCAGACACACCTCCGACAAACAGGACAGCTTTGCCGATTAGACTTGATCCAAGACATCAAGCCCGTGGCGGTGCAATCCGAGAAGAGGAGAGGCAATGCCGCCGAATTCCTCAAGGGTGGACAAGTACGCCTCCGCAATCTCAGCACCAGCAACCCGGATCGCCTCGATCTCCGCGGTCAATCTCTCCGCCTCCTTCTTGAAGGTCTCCGCGTTCTCTTCCATGGAAGTCAGCTGAGTGCGGAGGTTCTCAGACACCTCCGTCGCTTTGTTGGCACGTTCAACAGCAACGTCCTTGGCCTTGTCGGCGGTTTTAAGTTTCAGCTCCAAGTCCTCGACCTTTTTCATCAGGGCCTCCGACTGTTGCTGTGCGGCCTCCAAGTTAGAAACCTTGGCCGCAAGATCAGTCTTCTCGCGGCCAAGGGTCTCCACTTCTCCCTTCAGGACCTCAATAGCTTGAGTCCGCTGAGCAAGTTCCACAGCTCCCCGGTGTTCAATGGCGAAGGCCATGTGGTGAGTCTGTAGCCAATAATAGAGCAGTGAGAAACAACAACAAGCAAAAGATGAAAAGGCAATAGGCCAAAGCATACTCACCATGCAAGGTGGTGCTCCGGTTGAAGACGCGAGAAGGCGTTCGAAGGGTAGCCCATCAAGATAGTTGTCCACTTGGGTGAAGCCAAAACAAAAGAGAAACCAAAAAACGAGAATAAAATGAGTGCAAACCCGGAATAAACGAAAACATACGGAGATGACGGTGAATCTTTTGGCAAAAACCTCCGTAATGTTCGAAAATATCATGCACATTTAAGCCCCACGCACCGAACGTCGCGGAGGCATCGAGAAAACAAAGACATGTAAACGTATTCTCGTTAGCAAGTCGTACAACACCGCGTCAACCAAAATAAGGCGCGAGTAGAAGGCTTACCTCCGCCTGGGAAGTGAAACCTCCGCCGAGGCCGAGTACGAGCACCACGCGGCTGGAAACACGCGCGCGCCGGATCAATGCCGGGCGGAGGCATCATCCTCCCGGCAATACCGGCCGCCAGCCCGAGAACAAAAAGGTTAAAGGTCTCCTCGAGACTCAATGTTACAACGAGATGTCCAAGAAAAACAACCAAGGTAGAAATTAACTTACGAAGAGAAAGCCCGCCCACCGACCCTTGTCACCAGAGCGGAGGCCCGCCCTTCGCCGGAGGCTGCCGGCGGCGGCCTTGTCGGCAACAAATTCAGCATCGATGTGCTTCTCGACGGCTTACGGCCCGGGACTCCCAACAAAATCATCATCGGAGACTTCGTCGGGGATATCACGAACCCGGTGAGTCGGCGAGAGTGATGCCTCGGCATCCCCGGCCTCCGTCCTCCCCGCTTCTTCCTCCTCTTCACCGGCCTCGCCGTCTTCGAGCTAGACAGCTCGGCAAAAGCACTAGGGAAGGGATGGACGAGACACCTCCGGCGACGGAGCCGTGCGAGCGAAGGTTGTGAAGCCGCTCTGTCTCCCGCCGTAGGCAAGGGCTTAGCGGACGCTTCCACCTCCTTGGCAACCTCTTCTTCCCGTTGTCGCCCCGGTAGCCGGCCTCGGATGCATCCGGAGATGCGATGCGGAAGCCTCAACAGCCTCCGGCTCGGAGGTCTTCTCCTTCTTGGAAGGCCCGCGGCCAACACACGAACGTTTCCTCTTTTTGACGCCTCCGCCTTGACCGTAGCAACGGCGGAGGCATTCTTCAATGCCCTTGACTCTATCTTCCTGGAGCACCTTGCCGGGACGGGCGGGAGGAATAGGGAATTTGGAGTTCCTCAAAGACGCGGTTCAGGCGCGGCATGAAACCAGCCTCCGCCTTCCGCGCAAGGTATTCACGTTCGGAGACCTCTCCGATAAGCTCCACAACTTTCCTTTCAATACGGTTGACGAAATTGGTCCCGTCTCCCCTCGAGGTAAACCGAGACCGAAGACGGGCACGGTATGCCCGCGGCTTCTCCGAAAACCGGCAATTCCTTCCGGACAATCTCAAACTTGGGCTGTCCTTGGCCAAGGGCCGCGGCGGAGGCCACTATCTCCTCCGAAAGGTCGCGACCTCCGAGTACTTGCAAGCCGGCGCGAAAGCCTTTCGGCGGGACTTCTCGCGGCGGCGAGGCTGCGGCGGAAGACGCCTAAGAGGTTTCAAATTGGTGTGCGGCTTCATCTCCGTCATAGCGGAGGCCGGGGGTACCTCACAATCTTATTGCCGTCGTCATCCTCCCCGGTGACACCAACGGTCCGCACGTAGAACCAATAATCCATCCAATTGGCCGGCTCCCACTTGCCCTTCTGACACCACGAGATCTCCAATCGCTCCTCCTGAAACCTCTTCGCCATAAAGGTACAGGCCCCAAACTGTGCCTTCACTTTGTCCTCGCCAAACGACCGTGGTTGCTTCGCGGTTCATAGTGCCTCACAAAGGCATTGACATCGATCTCTCCGCCATAAGACTCCACCGCCCGACAAACTTGCTAAGGTTCAAGAAGGCATGAGGCGTAAGGTGGAGAATTTGAGCATTGAACTCCCCCAGAACTTTCCTCAGAAAAGGATGGGCCGGCGGCCGAAGGCCGCAAGTAAAGAAATCTCGAAAATGACCGCATACCCCGGGCGGGGTTGGCTCGATCTCGACCCCGGGAGCTTGGCACGTCCGACCGGGATAACGCCCCGTTGCTCAAGGTCTTCGATCATTGCCTTGGTCATCTTGCTAGGACCAAAATCAAAGGTAATGGCCGCCATACCTTCGGGGTCAGTGTGCGAGACAAGATCTTCAACGGAGGCTTCGACGTCGGACGAGACTCTTCCGGTCCTTAGCCTTAGCAAGAACAAACATACACCTCTAAAAAGACCCGCCAACAATTGAAATCGGAGGCAACGAGACGGGTGAGAAGGTGGCGTAAAGACGGAGGCGAGAAAACTATAGCGCGAGAATTACGGCGCGGGGTAAAAAACTATCACCTACCCCTCCCCTTTTATAGTGGCCGGGCGACGGGTCCGAGAAGGAACCGCCCTACCACCGCAACGGTCACAAATCGTACGGTAAAAAAATCGACGGCCTCATATCCAACGGACGAGAAGATACCCTCAAGATACCTCAGATCATGGTTTACCTAAGAAAAAACCGGGGTCCACCTAAGACGTGCCAGGGGGGGGCCATGGTCTCCGCTGATCAAGCCAGGAATTGATGGCCAGGGCCCGCCTCCGCTGGACCTAACCCTCAAGGGGGGAATGTTGGGAAAAGGCATCTCAGCAGCGGAGACATGGCACATGCTCGCAGCGATTGACACCACACTTATCCTATTTTGTTATACATGCTTTTACCCAGTGCGGGAGTGATCGGAGACCACGCCGACGATGCGTCGCGGTACCTCCAATTGGAGGGCGGAGACATCGGGACGGCGATGAAGACCTTAGCCCCCCAGGCGAAGGCATCGGCCCGGGGACTAAGGCATGCGGCCTCTGGTGGAGGCACCGGGCCGGAGACAAAGACCCGGCCTCCGTCGGAGGCATCGGGTCGGGACGGCGATGAAGACCTTAGCCCCCGGCGGAGGCATCGGCCGGGGACCCGAGGCATGCGGCCTCGTCGGAGACACCGGGCCGAGACAAAGACCCCGGCCTCCGTCGGAGGCATCGAGTCGAAGACCTCAAGGCGGAGGCATCGAGACGACGGCGGAGGCCACCGGCCTGCGCTGAGGCGTCTAGCCCATGGAAGACGGCCCACCAACGGCCCGGGAGCAAGGAAGACGTAGAACTCTTGGCAGGCCCAGGAGGAGCCCATGGACCGCCGAATACTCCAATGGACGACCTTGCCCTCCGGCCCCACTGGAAGGGTCATAGGATTAGGGTTTCCCCGTTTCCCCATTGGGGCCGTATTGTCTTTTTGTACACGAGCCGGGTCGGCTATATAAGGAGCCCCCCCCTGTTGTAGGGATGACTCCCTGGAGTGGAAGAGCTTCTCCTCTTCACACTCTAGCATTGTAATTGAGTCTACTATTGAATATTAAACCTGCTGGAACCGTGTTCCAACAAAGAACATCTCTAGAGACAGTTATTGACTTTTTGTAAGCATCAACTAGTAGGTCCTCTTTGGTAATGACTTCCTTTGGCTTAAATTTCTTCAGATATGTACAATGTAGCATCATTGTTTGGTATTGTACATAGCAAAAGCGATTTTTCTGTTATGTGGCATTGTTTTTTTTATGTTCCATATTTGTTGCTGTTTATGTGATGTTGATATTCTGGGCACACATATGACAAGCGCTTGGTTTTATTCTTAAAATCGGTCGTTACATGTGGTGAAAACTCCACAGTAAGATATTTTCTCCTACTAGTTGGTAAGACCAATTGATAGTGAATTTTGTACTTTCGTTACCTATTAGTGACAAGAACTAAAAGTAATTAATGAGTACTTTAACTTTTACAAACATGAATGACAGCATGGGTACTTTTCCTGTTCAGAAACTGATTATGAAGGGATCAGTGCTATTATGAATAGACTACAACAGAATCCAATTCTCTATTTGTAGTGGTGCTGCATTCTTTGTGTTGTGACTTGTGAGAGTCATGACACATAATTCATCAGGGGAAAAAAAGAACTTCGCTCAAGAGAGCCATTAGTCTCTTCTTGTTCGAATTTCCTTTCAGTAATGCTTGCCATCGTACGTTCACCGTGTCGAACGGCAATCGATGGGCCTTTCACCGCGTCGGCCCATGCACGGGTGGGACTCCGACTCCACATGCAGCCACGCACCGCCCTGTTACTTTTTTTTTTCCTTTTTCACTCTAAATATATGCATGCTCGACTCCACCTGCTGCAAAGCACGCACCGCCCTTTTACTTTTTTTTTCGCCTTTTTCACTCTTAATACATGCATACATTCTGATCTAAGAGTGTACTGATCAAAATAAACCCAAAACATTTTTATCTCCTATTGCTCATAGTTCTAGATCTGCTGCTATTTTTTGTGCAACGACTTTTTTGTCTTGTTTTGAGTTTCTACGTTGTTTTAACATCATCGGGTATTTTCTCGGGTTGTTTCAACATATATTTCTCGGATTGTTTCAACGTATGTTTCCGTGTGTTTCAATAGGTAATTTAGGGGTGTTTTCAACATATGAATTTTTGGTTGTCACAATAGGTATTTATGAGTTGTTTCAACATATGTTTCGGGTTGTTTCGACAACATCCCGGTTGTGTTTCAATAACTGTTTTTGGGGTGTTGTAATAGGTATTCTCGTGTTGTTTCGACAACATTCCGGTTATGTTTCAAAGCTGATTTTTGGGGTGTTGTAATAGGTATTATACGTTGTTTCAACACACAACCCCCGTTGGTTCAACATACGTTCTAGATTGTTTCAAAATTAGATCAGTTGTACATCTACATGAAAAAAATATTTTTTTTCAAAAGTTGTCAAAATATATCCATGTGGGATCTAGTTTTGAAGAGCTTATCACGAGAAACGTGGTGATGCAATCGGATTTTAATTATAATAATTGGTTGATGAGATATGACTTTTTTTTTACTTTATTTATGCACGTATACACAAATAAACATGCTGCATTTCTAGCGGTGCGGGCAGGACGTCCGGGCGCTACCGTTTTTGTGGGCCGGGTGTGGGAACTGCTTTCGTGGGCCGCGTTCAGCAGTTGAACGTTCGAGCGCTAGTGGTTCCCCTTTCCTTTTGGCCATTCCAAGCCAAACATTCTACTACTTATTTTGCAATCATCAGTACCAAGCATAACATATGCATAGTAGACCATGTGGAGAATCCACATAACCTTTTCAATCTTCCGTCAAAAGGGGCTTCTTTTTGTCACCCCATTTATTTAGCCTCATGCGCGCTTGTTCTACCTGCAATACAATACAAAGTTAAATGTATAATATGCAAAGTTAACAGTAAATTATTATTTTTATTTCTCCAAATAACTCCAGATCACTATATTGTCAGTAAAATACATGTATAGAGAACCAAATTTGTTGTGCTCATAGTTTTATGACTATTAATTAAGTCTGAACTTCCATTTGTAGATATAAAACTAATTACACATATAAAAATACATAAATTGCAGTACATACATTTATAATACTCCATCTGATTCCATGTATATATTGATTTATTTATGGTTTTATTAGTTGGCCAAACATATTACTTGTGACCCATTAATATATAAAAAAATAAATAGACCAATTGACAGCACATGGTTGATGGTACAGATTCATCATCGAAAATGTTCTCAATGATATATTCCAAAAGGTTGCAAGTCAAATTAGTTTCATACTGAAACCGGCTATATGTGGCTGATGCATCAAAAGACTTTATATTCGGAATAAATTAAAGGGTATAAAGAATATGTTCCATTCCATTTTTTTGTGAACAGAATATGTTCCATTCCATGACCCTTTTAAAAGTAGATGTATGCATAAGGCTGTGAAAATTTGGCAGTAATACCTCTTTATTCCAATCAGTGTGAAGTGTGACCCAGATAAGAATAAGCGTCTGAACAATCAATCCACCTATCATTCCACCCCATATTCCCTGCAAGCATGTACATATGGGTTGCCGACATCGCCTTGAAGAAAACACACAGGACAACTGAAAAAAGTGGGATTTTCTAATAGGAAATCTACAACTTTACCATGGCACCTAGATCAAAGTAGAATCCCAAAACGCAGCCAAGCGGGATCCCAATGCCGTAGTAGCATGCGATGTTCACATATGCCACGAACGCCTGCCACCCGCAGCCAACCGCCACGCCTGCAAAGAAAAAAAAAATAGATAAAAGATCAGTGTAATCTTTTCAACCACTCAAAGCCACCAAGTCGATTAAAGCTAGTAAGACAAACCCAAGCATCACTAGCTAAGTACTAGCTGTTGAAGAACACACACAATGAAACTTGAAAATGCTTGATGTGTATGGTTCAATGGAGAAAATGAAGTTACTACTTTCTTCGTTCCACACTATAATTTGTTTTGGTTTTTCTAGATTTATACTCTCGTCTCAAAATACTAGACCTTTTAGCATTCAAATTTTTTGTACCATAGTACTTAACACTATAAGTCCTATTCAGCTAGTTGAAAGTCGGTAGATTTCAGCTTATTTTCTCTTACAAACCACTATTGAACCTGCTGAAATCTGCCGGCTTTTGAACTTGGCCATAGCCTAAAATGCGAGTTCCACCTAACCATACCATCAGTCCCTCCATCTCATTGTTGTTTCCATCCAGTAACCTAAGGTGAATAAAAAAGGAAAGGGTGGTAGTAGTGGGAGGAGCCTTATCCCTTCCACTACAATTGCCTTGCACACAATGCTTGAACTTCATCTTGATTTCTCCCCAATGGAAGGGCAATGGGATGCACTTCCCTCCCATTCTACACCATTCTCTCGGTGGTGAGCAGCTAGTTATGCCCAGGTGGTGCGGTTAGCGTACAAGAGCAAAAGGCGGATCGGTTTGTCACCAAGGCGGGTCAACCAGGCGCCACCGAGGTGAGGGTGCACAAAGGCGGGGTACCAAGTGCCAAGACACAACACCTGGTGAGAGGGTGGTGGCTTTCCATTCCACAACCAACAACCATTTCCCTAATGACGCCCTCTCTAAGCCAACACATATGGTCCCCTATGCCACCCCCTAGTTAGGTCTGGCATCAAGGGAGCAAAGGACAGAGAGGAGGATGGATGATGGAGGAGCCCGAAGCATAGGGTTAGCGTAGGTGGGTTGCACCCGATGCAAAGGTGTCACCTTTGTAGTGCCATTGCGGTCTTTTTCCTTCGGCATTGATAACTGTGATAGATCCTGCAACGTCATCTATTATGGGACAGATCGAGGAGTAGTTTTTACTATGTGTTTAGACATATCTAGGTACAAAGTTGTATACCAAAAAGACAAAATGATTTTTGATTGAGAATGTACCTAGTACTAAACATATAAGACTAGGAGTATATAAAATGTGTATGTACCAGATAGGACGGGCTGAATGCCGTGAGCACGATGGTAATGGCGAGCAATGGCGTCATAGTGGACACGGCGCGCGCGACGTCATCCCCTTTGGTGAAGACGTAGCTGATGTAGTCGCGGAGGCACATGACGATGACGGCTATAATGGACGCCACCATCAGGGACAGCGTGGTCACGACCTTGACAGAGAAAGATGTCGCCATGGGGTGCCCGGCTCCGAGCTCGTTGCTCACCCTCACGCTGCAAAGTCGTCGTCGTATACGTTCAGACTTACAGGTAGCACGTGTTGATTTTGTTTAGTGGTTCACGTCAATTTTGTTGGTCTAATTGAGTGCTGTGTGAGCAGCTAGCAGTGTGTTATACACAGAGTTAGAGGTACCTAGCAGCAGCGTTGAAGCCTACTGACACCATGAATACCCATCCTGATATGGACATGCTGATAGGGTACAATTAAAAGGCATTAGCACGTGTCAACCCAAGAAACAATTGTCAGTAAGTAATTAACATTAACACAGAACATACCAGACTGCAAGAGAATCAAGGGCAATCTCAGGGTCCTTGAGCAAGCCCGCTATGAGCACGGTGATCTGCGTGTACCACGTCTCGAGGCAAAGCATGACGGCCGACGCGGACGAGAGCTTGAGGAACTCCGGCAAGCCGGAGAACGCCCTGCAGGAGAATCCCGTCCACGTCCGGCGGCACCTCCGGGACTTCACAATATACAAAAACTGCGCGGCGACGATGATCCACCAGCTGAGGCTCAAAATCAGCGACGCGCCCAGCAGGCCGAGCCCCAGCCTGTACACCGCGAACCAGCTGAGGGCCAGGTGTGCGGCCAGCGTCGCCGCCGATATGTAGGCGCTGGGCGCCACGATGCTCTGCGCCTGCAGGAACTTCTGGATGGGGAAGTTGAAGGCGTAGGCGAAGATCTGCGGGATGAGGCCGAGCACGAACACCCAGGCCGCCTCGGCGATCCGCTCCGGCTCCCCTAGGAGGAGGAGGATCTGCTTCGAGAACACGTAGACGACGGCAAGCGGGACGCCGGTGACGGACAGCAGCACGATAGAGCGCTGCATGTAGACGCCCAGCATGTCGTGCCTGTGCGCGCCGTACGCCTGCCCGCACAGCGTCTCCACCGCGCTGCCCATGCCCAGCATGAGGCCGTAGGCGAAGACCTGGATGCCAACGTTGCCGAGCGAGGCGGCGGCGAGCTCCAGCGTGCCGAGCTGCCCGCAGAAGATCCGCGTGGACAGCGACATGGAGTAGTTGATCATGTAGACGGCCACGGCCGGCGCGGCGAGCGCCACGAGCAGGCGGAGCTCCACCCACGCCGCGCGCGCCAGCCGCCGCGCGCGGGGCACCGACTCGTCGCCGAGGATGCGCTCCAGGTGCGCGCTCACCCCGTGCCCGCCGCCAGCGTCGTCGTAGTAGCCCGGCAGCGCCAACACGCCGCCTTCTTCGCCGCGGCTACCGTCCCTGTCGCCATCTGATGCCGACAGGAGGAGCGGCGTGTTCTGCTGATCGCTCGCCGTGCCCATAGCTAGTTGGCGACGGATGGACTCAGCTCGCTCTACGAAAGCTGTCCGTCTATGTGCTTGTACCTTGTATGCATGCAGCTTTCAGCTGAGGTTTGCAGCAATGAAATGCGTGTGATAGCTGTTGGTTGTTGTGGTTTATGCCATACGTCCTGTGCATCCTATCCGCAGTGCACGCATAGATACGTTGGATGTGAAATTAGCAAGGGTGGCTCTATCTGTATGGAGATATTTCCCCGGTGTTTTCTGATTCTGATTTGTGCGATGGAGTAGGTCATGGGGACGTAAGTACTACTCGATCTATAGCTACTCGATCTATAGCTCCTCAGATCAGATCTATCGCTGTCGTGTTGCAACACAAGCGGCGCGGCTGGCCATTTTCAGTGACGAGCGAGCGAGCTAGAGTGCTAGACCACTGACGAGTGACGACGAGGTCCAGTACGTACGTCGTCCAGGACCAGGACAAATGTAGTAGTTTACGTAGGCCGCTGGCAGACGCAGAGCAACCAAACTATAACTTAGAAAGAGTCACTATGATTTTACACTAGCAGTAACGACGAATGTTCCCATGAAAATGGTTCATACGGATCCGACTTAGCTTTCCGCTGCCCGGCCGTGCGTTTCCGTCAGAAGGCTGGGTAAGCAGGGGCAGACACTCGTGGCAAACAAGAAGCCAGAGGACCGCGAGTCCGCGACACAGATCTACGATAGATAGAGACAGCATTGTTGGTTGCACCAATGTCCACCGGGGAGCATTGATACCGTACCGATCCAATTGTGTATACACATGTGGAAAAAAAAATCTAGCCTTGGATTTTCGGACAGTGTGTTACGTCGCGTCATCCTTGGAGGCTTCGCAGCAGGAGGGAGATCGATAACCAAGTGGTTCTTGCTGGCTTGCTGCGGCAAGCAGCTGCTAAAGCCTAAAGGCGGTGGCGACTGGATGCCATGCATATTGCCACGCCAGGGACGAGGTTGATGGCACCACGTCCACGTGGGTAGAATAGTTGTGGAGGCTCTGTTTGCAGTTGCTCATGTATGATTGTTGGTTGCTTGGCTTCCAATCCATTAATTCTGTCGCTGGGGGTATAGTAGGCGCTTGTTGTTTTTCCTTCTGTAATTTTGGTTCCATCTTCTCTGTTAACTAGTAGCATCACAACAAAACAGCCGTTCCATCTTCTCTGTTAACGGGTAGCATCACAACAAAACAACCAGGCAATTCTCTGTTTTCCCTTCCCTGGTCACTTAAGCTTATCATCTATGATACAATGTTTTTCTCTCGCAACAAAACAACTCCAGCCGGTTTATCAGCCATAGAAACCTTCCAGCGAGCCATATTTTCAATAAATCAAAAAAAAATCTCAAGCCCCATAATAAATTATTGCCACATACAACAATACAACAAAGACTTAATCCGGTATGAAAAATTGATTAGAATTTGGAAGGCTGACTCAGCCTAAACTAGTGGTTATTGTGTACACTTGCTGCGTCCGTGAGGTTGAGGACGCGGAAATTTTACTCTTAAGAGCATGTGCTCCTACACATGCGTCCATTCGATCTCGCTTTGAGATGTGTGCTTCCTTTTATAGTACATTTCGTATTCCTGGCTTATTTTGTTCACAATGATTTTCTAACGCACTGTATTTCCACATTCTGTACGATTCACTTTTGGAAAAAGTCTACTTAACCCCCTGAACTATCAGCTAGTGTCTAACTTACACTCTGAACTATGAAACTATCTGTTTTACACTCTAAACTATTCAAAACTGTTCAAATTACACCCGGAGCGGTTTTGGACAGCGGTTTGCTACAGTAACCACGGGTTGCTACAGTAACCGCTGTTTTGACTTTATTTTCCTATTTATTTTCGCTGAATCTTTAAAAAATCATAATAAATCACAGAAAAATCATAAAATGAAAAATCCAATTTTGTTGGACTTCACATGAGTAGATCTACACAATGAATATATAATATGGTATACTTTAGTATAAAGTTTTTGTTATAGTTTTAAATTAATTAGAAAATCAAATTAATTAATTTAAAACTACAACAAAAATTTTGTACTAAAGCATACCATATTATATATTCATTGTGTAGATCTACTCATGTGGAGTTCAACAAAATTGGATTTTTTATTTTATGAATTTTCTGTGATTTATTATGATTTTTTAAAGATTTAGCGAAAATAAATAGAAAAATAAAAAGTCAAAACAGCTGCTACTGTAGCAAACCGCTGTCCAAAACCGCTCCAGGGTGTAATTTAAACGGTTTTGAATAGTTTAGAGTGTAAAACAGATGGTTTTATAGTTCAGAGTGTAAGTTAGACACTAGCTGATAGTTCGGGGGTTAAATAGACTTTTTCCATTCACTTTTCCTCTCCCGTCCCGTCACTTTTCACTTGTCCTCTCTCTTCCCTCTTCTTCCCGTGGCCGCCGCCACCGCCGCCGCATCGTCTCTCTGCCTCGCCGCCGGTCGCCCCACCACCTCGCCGACGCATCCAGTCTCCCCACCACCTCGCCACCGCATCCCGTCCTCTCTCCCGCCTCCGTCTCCCTCCCTCTCTCCTCTGTCTCCCTCCTCTCCGTCTCCCTCCATCGCCGCACCCCTCTTTCCATCGCCGGTCCTCTCTTCGGCGTGACATTGCTGGGCTGCCGCGCCTCTGCTCTACCTCGCCGAGCCATCTTCCACCTCGCTATGCTGCAACTCAAACGGCCTCCATAGGTTTTCCTCTAGATTGGAATCATCCGCTTGAAATCCATCGGCCTGCTACACCACCATCGCCTCTCTATTCGCCGCCGTCCCTCTCTGTCCGGCTGTTGCATGAGAGTGAGATCCTCTTTGCTGCCCTTCCTCCCCCCCCCACAATTCTCGGATATATGTTCAGATCTGGGGTATGTTGTTCACCAAATTACTTCATTCTAGGACATTTTGTTCAGACCGGGGATTTGATCTTCACGAAATTACCTTTTTTGATGCACGAAATTACTTTGATTTGCTCCTGTTCTCACTCCTTCGATGGTATATGTATGTACCTTGACTGGTTTTCAACTATTAATAGCCATTTAGCTGTTACGGGCTAATGAATTTAGTTAGCCTCCCAATGGACAAACATGCTATATTTAGTTGTTGGTGTCCAAACATGCACAGAACCAACGAATGAGGTATACTATGTTTTGGTGTCCAAATCCCTGTTCTTCATCATATACCGAGATACAATATTTTTTAGTTTCACCATGGCCCAAGTAAGTGGACAATCTCAGATTATGTAATGCAGAGTTGATAGGAAATTTCAATCTTCTTTTATTGCTCTTTGTATGAGTGCATGTATATCTAATGCTGACCAGATTAGCCAATCTATAGGGTATATTTGTTTGATGTGCTATTGCTAATGGAATACCGAGATGTTTCTTTTTTTCTCTTATTATATATATGTATATTCAGAACTATGGTCTGGTTGTGATAGTTTTCTCTAATAACTTCTTTTACATGCCATATTACTTGGACTGTGTTTGGCACAAGCATTTTAATGCAGACATTTTTTCTGTTGAAATTGGTACTTTATTAGTAGTGCTTTTCTTTCAATTTGTTTGACAAAAGCACCATACGATACTTGCCTACTGCTAGCTCTGGCTGGGTCTGTGGTAGTTTATAAACAGAATCTTGAAAAATAAGGTGACAAACAATGTGTTATGTCATTGTCAGTGCCTCAGTGGCCTTGTGTTCCACATCTTAAATAAATGTATTCAAGCCTAATTGAGCAGTATTAGTTACTTTGGACCCACAAATAATAAGTATTAATATTTAAATCCTAACATTTAAAACAAAACTATACAGAATGCATGAGGATACGTTGGTTGCTAGGTTGGAAGAGGGCAACAACATTCAATATTATGGCAATACATACTGATTTGTTTAATGCAATTTTTATTATAGATTTATCTTTGTAAACCTTGTGAAGGTAAATGGAACTGTATGGTTTTAGTGTTACATCTATTTTTTTATTATGGTTAGTCGATATAGATTTGTTGCATGAAAGTGTCTTGGTAAAAGGTAGAACTATGTATATGTTCTACATTCATAAATGGGTATTCTTATGTGACTGCATCCCTTGAAATATACAATAGTTACTTTGAGTCAATATTAAACACACTTGGTCACTCATGCCATTAAAAAGGTTCTTCTTTCTATATAAATTTATTGTTTTTCTTTCTCATTCAGGTGGACTTCATCAATTTGTTATTAATTAAGATTCTAAAGTAAGTACAAGTAGTTTGTCTAGGCCCTTGTTTCATAAATAATTTCATTTCATAGGAGTACCTAAATTTCAAGTCTTTCTGAAATGCAGTCAATCCATGTCCCTAAATTCCATTGCCCTGTACTAGCATTTAATACTAAATTCAATACTTGTAGCCATATTAGCAATAGAGGTACAATCTTTTATATGCCAGTGTAAACATTCTGCAAAACTTCTTTATGTACCTCTGCAAAACTAAATAATGTTATTTGTGAGCATTTCATCATCTAACTTTTCTGCGCACCAAGACACCCAAGAGACGATCATAACAATTATATAATAGGAATGAGCGTCAAAATATTTCTGAGTTTCTTTTATTCATAAGGCCGAGGACTTGTAGCAAATATTTCAGATATTATCTATGCCAGGAGTATGCTTGAAATTAGTAAGGTGTTATATTATATGCACATGAGGACTAGCACAACATCACATCAAGTTGTCGTTCATACACTTACGTTTTCTATTTTCCTTTTCTTATGAACCATACATACTATATGACTGGATCAAAATGTCTTAGAGAAAAATGTTGAGATTGAGTATGTTTTGGCCTTTTGTTTTTGAAGGTTGAAGCCAACTTGGGAGTGTATCATATCACATATAAACATAGGTAGTCTACGACCATGCTTGCTGCTAGTCATGAACTAGAGCATTTCTTCGTAGTTTGTCTTCTAGTATAACTAATGCTGGCATGTCTTAGAAAAAGAATATATAAGTTAATATCCTTTATATTTTGTTCTATGTTCTTCAAATTCTAGTCCTAGAAGCATGTAAAACCCCAATTCAGGTACACAGAGAGGCGGTCAGTTGTTTTGGGTGACCTATTCGGTCACTCTTCATGTTATGGCTTTCACATGGCAACCTAAAAAGTTTGCCTATTTGACTAGAACTATTACAGTAAATAGAAGAAAACTCAATCATGTACATTCCTTCTCAGCTCTCAAAATTTCACTATGCCATCATCCCTTGCAGATGCCAGTAATAAGCTAAATAAATCGATACTATATTGTTGTGAGCTCTCAGCAGTTATCTGAGTATATCATCGATGACAGTTTGTCCGTTACATGCTCGTTCTCTCTCTTTCAATATTAATCTGATGCCCTCTGAACCTGCAAGGCCGAGATTACATTCATTATACTTGGTGCAACACTAAACCTGTCAAGCAATTCTCACAAACACATGTGACAAAAGATGTACAAGCTGCCATCAGCTTTTTTAAACAAAAAAAAAAAAGCTATTATGGTACACCAAAATAAAAATCGAACATTTTGAGGGAAAAGATAAAAGGCCATACATCATTGCCAGTTTATGCAAAACCAGTTACGCACAATGGAGCACAAACATAACATAAATCTGTTTGTCCACATAGTAAGGTAAGCAGAGGCACCTTACACTTCAAAAGGCATAATGCAACAGAGCACTAGCACAAGATATGCTTGGCGTACAGCATCCACACCATGTAAACTACAACCATGATGGTTCTAGTCTATGTCTACCATCTTAGCAAAATAACTTACACACATGTGTATGCTAGATTGCCAGACCGCGTTGTATAGACCATCCTCTTCATAGACATAGTTTCCTTGCCCCTGCTTGTTTAACCAGTTGTTTTCTGGACGATCATCTATCGATGCTTTTACAAGCATGCTATAAATTGGACCTAAATCAGTTGACATTCTACATGAAGCAAACATTTTATTTAATTTTCTTACAAATGAAATTCGGCAACATGTCCAGATATACACATTTTCACTATTGTGTGTTGTTTAGCAATGTAAAGAGTTAGACAGCTTTCCAAAGGCAGTTCTTTATACACCTTCAGGACAATTTACTTCATTAACAAGAAAGAGCCAGGGGGTAAAAGCCAGCTTTGTGACAACCTAATATGTATTTTATTTGAGCATTGATAAGGCTCAAGAATTAAAAACAAAAACTTGACAATCCAAATGCATCCAGAACTGCATATGGAATAACTTGCTTGCCATTCTGAAAACAAATAAATATACATGGTTCTACCCGTGAAGGCAAACAATCCCAAAACCATGAATAAATAAGTTATCCGCAGTGTTATAGATTTAAGCATGCTACAAACTAGTAATAAAATAAAACATGTTGTAAAACTGGGAATTAAATAAAAACCAAAATAACAGAAAAAAGAAAGCTACATTATGTGCTCACCGGATCTGACATTGAGATGTGGAAAAATTCAAACAAATACTATGCGTACACCAATAAAAAAAAAATTTACAAACTAGGATATTATAAGGCCAGGCGTGTTGTAAATGGACATCTGAGTCCGAAGTCAAAGAGAAATCGAATCTGAACAAAACCATAATAGAGAAACCTAGGATTTGGGCGAAAGTATAAGAGAAAAATTGGGTTTACCGACGTCACCAGACGAATAATCCAGGGACATTTTGTAGGGGGGCAACGACTTCAGCGCCAGTGGCGACCGAAAAGCATACCATGGCAGCGGCGGCGGCGGCGGCCTGGGATTAGATGAGAGGGAGAAGAGATATGAACTTGTGATTTGATTCAAAAAGGGAGGCAGGGGAATATGGTTGGGGACGAACTGGATGTGGCCGAGGAACTGGTGCCTGATATGGCACGACAGCGAGCTGCAGTTGGCGACCGGCGTCGGAGCCGGCGATGGCGACGGCGGTGATGGCGACTGTTTCCTCGTTGGACCGGTGAGAGAATAAATGGTGAGAGAAGATAAGGCCTGCCTCGCGCTCCGTTCAGCCACCTAAAAAAATGGCTTTAGAGGTGCCTCTTTTTTCACAGGCGAGTTGGATCTAAAACCACCTAAAAAATGATTCAGAAACGAACCTCTTCTAGTCGTAGTCTTTTTTTTTTTCAGATCCCCCTAGAAATGCCCTCTATTTTCAAATATGGTTTGTAAAACCACCCGTCCATTTCTAGGAGCAGTTGGTACGGTGTTATAGGCTGTCTATGAAAGTAAAACAATTTTTAATGAAATGCTAAAAATCGATTTCTAGACACAGTTGGTAACCTGAAGAATGTCTAGAAATAGGCTATGTTTGGATCCCAGTGCTAAATTTTAGCACTTCATTTTTAGCAATTTTTTAGCATTGGAACCAAATAAAATGGTTAAAATGAATGCTAAAAGTGTCCCAAAGCCTATAATATGGACTAAAAACTTTAGCATCAAGGAGACTCTAAAAAACGTGCACTTAGTGCTAAAGTTTAGCACATGGCAATAGATCCAAACACCCCCGAAATTAGGTAAATACGAACTTTACATCAAAGTTGTAAAGTTTGACAAGTTTAAAAGTTTGAAGTTAACAACTTCTTATTTGAAATTGCTTAGCGCCCCAAATACATATTTTAAGTTCTCATATTTTAAAATTTAATTTTTTTATTTTTTAAACGGCCTTGGACGGAGACATGTTCTATACCAACATCATAGGGTTTGATGAGATCTAAAACTTTGCAGTTTATATTTTTTATTTTAAATCACTTAGCCACCCAAACAATAAATACAAGATTCATAAAAGTTAATCCAAAATGCGGGCCACCTAGATTTAAGTGTTATATAGTGGTGTGCGTCGATCTCTCTCACACACCACTGCTAGATCTAGCCAATGACAGTTGTTCCGAACTACTACGCTGTCGGAATTAGTTTCCAAAGAGATACTGGTCGAGAGTAGGCCAATCTCTGACGCACAGAGCAACAAGAGGACAATAATCACTAATAGTTTGAAGTTGAACTTATCACACCAGACTAAGCATGGTGAAGGAAGTTAATAGAAAAACGACTTACATACAGATGCCGGATTCACCATACCATCTCATCAAGCACAAATGACAAAACACGAATAGTAAAATGCTGAGCGCTGATAATAAGTGTGTCCGGCTCATTAGAATTTCGCTATCGGTTGCTCACTAACTCGCTCGCTCCCTCTCTTTCTCTCTCACCTTTTATCTTGTGAGTGAGCTCTAGCTAGATAAGCAGAAGACATGGCCGGCGGCGGCGATGGTCAAGGCCAAGGCGGGACGTCGTCGTCGTCCCACGAGCTGAGCGGACGGCTGGAGGGCATCCTCGCCGACCGCGAGGCGCCATGGGCGCGCCGGGCGTCCAAGGCAGCCATGATAGAGCTCCGGCTGCTGGCGCCAATCGCGGCGCCGGCGGTGGTGGTGTATGTGCTCAACAACGTGCTGTCCATCTCCACGCAGATCTTCTCGGGGCACCTCGGCAACCTGGAGCTCGCTGCCTCGTCGCTCGGGAACAACGGCATCCAGGTCTTCGCCTACGGCCTCATGGTATGTGTGAATGCGTATACTTTAGCTCATCTTGGCTTCGGCACAGCATCATCATCAGATCGATCGAGTGTTCTCTCTTCTAAGTAAGGCGCGGCCGGCATCGATGCGTCTATCCGATCCGTGTTGCGTTTGTTTCATTCCGACAGATCAGTGCAGTTTCTACTATGTTTACCCTTTATTTTCGAATTTTAAGGAGAATTGATTTCGATGGTGAGAGAGATCCTGAATTAAAATGAGGAATATGATAATTGTTTTTTTTTTTTTTTTGAGGGAGTACTACGAAACAAATTGACATATATATCCCAGTTTAGACCTGCATCTAAATGCTGAAAAACATCTCATCAAAGCTGCATTATTTTCATACATTGGTCGTCCATGAATTTTTTTTTCAAAACTGTGTACAACCAAAAATGCTTTGCATCAAGATACATAATATACTCATCTCCATAAATACACGCAGGCACATATAATCTAACTCTACATTCAAGAGAGCGAAGAAGTGATACATGGCTTTACAAAACGATTAAGGGAATTAGCCAGTTGTGCTCTCGGACATCGTACTTGACAACTGCACAAACTTTCCATGCGTTAGGTACACACACTATTGTCTTCTTCTAATAAAGTGAAACTGAGTCCTATATATATAGTATCTAGTCCAGCTGAAGTCTATATAAAATACACAATTTTCTATATTCAAGCGTGGGCCATACAGTCAGCTATGGATTCGATTGTATTTATGATTAAGGTAATCTGAAAAGGATGTACTAGCTGACTAGATGGATGTGATTATCATAGAGATTATGTATATTTGTGAAACGTAAGTTATTTTGTTTTACCCGACCATGGTGATAGGCTTGTTTACACCGAGACAAATTTTTTTGTACATACACAAGAAAACGATTGAGAAAACGATCCACTGGCCAGCTAGCGAAGCCGAACATCTAGGTCCAGCTTGATTTTTTCACAGAACAGAGCTTGCCTTTCTTTTTTACATAGAGATTGCTATGTATTAAGACATACATTATATCTAGATAAATAGTGTAACAGATGTACTAAAAATTCAAAGCAACTTATAATTTGGAATGGATGAAGTATTAAATAAGCTAACATAGTTTAGTATAAATGAAGCAAAAGAGATGATACAAGTTTTATCAAATGAAATGAGTTATGTGGTAGATAAAACTTGTTTACAATGCTTCCAACATACGCGAATCTTAAAAAATAGGACATGAAACTCTCACTAAAACTAGTCTAAAAACAAAGTTGTTGGAAAGGTGGAGATGTTGAACCTCAAATAGACAAAGATGTATGCAAAGTTGCCTAGGCATACAAAGCAAAGTTGGCCACTATGTGTCTGTGATAGCCGCCCACGGTGTCCATGCATGAGACTGTTAACAAGAGTCTAACATAGGGGTGCGTTAACTCCCTGTCTATAGACATGGTAGTCTGATTAACCCCAACTAATTCTCCAAATCAGCTAAGGGCCTGGGGGCTACACCCGTCGTATACGCTTGCACGTACACTCAGGCAATCTATGGATGGCTCGGTGGACCTATATATGAGGGACAGCTCTTGAGAAGGCCTCAGCGGTCAATAGGCAAGGCCAAGATGCCTTGTCCTTCACTGAAGTCGTCTCTTGCTCGGGGGCTCGACCAAGGCACGGGGAAGTCTCGACACAGGAGAGCCTCACCCAAGCCAAGACCCCCTAGTCGTCTCCAACCTTGGCTCAAGGTGAGCAATTGCCCCAGGAGAACATAGAAGTCAACTTCGGAATTTGTCAAGCACCTAGAGCCTGAGAGGCATATATAGAAGCACCAAACCTACATCCCATTCCCACGAGGCGTTGTAGGCCACCCCCTCGGCATGGTCATGATGCATCAGGACACAAGGAACACCCCAAGCCCGGAAACTGGGAAAGCTAGAAGAAGGCTCACTTAGAGAAGGCTCTATATTCCTGTCGCCTTCCTAGTATATAAGGAAAGGCATGGGCTCCCATAGAAAGAAGATCGAACACAATGAGACGGGACCCGATCAAAATCCTAGATTAGCATAGCGCTCCCCCCTACACCCACTCTCGATGTAATCCATCATAAGGACTCATGAGTAAGCATTCATAACACGAAAAACACCGATTGAACGTAGAACTTATAGGCCCGAACCATGATGAATCTCTTATGTTTTTTCAGTGTTTTGAGTGCTCGAGGCAACCGATGGCACGTGAATTGACCCACATCAAACAAACCGATGACTGCCATGGTTACAATCTGTGACAGCGGTCCCTATTACAGATTTTTTTTCTTCTTCTTTGAGACCATATCATCACTGTTGAAAATGTCAATTAGTTTATTTGCAAATCAAGGAAAGTAGTAATTTTTTTGGGTCACTACTACAAAATTAGTTTTTCGAGATGCCACCTTTTATTTATTTTCAAGAAGATGTGGTATGAAAGGGGTCCGCCTCTACTGTAGCCTCTCTTTTCTTACATCTTACATTTTCATATTACTCGGTCACCAATATGCGGCAGCACTAGTTGGCAACTTGGAACGCAACTGGCCCCGACAGTAAAACATTCCGTTTTAGGAAATGTGCATGCATTCCGCCATTTTCCATTTTTGTATGTTGCATGCACGGGTACTGTTCAGATAGACTAAATCATACGTGCCAGGAACCAACAGTAAACTTTTCTTTTTTGACAAAAATCCCTACAACTTTTCTTTTTTTGAAAGTTTTCTATTTGAAGCAAATTAAAGGTAAAAGCTGCAAATTCAAGCGCATAACTTTCGTTCTCTAACTTATACATCTAACTTAGAACACATGACTTACGCGATCTAACACGTTACAAAGTTAGAAATCTAAATTAGAACGCATGACTTACGTGATCTAACTTAGAATATATGACTTACGTGACCTAACTTAGAAATCTAACTTAGAACTCATGACTTACGTGATCTAACACATTGCAAAGTTAAAAATCTAACTTAGACTGCATGACTTACATGATCTAGCTTAGAACACATGACTTAGGTGATCCAACATATTGCAAAGTTAGAAAATCTAGCTTAGAACACATGACTCAGGTGATCTAACTTAGAAAGCATAACAGAATGATAGAGGTATAATAAAAAGTAAAAATATTCTTCAAAACATATACAAGTAAGATCTAGTTTTATTCTTCTCGTCGCGTAGAACATATCGGTACAAACGGAATTAAAAATCGGATACATGGTTCAGAAATTATAGCAAATTAAAAATAAATGTTTTCTTTTTTTCGATTACATCAGCGCTGACATTAGCAAAAAGAAAAAGATAAAAGAGAGCACAGTACGTTCAACGGACTCAAAACTGAGGAGATGCTTGTCGGATCGTTCGCTCAACCTCCGAACGAGCGAACGTCCGTGAAAATGGGGCCTTGTTTAGATGCACTTCAAGTTTTAAGTTTTTTCACTCTCTCTCCATCACATCAATTTTTAGCCGCTTGTATGAAGTATTAAATGTAGGTTTTTTTCACGGGTCTTGTCCGTTTTTCATTAAAAGAAAGAGAGTACACAAGTTACAAGAAGGTTAGTGGCGAGTAGCCACGCACCAGGCACACACGAAGGAACCTATACTACTGGATCCATGAAAGAGGACTACATTTTTTTTTAGGGAGAAAGAGGACTACATTAGTACAAAGTTAAGTATTAAATGTAGGTAAAAAAATAACTAATTACACAGTTTAGTTGTAAATCACGAGACGAATCTTTTGACGAATCTTTTGAGTTTAGTTAGTTCATAATTGGATACTAATTGTCAAATACAAACAAAAGTGCTAAAGTAGCCGAGGTTGAAAATTTTTGCAATATAAACAAGGCCTGGAATTGGGACCAATATGTCTGGTACTCTAGTTTTCATGTAAAACATGTTTTTTTTTTCTGAAATATAATACAAAAACTTTGCAGCTTGGCATGGGGAGTGCGGTGGAAACCCTGTGCGGCCAAGCCTACGGCGCACACAGGTACGAAATGCTGGGCATCTACCTGCAGCGCTCGACCATCCTGCTCGTGGCCGTGGGCGTGCCGCTCAGCGTCCTCTACGCCTTCTCCGAGCCCATCCTCGTCTTCCTCGGCGAGTCTCCGGAGATCGCCAAGGCCGCGGCCGTCTTCGTCTACGGCCTCATCCCGCAGGTGTTCGCGTACGCGGCCAACTTCCCGATCCAGAAGTTCCTGCAGGCGCAGAGCATCGTGGCGCCCAGCGCCTACATCTCGGCCGCCACGCTGGCCGTGCACCTGCTGCTGGGGTGGCTGGTGGTGTACCGGCTCGGCATGGGCCTCCTGGGCGCGTCGCTTGTGCTGAGCCTGAGCTGGTGGATCATTGTGGGAGCTCAGTTCGTGTACATTGTCACCAGCGAGCGGTGCCGGCGGACGTGGACGGGGCTCTCCTGCCGGGCGTTCTCGGGATTGCCGGAGTTCCTCAAGCTGTCGACGGCGTCCGCTGTCATGCTGTGCCTTGAGACGTGGTACTTCCAGATCCTCGTCCTCATCGCCGGCCTCCTCGACAACCCTCAGCTCGCCCTCGATTCCCTAACAGTCTGGTAATACGATGATCATAAAAGACATGCTGCATTTCCAACAGTATATCAAAAGATGCATCCGTGGAATCAATTGCCTTGATTTTGTTTTATTGGACAGTATGACGCTTGCTGGATGGGTGTTCATGATCTCCATTGGGTTCAATGCTGCTGCTAGTGTGAGAGTTGGGAATGAGCTGGGCGCGGGCACCCGCGTGCGGCGGCGTTCTCTGTGGTGGTGGTGACCGCTCTGTCGTTCGTGATCACTCTGGCCATGGCGGTGGTGTTCCTCATCTTCCGCGACTACCTCAGCTACATCTTCACGGAGGGGGAGACGGTGGCCCGCGCAGTCTCCGACCTCTGCCCTCTGCTCGCCGCAACGCTCATCCTCAACGGCATCCAGCCCGTCCTCTCAGGTACATGAATCGATTGGCGAGAAGAAAGCTCCTCTGCTCTGCGTCCAAATAAGGTATCTTGTTTCTATTGTCACTAGGTGTGGCTGTCGGGTGTGGCTGGCAGAAACTCGTCGCGTATATAAACGTCTGTTGCTACTACTTCGTGGGCATCCCTCTCGGCATTCTTCTCGGCTTCAAATTCGATCTTGGAGCAAAGGTACTTCAGTTTCTGGTGACTAACTATGTTTACATATTTGCGCGTATCTAGTATGATGCAGAGCAAATTTACCTGCTGAGATCCTTGCAGGGAATATGGAGTGGGATGCTCGGTGGCACATGCATGCAGACGGTTATCTTGTTCTGGATCACTTTTAGGACAGATTGGAACAAAGAGGTATGTTGTTGTTTGATTAGTAGAGTCATCCCTTGCTTAATAAGGTGATGCATCGTGACTTCATTCCATAAATGTTGGTGGAATCAGCTCATTCCACATGCATATAAAATTAGGTTGAAAGTATTTTTTTTAAAAAATGCAAATCACCATAATAGATTTTTAAAACCAAAATCCAAGAAATAAGGATAGCATATATAAGAGATACCGGTGAGCAATAGAACTGATCACTACGAGGGAATTAGATAGGCATCTTAGTTTTTTGTGTTCTTCATTCATGTGTCTTGCGTGTTTTTGTGCAGGTTGAGGAAGCCAGGAAGAGACTGAACCAATGGGAGGACAAGAAGCAGCCTCTTCTGCTAGTTCCCTCGGATTAACTCACGAAAACTAATTGCTTGTGGTTTGTGTGTGGGGGGCTCCTTCATAATATTTATTGTAATGCGAACATACCAGTTTATTGATTCCGGGGAGGTCCATTACAGAGTACAAGTAATTTGTGGAAACATCATCACTATTTCCTAAATCTGGCAATGGAATCGGTTTAAAGTGTTTTTTCATGAAGGCCACAAGAACAATGCGAAACAAGAATAAAGCATCTATACACAAGTTGCCTCCGTTTTTTATGCACCTTTCATATACAGTAGGTGACTGAAATCTAATCCTCGCATGATTTCAGGCGACGCGTGAGTCCCGCGCGACGCGCATGCCGTCATGCGCCCGCTCGACCTCCAGTGCTTGGCCGTCTGAGGAAATTTTATTTTTCAGGCATGTGTATTATAGCAAGCCCCCTTTTTATTATATGTTGTATTAACTTTTTCCTAAGTCAAACATTTCTATCTCTGACCATTGATTTGAAATAAAATTATATGGGTTCATCATGTCACAGTATCTATGTTTTTAGATTCAATACACTATATAAATACTTTCATAATATATAATTCATCAGTTGTGAAACTATAAATAGTTGGTCAAAGATAGTAAGAGCAACCTCAACAATTTGCCAAATGAGGTTGCTATCCTTGAAAATTTGGCAAAAACCAAAAAATTTACTCTAAAACAGTTTGCCAAATGAACTCCGCTAATTTTATCAACTTAATATTCCTCTCCTCCGTGCACGTAAAGATACGCGCGCGTACTCGGCTTGCCATTGGTCTTTCCCGCCCCCTCTTCTCCCGTGCGCGCGAAGAGGCAGTCGCGCCTACATCTGCTTCTCGCGACGAACCCTCGCCTCCATCCCATCTCTTTCCCGCGAGGAGCCCCGACTCCATCCCATCTGTTCCTGCGAGGAGCCTCGCCTCTCCATCCCATCTGATCCCGCGAGCAGCCCCCGCCTCAATCGTGCAACTCCAGAAGGATCATCGACGATCGTGCAACTCCAGAAGGCGTTTGGTGAGTTATGGCAAGTCCATGGCCCCGTTCCGCTCTGTTGCAGGCGCCGAGTGGAGCCTGGCCTCCTATGCTCCGTCCCATGAAGAGGATGTAGAAGGATAATTGCGTAATTTTATTTCACTTTGTGGTCCTGATGTAAAATGTCTAGACATATAGATTTATATATATATGGCCTTAGTTGTATTATCGAAAGTCTAGGGTTTCTGATGCAAAAGTGTATCAACAGGGTTCTTCGTTTCGTTAGCGGGGCTCTTCGTTCACTTAGCGGGCCTCTTCGTTTCTTAGTGGGGGCTCTTCGTTTGTTTAGCGGACCTCTTCGTTTCGTTAGCGGGGCTCTTCGTTCGCTTAGCGGACCTCTTCGTTGTGTTACCGGGGCTTTTTTATTTTACCAAGTCCAAATAGCAAACTTTTGAAGAGAGTCTATTTTTTCACTTGTCATATATTTTAGCAAGTTGCCAAATCATGATATTTGTCAAATAAATTTTAGCAAACTGTTACGGATGCTCTAATGTTTGATTTAGGATGTGAAAAATGGAAGGAGTATTTGCATACTATCAATTAATGAAAAAATTGACAAAAATTATCTTATGAAGGACAGTACATTATAAGACTAGCTTGACAGAGATCATTTTCAAACGTAATATAAACATCAAATTCGCAAATGTTGCACTAGCGAAAACAGTAGTGCCACACAGTTCCACTTAATTTTCCGTGTAGAGGTGTGCAGCCAAGCGTGGTTTAGCATGCAAAACAAGGGGTGAGGCTAGTGCAAGGCTAGTAGGCGACTCCTGCAGACTGACAGCGCCAACACCGGGAGGCTTGGTCCAACTGAACCCCTGCAAAAGCCTGGCGAACAAGAGCATCGTGAAGGAGGTACCAAGCGACACGCCAGGGCAGCCTCTCCTCCCGGTGCCGAAGGTAACGAAGCGTAGGTCTGGTTCCGCGAGAACGACGACCCCAGCCCCATCGTTCAGATGGCGCTCAGGCCGGAACTCGAGCGGTTCTGCCCAGACTCTGGGGTTTTTGCCCAGCCCGATCCGGCTGACGATGACATGGCTGTCCTTCGGGATCAGGTAACCTGCGACGGTGGCGTCTTCCATGGCGACGCGGGGCGCGTTGATCGCATGGTAAGGGTGCAAGCGGAAGGCCTCCCGAATGCATGATTTCAGATAGTTGAGATTGCTGATGTCTGATTCCTGCACTAGCCTCTCTTTCCCTACGACTGTGTCCAGTTCTTGCAGTGCCTTCTGTATGACGTCTGGTTTGTTCATCATCTCAGCTAGGGCCCACTCAACTGTGTTTGATGGATAGACCACTGATCCAAACATCAGTTCCTACATATATATACAACACATACTAATAATCAATTAGTTGCTTCATGATAAGGTAATATGCCCTTCAATATATAATATGACTACTCACCACTGTTTGTGCTTTAATCTCATCAATGGACAGCAGTGGCTGTCCATCTTCATCCTCAAGAGAAACCAGCACGTCAAGAATGTCTTTAGCAGCTTTCTTCTCTCCAACTTCCCGACGACGACGACGATCATGGACCCTCTCATCAATGATGGGGCCATGGAGTCGATCCAGTGTGCTCATGACGCCTCTGGCAACCTTCTCGTGGCCATCCAGGTCAAGGCCAACCAAGCCTGGGTAGTAATCTGACACGCAGAAGCTGTACACATAGTTGACAAGCGTGAAGAGTGCGTCTAGGTGCTCCTCCTCGT
This sequence comes from Themeda triandra, assembly GCA_018135685.1. Classification (NCBI taxonomy): domain Eukaryota; kingdom Viridiplantae; phylum Streptophyta; class Magnoliopsida; order Poales; family Poaceae; genus Themeda; species Themeda triandra. Next base: position 894,173 of record JAENPR010000169.1, on the reverse strand, counting down.
TAGCTCCAGGGCCGGCAACCACCGACATGGCCGCCGCCGCCGTTGACGACTCGTCGAAGTACCTCTTGCCGAAGACGAGCCTCCGGATGGTGTTCCCACAGAAGTGCCGCGCTACGTGGCGTATATTGACGACGCAGCTGCTGCCAGCAGGTTTCATCAGACTGCAGACATACCTCACGAGGTGGTCAGCCTCCCGAACACGCTGGCCATGGAGCTGGTGCTCGAAAGCTGGGGAGAGGACTTCAGAGGTGAGGATCCTCTTCATCTTCCTCCACTGGTCCTCGAGCGTCGTCAAGCTCGTGGATTTGTACCCGTAGCTGAACAGGCTGGAGGCGAAGGTAGCCGGACGGGCGAAGAACACCGCCTCCTTCTTGCGAAGGACCTCGCGAGCTATCTCCGGGCAGGTCACCACTACGACATGAACGGATCCAAGCTTGAGGGACATGATGTCGGTGTCCATCTCGTTAAGCACACGGTGGATCCATCGGAACACGGACGACTTGTTCCAGATCAACTGGTGCATGTTGCCGATGAACGGCAACGTGGCTGGCCCAGGGGGTAGCCGGCCTATCTCCCTTTTCCTGCAATCTGCTCTTCTCTTGTGATGGAGCAACGGCACAAGGATCAGAGTGGTAGCCGTTATTGTGAACAGCAATGGAACATGGATATATGGAGAAGACAGTATTTGTGACAATGTTGTCGTTTCTGTGGATCTGGACATTCTTATTTGTCCTGAGCTATAGCTACTACTGCTGGTACGTGTGTAGAACAGCTCGAACTGTTTGTGCTCCAGGACACTGAAGCTAACCTTTATTTGTGGGTATACTTATAGCAAAGGAATGAAAGGAACCGGCGATTAACTCCAATAATTAAGGGCATCTTGCTAAGGTAAATGTATCTTTGAAAAGTTCTAGATGATGTGTGCATTGCGCATTGTCAACTGTTGCTTATTGGATCAATCTTAAAATATTAGTGGGTATTCAAGGCACCTGTCCTAGTAGTAGTGTGTTTCACATTGTTGTTGCAGACAGAATTAACATATTACTAGATGAATGATTATCATAGGATGTAAGTTGTGGGCTTGTTTAAGCCATATGACATAAGCATTTGATGTAATAGCTTAATAATTGCATTTTACAGTACTTTATTGTAACATCCCAAAAATTCGAACTACAAAATTTTTTCTAAATAAACCCTTGTTTGATGCTTGTCATATAAGAAACCCCAGTAGTTGCATATAAAGTATCTAGTTGTTAAGTATTGCGATGCAACATCTTCACATATGCCTTAATGTGGTCCTTAAGACACATGTGAATGGGACCCTAGGCAAACCTACTATAGCTATGAGCGAGAGCCTGCTATGACCAACCTTTCACTATAGTATGCCCTAGTGTTAGCCCCTGGGTCATGAACCTAGACCCTGATGATCTCATGCTAGAGTTAGTAGCAATGTCACCAAGGTGTAATGGGTGTACACGTACACCTACCCATAGTATAAACCCTACAACCATCTACGGCCTAACTAGAGCTAGCTAGTGGTTAGTGTTACCACACTAACCCGAGACATAGTGACTCAAACCTATGACCCTGACTCCACATAGGGGAGCATTGATCCTGAACCCTAAGCCATGATAATAGAACCGATCCACTCCAAGTGACTAGCTACTTGACCCTAGTAGATTGGAGAGTAGTGGCATCATGCCAACCCAGGAGAATACCTCTACCCTTGAGAAGGTAGTTGCTTAGCCACATACCTCGATAATAGGGACTACCTACCTCAGCTTGATCAGCTACCTAATCACTCTGATGGATAGACCCCCACTAGACCACCCTGGTGAGACAACCTACTGACTATCCCAAACTAGAGCAACGTGCCCTAACCTTATGCTTATGACCTAGTGGACCAACACGTTGCCATAGTGCCATGGAGTATGACTAGCAGATAGTCTAGGTATAGCTACCTAGTTGCCCATCCATGATCTAGATGCTTAGCCAATCTAAATAGAACACCTAGTGCTAACTCTAGAGGGGATGATTTGCCTACCCATGGTCGCCTGTTGGACTAAACCTAGCCTTGCACCTCAAGGCATCGTGAGCTAGTTGTATTAGACAAGTATGCAGATCACCCATCTAGGTACCACCCTCTTATAGCCTAGGCTTTATACCATCGTGTCGCTTGTGTGATGTTTATGTTGGGCCCGTGATAGATCTATTAAGGTGTTATACAACATGATTGGTTTGGATTTGGATTTTATTGGATTCTTGTATTGATTAATAAATCAACAACCCAACATCTAATTTATTTATACAATAAATAGATGAAATAATTTATGGGATTAATATCCCAACTAGCCTATGACCACTATGACCACCATGAGACATTGTTTAAATAATGCAAAGCATGAGGTATACTTTTATATAAATGATTTGACCAAAAATAGAAAAGAAAAAGGGGAAAGAAAAGAAGACAAAATGGCAAAGGCCATTTTGGCCCAACCCCTCTAGACAGCCCAACCGGCCCTCTAGTCTCTCTCTCCTTCCTCTTTTCTTTTTCAGCTGAGACAGCCCGACTCGGCCCACTAGAAAGCTCTTCCTTCCCCCAACCGAGCCGGCCCACCTCTCCACCTTGCCATTTTTCTCAGCCGGCCTGCTCCCCTTCAAATCGGCCCAGATCGACGCCGGCCGCGAACAACAGCAGACAGGCCTTCCCCACTAAACGCCAAACGCCGCCGCAGTCTATGACGCGCAGGCCCCACCTGTCATAAGTTCCTACCTGCTCCCTTGCTCTGCTTTTGACCGGGATTGAGGAAGCGTGGTCACCACGCTGAAGCCGCCGCCGCCCGATCTTTCCTTCCTCCACAATCGACGCCCGAGAGCCCTGCCACCTGTACCGGCAAGGCCCCGACAGCCCCTGCCACATTGCGCCCGCGGCCGCGAGCTTTTTGCTCCGCGCGCGCACAAGCACATGGGATTGCCGCCGCGGGCAATTTCGGGAAGTGGAGCACTTCCGCCCCCGCGCCGGGCCGCCCTAAGCCGCTCTCGCTGACACCCTGACCGCGCGCACCCAAACGCGACGTGGCTTGCCCCAAGCCACTTGATCGCGCAGCGCCACCAGCCACCGCCCGCCTCGACGTCCGTACGCTCGCCTCCGGATCAGCCGCTGCGTGTCCCGGCCGTCCCATCACACGGCTCGGACGTCGATGGCCTCGCCTGGAACCCTAGCGCCTGCGGGTATAAGAACCTCCAGCCGCCGCCGCTTTCACCAATCTTTCCACCAGCGCCGCCATCTTCTTCCTCCCACAGCTCCTGGCCTCCACCTCGCAGCAGCGCCACCATGCCTTCTCCCATTCCTTCCTGCGGCCTCGCCACGCCACTAGCGTCATCGCCGTGCCATGCTGCTTCCAGAGCCGAGGGGTAGTGAGGAGGAGACGTGGGAGAAGAAGGAGGCGGGGAAAAGAAACCGAAGCCGCCGCTGCCGGACTCGGGGAAGAAGGACGCCGCCGCCGCCGGACGTGGAGGAGACGACCTCGCCGGGGCGCTGGAGTTGCCGGACTAGAACCGCGAGCTCGGCGTCGACTACATCTTCTACCCCGCCGCCTCTCCGTCGCGCCATAAGAGCCACACCGAGCCTGCCGACCGCGTTGCGCCAGGTGAGTCGCCACGGCCCCCATTCCAACCCCGACCATGCTAATCTCCGGTCATGGCGTCTCTGCCGGAGGCGTGTAGACCGAGGGCCATCTCCGGCCTCATGGCACACACGCCCCCACCGAGCACGACCAGCCCAGCCACAGGGAGACCGGCGCCACCACACGCCGAGCTCGGACTGGACCGCCATGTTCGCCGCCGTGGCCGGACCATGCCACGGAGCGCCGCCGTTTCCCGGCAAAGTAGACGCCTTGGACACGCCGGACCCCGGGGAGCACGTCCACCGCGACGGGGCGCATCCCATGCACCCGTTGCCGGCGCGAGACGCCCGCGGGAAAGACCTACCCCGACTCGCCACCGGAGGACGAGTCCGCACGGGGCGCTCTGGGAGCGCCACCGTGGCGCGATTTGCGCCGGCCGACTCCGGCCACCTCGCTTGCCGAGGCAGCACCGTTGAGTCGCGCCGCGGGCCGCTGCACGCCGCGGCACCTCCGTTGGTGAAGATGGAGCCTTGAAGTGCTCACCTTGACGCCTCGCCGCGCACCGCCATGCCGCTGAGCGCCGCCGCGTGCCTCCGCCGCGGAGTCGTGCGCCGCCGTGCAAATTGGTCGTCGCCGACGGACCTAACTGGGCTGCTGTGACGACAATCGACCGTCCGCACCCTCAATTGAGCCGGAGTTGCTCCGTCGCCCCTGCCGTGGTGCGCCGCCGCTACGGTGCCGCCGCCGTCGCGGTGAAGTGGTGCCTCGCCCTTGCGACCGTCGTCCTTGGGCATTGAAGCGTTCGCCATGCTGCCGCGGAGCACATGCGCTCGCCAGTTATGAACGGGGGTCCCCAAGTCGCCGCCATGCCGCCGCCGGCGAGGCGCTGTGTCGCGGGGCAGAGCAAGAGATTGGGAACGAGAAGGAGACGGAGATGGAGATGGACTCGCCGTGTACACCACACCGCCGCGGAGCCGACGCACTCGCCGGCGTTGGCAGAGCCTCACCACGGCGCCCGGACTCACCACCGTGCCGCCGGCACTCATGCCGTACCGTCGGGGTGAGCTGGGGAGAAGATGGAGATGAGATGCTGGAGCCGTGGAGGATGGACGAGGTCCACCAGAACCGTGACACTGCCAGCCGGACCCGTAGCCGCCTGTCCACCATACGCCGAGTGCCATGAACCCGAGGCCGTAGTGCTGTGCTTCGTGGACCCTGTCCGCGTGGACCCAAAGGGAGGAATGGGAAAGTAGACCCGGTCCACTGTGAACCACGGTGTGGTCCATGGACCGTCAACTGGAGTCCACCATGGACCGCCGGCGTGAACCAGAGCCCAGTACCGGACCCAGACGCGCTACGTGGCATCACCAGAACGCGCCACGTGCTGGGCCGGGCGGCCCATATCCAGCCCAGTCGGCCCGTTACCGGCCCATGTTCGGCCCGTCTGGCCCATTCGCGGCCCATTTAGGGTTGACCTGGTCAACCGTGACGTCATGCTGACGTCATCGTGGTCCCACCTGTCAGTGCCACATCAGCAGCTCGCCAGCGCGCCAAGTGGCCTATCCTGGTGCTGCCACGTGTCGGCCTTGTATAATTCAGCAATTTATCATTTTCAGAATATTGATTAAACTTCGAAAATTCATAACTTATTCATACGAGCTCCGAAAATTATGATCTTTATATGTAAATTCATCTAAAATCGAGTTGTACAGTTTAAGACTATGTTTGAGTGCATTTGGTTCTTCTATATTTCATTTGCTTCTTTGTGGATTCTATAGGAGCGCTAACGCGACTATTACGTTTCGGTTCGTAGTCGATTCGGGAAAGGAGCGACCTAAGGACGTGAGGTGGAGATCCGCCGTACGACTACGGAGGACTTGTACCACTACTTCCTCGACATCGCAGTGTCATGGCAAAGACCCTTTTTAGAGAATCCTACTAGACATTGCATGTTTAGAACTGCTAGCGCTTTATATTTATTCCTTTGCTAGTATATGATGCATGATTTTGCCTGAGCTATATTTACCTTGTTCGAAGCCCTTTTACCATGTTACCCAGCCTTGCGCTCGCACTTATATATATTACCGCCCTTCGCGTGCTTACATTTATTATCACCATACTTATTATAACTCCACTTCGCATTGTATATGTGGCGCGGGTGGTGAACCCTTGGGAATGGTTTGGCTTGGGATGCCGGACTTGTGGTTATGGTGATGAGCGGTGTGCCGCGTGAGTCTTGGGTGTGTGGTGAGGGTTGAGTCGGCCGGACGTGGATTACGACGAGCTTCGAGCGAGTCTTGCCGAGGGGATACGGCCTGGGTATCCCCGCTTTGTGAGTACCTGTGGCGGGTAACTGGTTTGGATTGAGGTGTCCTTGGTGTGAGCTCCTTGGGGTGGAGCCTTGAAAAGGGGGTGCCGTGGCAGCACGGTAAAGATTAGCCCATACAGGGGAGACATTGTAACACCCCGGCCCAGAGCTTAACAGGATTAATAGGATACTCATATCAACAAGTTGCAACTTCTTTTCCGTAAGCCCATCTCGTAAAAAACTCCAAAGTTAAGCGTGCTTAGCTTGGAGCGATGGGTGACCGACCGGGAAGTTCTTCCCAGGTGCGCATGAGTGAGGACAAAGTGCGCAGAAAAGACTGGTGTTGGTCTGTGAGGGCAGTCTATATCCTAGTTAAGCTGCCGGATGTAAGCGGGCCCGGCCTCGGAGGGGCGGGACGTTACGATGGTATCGAGCCGACCCTTGCGGTTTCACGGGCGCGTGTGTCGCTTGCGTTGGCATGGTGCGCATGGGCGGTGTGGATCCGGAGTGGTCGCTCGCATGGCTCATGCGCCGGTGACCGGACACACGGACGTGGCCAAAAGGGGCGGTCCCGGCTCGGGGTTGACCGACGAGGGCGTCGGTCTTCTAAGGGGCGAGAATGTAACACCCCGCCCGTAGCTTAACAGGATTAATAGGATACTCATATCAACAAGTTGCAACTTCTTTTCCGGAAGCCCATCTCGTAAAAAACTCCAAAGTTAAGCGTGCTTAGCTTGGAGCGATGGACAGACCGACCGGAAGTTCTTCCCTGTGCGCATGAGCGAGGACAAAGTGCGCGTAAAAGACCGGGTGTTGGTCTCGCGAGGCGCCTATATCGTAGTTAAGCGGCCGGATGTAAAGCGGGCCCGGCCTCGGAGGGGGGGACGTTGGCGGACATCGGCGTCCGGCCAATACCTAAGGACTTGAGTGCTAGTGACCGGATCATTGGACGCTTACTTTCCACTCGCTCTCTAATGGGAAGGGAGACGGTCTAACCATCCGGGTAGAACGAATGCCATTACGTCCTGGAGTAAGCGGATGTGTCGGGAGGTACGGGCCGAGAGTGCTCACACCCTCTTTAACCAACATAGTGACCCCGAGGCCTGGTACTATGTCTCACGCCTCGGCGGCCGTGGTCGAGTGGCGTGATGGTATTCGTTCTAGGCTTATGGCGATCGAAATCTGCTTAGATGTGGCCGCATCGATGATGGCTATCTTGTGGAATAGTGAAACCTCTGCAGAGTGTATGGTTGATCGATCGATACATAGCTGACTCGTCGGCTATGGACCAGTCCCGTGTGATGCTTACTTGACTAGGAGAGGAGTCTTCTGCCTTTCTTGGGATATGGGTATGTTACATCCGGCCGTGAGCCTGGGAGGCTGCGGGTCGTTGAGGCCTGACGAGAGGGAGTCGTCTTGCCGGCCACGTGAAGCGTGGTGGGGTGTGGTGTGCGGGGTGTGAGGTGTGGTGATGTGTGGATGGGATGGATGGGATGGTGGATGGATGTGTGTGTGGGATTTGGGAATGTGTTAAACTTGATTTATTATTATTATTATTATACTTGTTGCTACTTCGCATGCGCTAGGATGCAAACCACGGCCAAATATAGGATCGCCATCCCTTTATTTTCTCTTTTCCACTAAAGCTCATTCGGTGCGACCATGGCCCGCACACATCCGGCGGTGTGCGCTTTTCTGTGATGTTAGGATTGAAAGGATTAGAAGGTCTCGTGCCTCGCACTCAAGTTGGAGTTTGAAGCCGCTTCCGCGTTTTCTTCCTCCTTCGCAAGCTGTTCTGGATGTTAGAAATATTTTGTTTACGCCAGTGCGGCGTTGTAATTATTAATGTAAACCCTTCTACTTGTACTCTGTATTCTCAGAATTCGATGTATGGGATTGATTATCAACTGTTGTATATCATTCTGTGGATTTTCCCTTCGCGGAAAATTGAGGATGTTTCATTTATGACCCCTAAAGACCGTACAAAGCCAAGTCAAGTAATTAGTGGGTATACTTATAGCAAAGGAATGAAAGGAACCGGCGATTAACTCCAATAATTAAAGGCATCTTGCTAAGGTAAATGTATCTTTGAAAAGTTCTAGATGATGTGTGCATTGCGCATTGTCAACTGTTGCTTATTGGATCAATCTTAAAATATTAGTGGGTATTCAAGGCACCTGTCCTAGTAGTAGTGTGTTTCACATTGTTGTTGCGTATTTAATTAACATATTACTAGATGAATGATTATCATAGGATGTAAGTTGTGGGCTTGTGTAAGCCATATGACATAAGCATTTGATGTAATAGCTTAATAATTGCAGTTTTACAGTACTTTATGACCCCTAAAGACCGTACAAAGCCAAGTCAAGTAATTAGTGCATATGTAAGCATAACAATCCAACTCTTTACCAATATAAACACGAAAACACGGAAGAGAACACGTGAAGAAATACGTGATATACATGCATGACCTAGTATTTGCACCAAGAGGATCAAATCTAAAATCGCACACAACACTAGACACACGTGATGTTTGTTGACAAAGCTAGCTCAACACCGAAATCGTTCGGCATTAGTTATTCTAAGGATTGTCGCTTTAGATTGCGGTTGTTAGCTCTTGTTGTAAGGCGAAGCAAGCGCTCGGACGTCTGAAATATTAGACGCCCGGCCCTCACTATTGTCCCGAACATGACCCCATCCAACCCCTCCCCCTCGCGGGCGACCGCACGGCCCCCGCTCTCCTCCCGTCCCGCGACCCATCACACGACCCCTTCCACCCGCCCGCCGCAAACAGATCAGCCACCGCGGACGCCCCAATATGATGGCCACCCCTAAAACAAAATGAAACAAGGAACAAAAAACATACCGCAACAAATTTAAAACATGAATTGAAACAACATGGACATAAGAATTAAAACAAAATAATCAAGCATTCTGAAACAACAAGTATGGTACCGAAACAACAAAACTGAAACAAAAATGTGTTGTAAAACAACACACAAACACATGTGTTACAACAACAGAGCCGATAAAATTGAAACAAAATGTCAAAGACATCTCGAAACAACATGAACACCTCGATTTGAAACAAAAAATCAATACAACAATAAAGGGCAACCAAATGGACACACACAAAGAAAAAGAACTAATGAATACAACATAAAACATATTAATGCAACAATAAAAAGACAATAGCTGAAACACACCAGAATGAATACATGAAACAACATGAACAAATTCACATGGAGCGAACTACTACAACAAAAATCGTTGCAACAAAGCGCATGAAACCTATGCAACATCGGAGGGAAGAGCAAATGCAACAAAACAGTCAAAGGAGTATGAGGAGAGCCACGACGAGGTGAAGCAAGAGGTTGAAAGTCGCTAGTTTGGTTTTAGCTAATTGATGAAACCGAGGACTGACCTTCGTATCTAAGTGGATATGATTTAGATAAAGGTGGTCGTGATGGGATGAGTGGAGCTCATTGAATATGAGACATGACATTGACTCATGTGTCCAAGATGATGAAGACCAAGATGAGGCTTAGCTCGATGGACAGGTTGTGAGGGTGAAGGGCAAGTCGAGGCTTCAAAGCGAAGGACCATGCGATGGTGAAGCTTGAGCAAGACTTGGCGCCGATGGACCGATGCAACGGTGAAGAGCAAGTGAAGTCAAGGTCGATGGACCGAGATGGTCACATGATGATATGAAGTGGATCATATCATTTGAAGGAACAAAATGGGCTCAAGACAAAGGTATAACCATAGGGCCATTTTGTTTTGCACTCAAGACACCATAGAGGGTGTAAGTGGTTTAGGAACGGTAGCCGAACTATTAAGAGGGAAAGTCTTATCGGCTATTCGACGCATGGGTGCCACTAGGTGAATCCATGAAGTGCATTGCATGTAGGGCCTAGTGAGCTCACCTAACCTTTGGGAAATGATTGTGAAAAGGCTAACACACAAGCACATGAAGTGTTGTCGACGCTTTTGGGAAAATTAGATGCATATTTTCTATTACGTCGGATGCAAATTGTTGGTGAAAACATGTTATCTCTGGTGTTCAAGTTGGTATACTTGTTGGCTAGCATATTGGAGAAGATAGTGTGGCTGACAGGCTGCGCCGGACGCTGGCTGCGTGTCGGACGCTATCCAGTGAGGGTTTCATCGAGATGGAGCGCCGGACGCGACTGACGGGAGGCGTCGAACGCTGGGCTCGTGCGGCCGGCGGTTTCGGACAGAGGGTCAGCCCGATCAACTTAACGGCGCCAGACCCGTCCGGGCGTGGTGCGTCGGAAGCGACTCAGTTGGACTCCAGCATCCGACACCATGTTGTTTGTGTTTGTCCGTGCACGGCATTTTGCACGCGTCGGATGCGGGGCAGCATCTGATGGGGCGTCCGACGGCGCGTCCGTCGGTCGACCTGTTTGCAGCATGTTCTAGACTGCGTCCGGCGGTCGAGGCCGTGTCCAACGGTGGTCGGCGGACGCGTCCGACGTGTGACGCAGCGGCTAGTTTTTGAACTGCGGTTCTTGGCGCGTGCAATGGTAAACGGCGTCGAACGCGTCCGGCGCATGGGGTCGGATGCGTCCGACGCCCCCGATCCTGCTGTGGAGAGAAGGCGACGGCTAGTTTCGAGGATGCGGTCTATAAATACTTGTTGGCCGGCCCTTGGGGAGGCCTCTTGGTATTTCTAACACACTTGTGCATCTTTTTGAGCTGAAGCTTCCCCCTCCCACTCATCTCTCTTGCTTGGTTGCATATCTAAGTGAGATTGAGTGATCCCAAAGTGCATTTGCAATGCTTGAGGGCATCTAGTGGCACTTGTGGGTGGTTTAGCTGGTGGATTTCTTGTTACTTTTGGAGAGTACCGCTCCTAGCCGGCTTGGAGATTGTTGGAGGCGTTGACAACACAAGGCGATTGTTCTTGGCCACCTTCAGTTGATTTGTGAGAGGTTCTTGTGCTTTCCATGGTGGAGTGCCAAAAGCAACTCTAACACATGTCGTTGAGTACCCCACTTGAGAGTGGTGTCTTGTGGTACCTTACGGGGTGAGCCTTGAGGGGCTAGTGACTTGACGGTTACACCAGAGAACCATCTAGGTGTTGGTCAATACAACGGGTGACGTAGCTTCTCGGTGCACAAGTGAACATCCGGGGATAAATCATTGTGTCATCCTTTCTCTTGGTGATTGGCAACATCGTCTCTACTCGTCGGTATAAAGATCATCATCCTTCTCTCTTGCAATTACTTTCTTAACTTATCTTGTGTAGCTTGTTTAGTTGCTAAGTTAAAGTAGTTGTGCCTTGTTTAGTGTTGCTAGCTTGTCTCTTGATCACTAGTAGTAGCTCTTGTGTGTGTTACTGATCACATAGTAGAATTGTTGGATAGGAGGCTTGCAACACCAAGTAGGCTAAGCAAAACTTGCATATCGTCGTTTGTTATTCTAACAAGTTTGCTTAGTTGTATATGTAGATATTTTTAGACTATTCACCCACCCCCCTCTAGCCATCTAGGACCTTACAGAGGTGCCGGTAGACAGAGGAGGGGGAGCGGGAAGAGGGACCGGGTGCTCGCCGGAACCCTAGGTCGTAGCCGGAGTTGCAGGAGGAGGAGGAGGAGGAGGAGGAGGAGAGAGGAGGACGAGAGAGGAGGCCTACCTTGGTAGGATCCATCGCCGCCCTAGCCGGATCCGGCAATACCGCCATCACCATGAACAGATCCGCCCTGGGTCCACCGCCGCCACCTCGCTTGAAACCCTAGCTCGTCCCCCGGAGATGGAGGAGAAGCAAGAGAGACGAGGAGGAGGCCTGCATGGGCCGGATCCGCCCGGATCTACCGCCGGCCCCGGCGGATCCGCGGCTGGCGCCGTCGGATCTGGTGTCGGCGCCCACCATGTCCGGACGCTGAGAGGGGCTCGACGCCGGCGCGGCGCGAGGACGCGCAGGGTGAGGAGCGCGTGCGGCCGAGGAAATAGAGGCGGACGCTCGCCGAAGGTGCGTGGGAACAGCGTGCGGCAGCGGCGCATTGGAGTAGTGCGGCGCGGCGCTGGATGAGCCCGCGGCGCGGAGCAAGCGAGTGACGGAGAACGCGAGGAGGCCGAAGTGGGGGACGACTCGAGAGAGTGGACGCGTGGGCGTTTGCGCGGTGCGCGGCGCATCGCCCGAATGGACGCCCGCCACATCCGTCTTACGTATAGGACAAAATCTGTAGCATTACCGTTTGTTGTAACAACGCATTGGATCGCTAATTCCTGACCCAGTTCAGTGCATGTTTATTAGCAGGATTAGACTGGACCGGCGGGGCAAGAATTAAAAAGAAAAACAGAACTAGAAACTCGGCCGATTCGTTCCACATAAACCGAAGCCGACTGTCATGTTGGGCATGGCGGCCCAATAGGATTTTTCGGTGCTGATGTAGTGATGTCTAATCTCCCGGCCCATTCCACCTTCTGCACGCATCTCAATTCATTCTTTTAATCGTCGTTCAAACTTACTTACAAAAAGTCAAGTTTAATTATTTTTAACTAAATATATAAAAATATATATAACTAGTATCATTAAATTGATCGTTAAATCTATTTGATAATAAATTTATTCAGAGATACAAATTGCTAATGTTAGTCAAACTCAATAAAGGTGAACCGGCCCTCATCCTCCAAATCGCGGTTAGTTAAAAGTCCCTCCCCTTTGGTGGCACGAGAGCAATTGGAGCATTGGTGGCTGCTTCGCATGGTGACACCTGTCTCTGACTATTTTACAAAAAAACCCTTCAATTTTTCAGAATTAACCTGTGGTCCAAACGTTTCTGCAACCCTAGCCCGACGTCTCGACCAACTCTCTCCTCTCCGCGCCGCCGCCGCCGCATCCGTCGCTCCACACCTCACAGTGCAGCCTAGCCTTCACACAACCATCGCGGCATGAGGGCGCACAAGATCCCGGGCGGAGCTCTCCGGCCCTTTGGCTGGCCTCTCCTCCACGCGCCACCTCCATGACGGCATACCTTCGAGCACTGCCATCAAAGCTCAGATCTCCTGCCGCCGTCGTTCTTGGCCTCCAGCAGAGGGGCAAGAGGGAGAACCTCCATCTGCTGCTACTTCTCCAAGGTTTCCCTTCGTCCACACCCAACCGGCGTCGAGGATCTTCGGCCTCATCCTCATCTCCGGTCGCATCCCAAATGGAGCAGCCACCTCCTTCTCCCACGGTTGTACCCGTTCTTGTGCGGCAACGACGTCAAGGGCTTGGCCATCCGCCTGTCTGCGCCACCATGCTGCGTGCTGCCATCGGCATGAGTCCAGGTAAAGCCACAGGTGGGAGCGTGGAGGTGTGCCATGGCCGGCAGCTGACTGCGAGGAACGGAGCACCGACGGCCTCCAAGCAGAAGGGGACGACGTTCACAGCATCCTCACCACCTCCCCCTGCGTTCGTTGCTCCAGCAGCACCCTTCACCACCACCTGCCCCTGCGTTCCTTGCCCCAGCATCACCCATCACCACCGCCTCTACGTTGACATTGATAGCGCACAGGAGGTGTTCGATCGAATGGCCATGAGGTAAACAACATTTCCTTTGGTCTCTATGTTTATGCCATTAATTGCTGGCTATTTGGGATGTAATTCTGATCCCGTTTTCAGTACTAGCAAATCCTGATAATTAGTCACCCACAATGATGCATGTATGAGGATGTCTGAAACAAATTGATCACTGTCTTTCTTTGGGGGGTAGCTCCTATGGTATGAAAAAACTCTTTTTGCTACTCACTATTGATGCCTGTGTCAACACAATCTAGATATTAGATATATCATCATTCCTGTGTGCTGGAAAATGAACATAAACAAAATATCCAGAGGATCGAGAGAAATTAAAGTGCAAGGTTATCATATCCTCTGGGCATGCAACACAATTGGGAAATTACAACAACCTGAACTAAGAGAACCGTCAGTTTTGAGGACAAAGGAAAAAGAAGGCACTTGATTTTAGTTCCTTGTCAATAAGACAGAAAAGTAATTCTGGCTTGGTTTTTAGAATTTTTTTATAAAGAGAGTGTTTTTCGTTGAATGTTATGAGGAAAATGTCTTTTTATGCCACAAGGATGTGTCCTTTTCTTCCATCTTATATTTATTAAAAAAATGTGATCAGACAGTAAAGTTATCCAAATTCTAAACCTTTTTCCTTGGATTGGATCTGCCATTCTAACGCTTTTCTATCCGTGTTTCTCAAAGTTGCTCAAGGAGAGGATTGACATCAAACCTAAGATTTGATTTCCAGCAATAAAATATTTCACTATGGACACACACTTTGAAGAAGCCTATAAGAGTTCTATTTTCTTGTTCGGCTCCCAAGGTTTTGCAAAACCATTAAATCTGACAGAAATAGGAATGAGATGAATGTTTTTTTGTATCAGGTTTGCCAAGCATATGTAGGGATTCATAAATTGTATCTTAGACGTATCTATTGTTCATAAATTGTTTTTTCTTAAATCATTGTAGTGCGTCTGCACCATGAAAACGGTCTTACTTGGCTGCAATATGACGCCCCCTGTGATAGCTGCAACAAGGTACATATGCTTCGTTATTTGATCCATTGGGGTTCTTGTGTTCAGAGCAACTATGTTTCCTAGATTCGATGTTAATGGAACTGTAGACGGTAGCTTTGTGTGGAGATGGATTTGTGTTGATTACAACTGTTAAATGGGTGAATTATTTGGAAAAAAATTTCTCTCCAGCTTTGACGTATATAGACAAGGAATGTCATGTGCCAAAATTATCTAGCGATGCTATTTTCAGAGAAAGAAGTATATTTGTAGGCAACTTAACAATGTTTTCTAATAGAATGTAGAAGAAAGTCAAAATACTTTGTGTAGTGGAACAGTCAAATTACTAGATATAGATTTCAGATTTCAAAAGGTTTAGAAGTCCTTCAATTTTCTGTTAGGCTTCTGTGTAGACTTGGGTAAATCTGATAATATAATTGATGCTGTCAAGAAGCCTCTTGAGGTCTGAGTTGCTTTCGACTACAGCTAAGCTTGATAACATATATGTCAACCATCTTCAGTGTCATGTAGCTTTTGCCCACAGCATCTCATACTTGTACATGTTTATGTTTCTTTTTTTTTTGTGTGGTTATAATGGTTTATTTGATACGGTATTGTCAAATAGCGATTTTGTGGATTAGAATTCTATCTAGGAAATAAAAGGTATCGTCAGGTCATGTCTCTTCTATGAATCATAGATTATGAATTTGTTTCATTACTAAAGCTAGCAATTAGTTTAACTATATTGACTATGTAGAAGCACAGCCATCTGGTTCTTTCTGGAGTAGTATTCAGGACTTGGATTTCTGCGAACCAATTGCCCTTTTAATTATAGAGGTTGGGATCTATTAGTAGTTGATTGGACCTAAGAAGCTTTAGTCAACATGTGGAGTTGTTGTCCTCTATATATTCTCATATGCGTCAAATGCTGTCTTTCAGACTTCAGCATCAATAATCAGCTAGAACTGCCTTAGTTTTTTTATCTATTCATTTGCAACTCCTGATCATTTGTAAGACTTCTGAATCCTGATACATTTTACTAAATATAGATTGCCTACAAGAGCTGAGTGACTTCACCTGCTTATATTCAGTAATGAGCAGGGAACGGTTGGTTACCTATTTTTTGGTTGATGTGTGGCATCTTGTGTTTAGAAAGAGATTTCTAAAACGATGGAAATTGACTTTGGTCAGCACTTTGAAACTGTGGCACGTTTATGAATTAGTAATGAGAAATATGCTACAAACGTGCTTATGGAACTACCAAAATCATGTGTGTTTTCAGGGAAAAAGGCCTATCACCTGCAGGTAGTGAAGATGGACTGTTGATAGGCTGATAGCTTCTCGTCCAGGAGCTTGGTAAGTGGGGGGAAATGCCATTTCTATCTTATGTGCAATGATACTCGTGATAAACTGAAGGGAGAACACTATGTCCATCTTAATGATTGTCCCTTCAAGAAAAGTAATACTCCAATGAGGAAATTAAAGATAACAGAAGCTAAAAAATTGTGTGCTGATCAACTAATGAGATGCAAAACTAAGATTGATGAAACTCTCAATGGAAGGCAGTGCCATGATATGTTTTTTGTTTCTTTATACAACGTACAAATTGTGTTTTTTTCAGCATATTGGTTTTCTCACCTTTTCATGATTTTTTCTGCTTTTTTTTTGTTTTTACCATCGAGTCATGTTTTAGTTTTTACCATGCATCTTTAGCCGATAAATTCACCGAAGGTTAACATGGTCAAATAGAATGGGAATGGCAGTTTATATCTTATTTTGTTCTCTGATCTCTTTCATATTTGAGTGTCTCTAACACCCTTTTCCATTTCCTGAGCTGGGAGGATGGTTGCACTGTTTTTTTCTCCATTGTTTGCAGCCAGCCGTTTATATGTACATGTTCAGCTGCTGACCAGTGTCTTAACGTTCAATGCGAGCAATGTAATCAATGGTAGGCGAAAGAGAAACATATGGGCATCAAAGGTGGCCATTGAATAGATATGATTGATTCATATTTGCACTATGCGTCATATGGGCAGCAAAGGTGGCCATTGAAGAGATGTGATTGATTCATATTTGCACTATGCGTCTGTTGGTTTGATATGTCAAAAATTAAATACTGGTGGCAATGACTGTATATATTTGTATTTGGATCAGTGTTACCATATAATATATGGACCATAGCTTTTATTTCAAAGTCATTGTAGGGCGCCCAAAGGGCGCCTGATGATCTAGTCTAGCTTTATTCCTCCATGTAGCTAGTCCTCTCATAAATTAGCGAAACAGCCGCAGTCCACGTGCATGCTACAATCACTTGGGTCTCACTCATACAGATGGGCCGGCAGCCGTGGCGTCGCCTGCAGAACGAGCGGTTCGGCCAGCACAAGGCTCGTGGCCGACTCCCGGAGCTGGATCCTGTCGACGCCTGGCGGCTTGCTCCAGTGGAACCCCTGCAGGAGCCTGGCGAGCAGCATCACGGTGATGAGCGTGCCGAGCGACAGGCCCGGGCACCCGCGCCTGCCGGTGCTGAAGGAGATGAACCGCAGCTCGGGCTCGGCGAGCGACACGACGCCGCCATCGGCCGCCGGCAGGTGCCGCTCGGGGCGGAACTCGAGCGGGTCCTCGGGCCACGCGCTGGGGTTCCGGCCGAGCCCGACGCGGCTGAGGAGGACGTGGCTGCCCCGGGGCACGGCGTAGCCGGCGACGGACGTGTCCGCCATGGCGACGCGCGGCGGGTTGAAGGGGTGGTACGGGTGCAGCCGGAACGCCTCGCGGATGCACGCCCTGAGGTAGCTGAGGCCGCGCACGTCGGACTCCGCGACCAGGCGGTCCTGGCCCACAACGGCGTCGAGCTCGGCCGTCGCCCTGGCCATCACGTCCGGCCGGTTCATCATCTCCGCCAGCGCCCACTCCGCCGCGTTGGACGGGTTGTCCACCGTCGCGATCATGATGTCCTGCGCATTGCATTCACCAGCACGCATATGAGTCACGTACTGCCCGGCCGCGATTGGTGTCACGTTATTACGTACAGTCAAAAACATGCCCACATGGCCATATATATGCATATATGCAGCAATGAGTAATGCTTGCCCATTCCGTGCCCATATGCATGGATGCATATATATGCAGCAATGCTTCCCCATTAGCCACTATATATGCCTGCACGCGTGTGCTTGACTGTTGTGCTTGTTCAGTCACTACTTAGGTGGATCTCTTCATCTAATATGAAGCGAAAATATAAGGCCTTCCCTAGTGTATGTTTAAAGGATGCCCAAAATATAAAGTGGATGTTTAAACTGTGAAGGGTCTAGCGTCCATTTGTGTGGCATATAGTACTGTACATGGATTGCCACACAGTAGCCGTTTTGTCAGGTTGCGGTGTCAATGTACCACAGAAAGTACGTGCAGATGCCTTGCAAAGTTGCAAGTGGCCAGCCAGCTAGCTACTACAGTGCTTGCACTAGTTGCTGCTGCCTTTTCGTTTGTGGTTAATTCGTCAGCATGTGCCGTCTTACGAAGCTTTGTCAGCACGGTGTCAATGACATGTACACCATGCATGTTTTTTTTCTACGTTTCTTTAGGCAAGTAGCTAGGGAGAATGTGTGTGTTGTGGTAGATGGATTAATTAGCTTACGATGGTTTGCGCCGTGATCTCCTCGACGGTGAGCATCGGCCTGCCCGCCGAGTCGTCGAGCGAGACGAGGACGTCGAGGAAGTCGGCGACGCCGCGCCGCTCGCCGGCCTTCCGCAGCAGGCGCCACTCCTCGACCCTCTCCTCGACGATGGGGTCGTGCAGGCGGTTCAGCGTCGCCATCACCCGCCGGACGACCCGCTCGTGGCCGTCGAGGTCGAGGCCGACCAGCGCCGGGAAGTAGTCGGACACGCAGAACGCGTCGAGGTAGTTGAGCGTGGCAAACAGCGCGTCCACGTGCTCCGCCTCGTCGCGCCCGGGACCGGCGACGTCGGACGCGGCCGGCTGATGATGGGGGCTCGCGGACGCGAAGTGGCGCCGCCCCAGGGTGAGCCTCCGGATCACGTTGCCGCAGAAGTGCCTGGCGACGTGGCGCACGTCGACGGCGCCGCCGCGGCCGCACAGCGCGCGGACGTAGCGGACGAGGTGGTCGGCCTCGCCCTCCCGCGCGGCGCGGAGGCGGCGCTCGGTGGCCGGCGCGAGGACCTCGGCGGTGAGCACACGCCGCATCTTCCGCCACTGGTCCCCGGCGGGGGCGATGCTGGCGCTGCGGTAGCCGAGGCTGAACGCGGCGGCCGCGAACGTGGTCGGGCGGTCCGCGAAGATGGCGTCGTTCTGGCGCAGCACCTCGCGGGCCATGGCGGGGCACGACACGGCCACCACGTGGACGGGGCCCAGGCGCACGCACACGATGTCGCCGCCGGACTCGGCCAGCAGGCGGTGCAGCCACTGGGAGACCACCGGCTTGTTGGCGACCATCTGGTGCATGTTGCCCAGCACCGGCAGCCCCCGCGGCCCCGGCGGTAGCCTGCCCTTGGGCGCCGTCACCACCTTGTTGGACCGGGACAACACAATCATTATCAACGTGACGACGACGAAAAAGACGGCCGCCGCGGTTGCAGCAAGCATGGCTGGAGCTGGCGAGAGGAGCTCGGTGACAAGGTAGCCAGCACCTGTCTCCTGCAGCATTGGTTACAAGAAGAGGCCGGTACGGTGTGTGCGATTTTGTGGATATAAATGTGGGGAATCTGTTCAGCGACGATGGTTTTCAGGCCTCATTTTCTGTTTCTCTGAGTGGGAATAAGTCGTAGTACGATTCATATGCCGGCTAAAATGAGCAAACGAACAGGATAGCTGAACAGCCATGAATGAAAAATTGAAAACCATCATATCTTGTCAATGAATGAAATTAGGTGTATCGTATATGTATATCTATGTGTGTGTATATATATATAGGACAGGTTTTCTGTACTCTTAAGAGTATGTACTCCTATCTCTATATCTCTAGATTTAGGGTGTATATGACCGAACGAAGTATATATACACGAAGTATATGGTCATACTAGAGTACCCAAGGTGTTATATATGTCAAGTATGCATGCATACATTGGGTATATGGTCATACATATTTTATATAGTACGGTAGTGGCATTTTAGTAATATATCAAAAAATATATGTTATATTTGAAATTTTTTTAGCATAGAAAGACATGGAGTATCTTAAAATGAATATATAAACATACTCAAACCGATAAACAAATATTGACACATACCTAAGTATGATTTTTTAGAGATGAAAGACATACTCTTAAAGATAATGGAATTTCCCTATATATATATATATATATATATATATATATATATATATATATATATATATATATATATATATATATATATATATTCTATATATTCCCCCTGGGGACCGATTAATATTCAGTCACCGAAGCCCAAATCACCGGACCCAGCCTAGACCAGGCGACGCCCCCCCCCGCACGGCCCCCGCACCGGATCCCACGCCCGGCCCCGGTCAACCCCCATCCTCCCCGCTCCCACCGTCTCAGCCTACAACGGCGGTTGCCGAGCTGGGGCGCTCCCGCGCCGGTCTCCGCCCGACGGTTCCAATGAACTCGAGCTCCCCACGATTCCTACAGTTCTCATTTTCTCATCCCGTCTGCTCGGTCTCCTCCTTCCACCTTCCCTCTCTCCACCGGCACCACCCGTCGGACCCTCCCCACAGCGCCGTGCGGCCGAAGACGCAGCTGAGCCCCCGGCCGGGCGTTCTCGACCGCTGTTCCCCAGCCCGCACCGCCGCAGCCATCCATTGTTGTGCCGGGCGCAAAAGCATCGTATCGCCACTTCCGGTGTTCTCCGTCGGCGTGCCTGCGTGCCCTCCGATACTGCCACGGTCTCGACCCGTCGGCGAGCTCGTGGAGGCAACGACGTTCTCACATCGTCGGAGATCGGGAAGGCGGCGGCGGCGGCGGTTCCTCATCCACGGCGCGCTGTTATTGCATCGAGCGGCGACCTGAATAGGCGGCGCAAATCCGGTCGGGAGCAGGCAAAGTGGCTGGCCCCGCTGCAGGCAGGAAGCCGAGCCCTCTCAGATCCGGTCGGCAGCAGGCAGGAGGCTGAGCCACCATGCCCTCTTGCGAGCTTCGAGCTGGATGAGGAGAGAGCAGCCGACGAGGTGCACCCTTTCCTCCTTCCTAGCTCGATCCCTTCCCACCTCCGTCTAGATCCACCCTCATGTTCTTTCGATTATCATGACCTTGCTCTGTCTGCGCAATTGGTGAACTGGTGATTGCACATAGGTTTTCTTTCCTAATCTGTTGCGTCGGATTCCTGTTCTTCCTTTGCTGGAGCTTAATCTACATTATTCATTTTTACAATCTCTGATCATTCTGCGACCGTCTATTATGTGCAGATCAATCTATCGTGTGGGTCAACCTGGAGGCACCGGGGAGGACGTTCTATGAGCAGCAGCAGCTCAACATCGGCGACGGCCCTGCTCGCATCCGCGTCGTGGCCTCCTTCTCCGGAGCCGCAGCACGAGGCTCGGCCCCCAGCAGTTCTCCGTGCCACGCCTAGGAGACCTGCGGCTGGATCCACCACCAGATAGCTCCACCGTGAACGATTTGTTCAGCGTCTCATGGAACAGAGTACGTAGCTGGTGCATTTTTCTCAATTTAGTTCTGTGTTCGTCTCTTTGATGTATTAGTTTGTATTAAAAATATTACTCTGATTGTTGGGGCTGCAGGATATGTGGCATTATGGCCTTGGTGTGCACTGATTGCTGATGAAACGCTGATTAATCTTCATCAGGTGATGTGATTCGTCTGCATAGACAATTGTGGCACAATTGCACGATCAGTTATTATGCTTTCAATGAAATCCTGGAACATGTATGATTCCTTTTGGCCCAGTATTATTTATTCCTTTCCATTCAATAAAATCAGCATTTTTATTAAATAATTTAGTATTTTGTATGATCAATACTTATTGGCTGGCTCAGTTTATTTTTATGGTACATTGGCAAATTTCTTATGCAGCAAGAATCGCAATTTGCATTAGTCATTCCCAGTTTTAATTTTCTAAATTGTAGACCGTGGAACAACTGTGTTCTTGTTTGACGAGGTGCAACAATTTTGGTTGCATGCTAGGTGTTCGAAAAAAAATTCCATTCAAATTATTTATGAGATTTATTTTTGGAGATACAAGCTTGATTTGTGTTTGGTATCTGACTATTAGTTTGATAGTTTCATCACATTTTTCTTCATATTTCCTTGAATTGATGATCACAATGTTTACAAGCTCTTTATCAACTAGACGTTTCATCCTTTTATCTGCAATACTATTGCAGATTGCAAAATACATTTTGGTCGGTTGCATTTGGAAGATGACATGTCATATGATACTTAAATGAAATAATTTTGATTTCAGCTATCTTCAAATCGTTCCAAGCTTAGCAATGGGACTGATTGTCAGTCAAAGCAGCGATGTTTTTGGTTTTGTTGGGGAAGCATGATTGCCTATTTGGCATGGTTGGCCTATGGTGCTGTTCGATCCAACTTTCTCTTTCTGGAGAATATGCCTTGTGCAGTACTGCTGAATTCAGAATGTGGATGCCTGGGTGTTCTAGTTCTTTTACCTGGCTTGGATCTTATTTGTTGTTTTTTACTTGCATAACAAAACTTGTATCTAGTGTTTATTCAACTTGATAGCTAATTTGGAGCAGAAAGAGGATAGCTAATTTGGAGCGGAAATAAGATAGCTAATTTGGAGCAGAAAGAAGATAAGTTTGTCACTTAAAGCATCCAGTTTACTTTTTAATAGACACGTACCCTGATTCATCCAGTTTTGAGAAAGGTATTTGCTTCTGCTAGTTTACTTGTTCTTAATCATGCATGGGTTATGCTTGAGCTTCAGTCATGCATGCTTATCGTCATGGATATTATATTTTTAAAACCTTTCTTTCTCTGTTTTTATATGCACTAATAGATATGCTGCTGCAGATAACTTAGATTGAGCAGGATGGTGATTTGGACCAAGACTTCAACAAGATGATAATGGCATTGGGTGAAGAGCTGAGATAGCAGGTCAGCCAAACAACCACAACTTCAGAATTTCCCTAGAATCTCATAAGTAATGATTTGATACAAAGCTGGATTACTTCCATATCCTGTGGCAAGAGAAAACTCAGCTAGGAGACTACTGTTCATTTTTTATTTTCATTCAGTTTCATATTTTTGAAGTAGTCACAGAATTCTTTGTTTAGATTGTTTAGATTAGTCTGACATTAGTTTTTGTGTTATCCGGTAAAAAAGGACCTCATCTCAGTAGCAGTAGTTAGTAGTCAGTTCCAATGGCAGGTAGTATTATTTGATTTTGCTCTTTGTAATTCTGATAAAAGAAACCTTTACAGTTTTTTTCCTCTCGGTTCACTAGCATAATTGCTTAGCTTCCATTTTTTCCCTGCATCACAGCCACTAATTCATGTTAACTATGTTTTTCTAAATCCCTGGTGAAACAGTCTGAAGAGTAGCAAGGTTCAGAAAACTCACTGGATAAAGCGGATCCCACCTCTGATTATTCTAGAAGATGAAAAGGTTCCCATTTATTTAAAACGTTGGTGCACAATTGACCCATTGACCCCTGGCAAGTACAAGTAGGAACGGAAAGTGAGATTCTTTGGCTCGATCTGTCGTCATGTTGATTTAATTATTTGCGTATCCTTCCGATCCACACATATTCATAGTTCCTTACCTTCCCTATGAATCCCCTTCCCGATTTTTACTTTCACTCCTTGTTCGTTTTGATTTCCTCCTGCTGTGAGTGGATGTAGCATCCAGCAGTGCTACTTCGTCCTGCCCTCCCTTTACATGCCCTAAATCAAGTGCCAGCTAGTTATGTTTGAGCTTCGGTCACGTATGGTTATCGTCATGGATATTATATTTTAAAACCTTTTTCTTTCTCTGTTTTTATATGCACTGATAGATATGCTGTTGCAGCTAACTCAGATTGAGCTGGACGGTGATTTTGAGCAAGATTTCAACAAGTCGAGATTGGCAGCTGGTGAAGAGCTGAGAAGCAGGTCCACGAGCAAGCAGGTTAGACAAACTACCACGCCTTCAGAACTTCCCTGGAATCTCGTAAGTAATGATCTGATAAAAAGCTGGAATGCTTCCATATCCTGTGGCAAATCGCACTTAAACTTGGGGAAAAAAGTACTCAGCTAGGAGACTACTGTTCATTTTTTTTCCTTTTGATTAATTTTGATATATTTGGTAATACTAATCTGTGATGCATATCAGCATATGTCAATGCATTTGGCACGGACATGCCAGATGTATTTTGCTACCTTAATCTTAATTAGTTATCGCTTTCAGATGGTGCCAGATAACTTTCAGATGTACTCGTAATTAGCTATCGCTTTCAGATGTAGCATCCAACAAGGGGAATGCTTCCCTTGTTGGTCTAATGTTTGTTGATTGCATTAGTGTGGTGTCCTGCTTAGTAACATCATTATGGTAGTCAGTAATAGAACCTTCTACTTTGATTTGTTCTTTTCATTCTCTATTTTTGGTTTCCATTAGGTTTGTTCTGATGCACAAACGACATTTGTTTTTTTAGGTAGGTTTTTATGGTTGTGTATGATTTACCTTTTATGATCATATATGTTGACCCACGCAAAAATACAATATTTGTGATTGCGTGAGTAGATTTTGTACTAGTATGTGGGGGTGAACAGGTTTTTATTTTTGGTGCTTTATGTATCACAAGCCATAATATCTAGCTTCCCTAAATAAAAGAATTAACAATCTTTGATTCAAGAGTCCACCTAAGACAACATGATATCACACATGCCATTTTCAGCATCATGTATTACAGATAGCATGGATGCCTCCTAAGTTTTCTGCTACTTAATCAGTACTAGCTAGATTTCAAGTGCTTTGTTTCCCCTATCCTGAGAGAGGTTCAGTGTAATGCTAAGGCTGGTGTTGTACTAGAATATGTGAGTGTTCGTTCTAATTCATGCAGATTAGGGAGCTCTTCTGGTCCATCTTAATATTTCCACCATGATTTATCTATTACATGAAAATTCCTAGATTTAGATCAAGTTCTTGGTAGTGCAAATGTTTGGTCATAAATGCAAACATGAGGTTTTTATAGATCGAGTGTTTTTGGTATATAATCAAATTCGTAGGGGAACTAGCTCGTTTATTAGCCTTGTTTAGATTATTTAGTTTAGTCTGGCACTAGTTCTTGTTGTGTTATCTGGTAAAAAAGAAGCTCATCTTAGTAGCTGTTACTTTATAGGTTTTTCCTTTCAGTTCACTAGCATAATTGGTTAGCTTCCTTTTTTTGCCTGCATTATAGCCACTAATTCATGTTAACTAGTTTTTTCTTTCTAAATCATGTAAAGCAGTATGATTATTCTAGAAGCGGATTCCACCACTGATTATTCTAAATGATGAAAAAAGTTCCTATTTATTTAAAAATTGTTGCACAATGCACACATCTCACATGGACAAGGACATTATGTTGGAGAAAGTACTTGTTAGTTGCTAGATTCTGATTACTCTTACATGAAAACTATTTATGATCAGACTACTATGCCATTTGTGCTCACACATTAGATTTTTTGAGGTCACACTTAGCCTAGGTGTAGTTTTCAGTCTAAAATTTGACCTTTGCTGCTCACTTGTCGAAAAATGAGCCTTGGGGTATCTAAGATGGCACATTAGTGTATAGCAGATTATGTGTCTCTGCCTATCACTGGTACCTATGCGAGTATTAGAGAGCATGGGTGCTGTTTTCCATTAGTAAATTTCATCAGTCTGCAAGCTGCAATTCCAGCCTTCACTCTTTGTATGCATGTTTGTGCCTCACATGAATAAATCCAGGGGTTCGAGTTAATAGTTTCATCAATCTTATTTATCCTCTTTTCTCTCTGTTTCTTTTTATGCAGATCACAAGTGCTGAATTCTTGATTACTAATGATCAAAATTGCATGTTCAGCTCAAAATTCTATGATCCAGGCATTTGAATGTGTGCATGATGAAAGGCCTGAAAAGCATTTTCTTTTCCTGCTATCATTGGCAGTCTGTTCTAGTTAGATTGAATTTTAACAGATCTATCTATTCTAAATCCAGGGGTGGGGTGTTGCTGTGCTGGTGGGCGTGCCACACAAGGATGCTGAATTCAAGACACACCCAATGAACTTCCTGAATGAGAGGACCCTGAAGGGAACCTTCTTTGGCAACTACAAACCGCGTACTGACATGCCTAATGTGGTTGAGCTTTTACACGAAAAAGGTAAATGCAGGCAGAGTGCTATTTCTTCAGCAGCCTTGTTACTTGAGCCTGCTAAATTGCTAGGCCCTTGCTACAACTTTGCTTGTTTGCGCATGCAGGAGCTGGAGGTGGAGAAGTTCATCACGCATAGTGTGTCATTCGCGGAGATCAACAAGGCGCTCGACCTGATGGCTGAAGGGGAGGCATCCGCTGCATCATCCGCATGGAGAATCAGATTGCTTGAACTGGTTGTCTGGTCTAGGTTGGGTTAATAAAGGGGCAGTGTCCTCTGTGGATGTGGAGCCATGCTTGTGCACGGCCAATTTAGCCTTGTCAATCAATAGAGTAGCTTGATCTGTAATTATCTATGGGCATCAGATTCTAGTGTATTTGCTCGGCTTAATATATCGTATGGTACCACTATGAGTTCTATTCAGTCCACCAACCTGTTCTGGTTCACCACTTGCTCTGATTTTTTGGTTGTGTTTGATGCAGCTCAACTCTGTAGAACTTTGTCCTAAATATGGTGGAAGTATGTTCCTTTCATCATAGTATTGAGTTTTTCAGTTAGTGAGCGGCGGCAGGCAATGAACAAAAATCTCTTCAGAGTATGGTTGTGTGTTGATGCGGCTTGTGTGCAAATCTATAGAACTTTGTCTGGAATCTGTGGAAGTGTTCCTTTGACCATAGTACAGGGGTTCTTTGTTTTTCAATTAGTCAACGGCAGCAGGCGATTAACTAAATCACTTTGGAGCTTTTCAGGACATGTTGGGGGTTGTCTCCATGTGTACCTCTCTTAAAGTTGCCAACCATTATTTATCAATGTAAGGTTATGTAACAATAGTAGCAGCAGTACGATGTAGAATCTGCAATTTGGGTAGAAAGAAAGATTTTTTGGTCGAAATACATACTGTGCATCAAGAATCAGAAATCCCACACTCGAAATACATACTGTGCATCAATAATCAGAAATACCATCATGTTGCAAATTACAGAAATGGAACTCGAGCACTGTTAAGCAAGTTATACAAAAGCAGTGGAGAACACATTTTGGCTTCCGTTCTGACTAGAAAAGAGTATAACATTTATCTGCAAATGGTATGGGAAATTGGCTGTTTCTTATATATACTACTTCAATTCAATGGATGACACACGAGATGCAAATAATTGCAGAATTACAGAAAGAAACCATGAGGAAAAATCACTCAGTCGAGGAATACAGAGCAAGCCTCAATCAAGGAATTCATTTACAAGAAGTAATTAACTTTCAGGGAGGAAAATTAGCATTTACACTCTAGAAAAAAAAAAAACATGTTGCACATCTTGTGTTCTTGTTCACAAATGAATAAATAAATAATAAATCTCTAAATATGCTCGTCAACCGGCATACAACCAACATACCAAATGATGTTAGCAACATCTCCCAGAAATGGCTACCATCCGAGTGTTCTACCCTTGCACTCGGGGAAGCACCTCTTCCCCGAGAGCTAGTACAGGGCACTCGGGGAAGATTTAATGTTTTTTTGTTTTTTTGCCTCATTTTTTTTCTGAGGCCTTCCAACAGCATTTATAAATCCTTGTTCAAATTTGGGACAATTTTGGCTTTTTTTGGTATATTTTGTTAGTTTCTTTTGTTTCGTTGAAGAAAATATGTCCGGCACTCGGGGAAGAAAATATTCTTTCTCGAGTGTTGCACCCGGGGAAGAAAAACCAAAAAAAAAAAAAAAAAAACAAACGGAGTCACTTGTCGCCAACGGCGTCAAATGTTCCCCAAGTGCGTGCAAGGCACTCGGGAAATTATTCCCCGAGTGTGAGGTTCATGGTACTCGGGGAATAATTCTTCACCGTTAGAGGAATAGCCGTGAGCTCTTCCCCGAGTGTTGCACTCGGGGAAGTCTTCCCCGAGTGCAAACCCGTCTTCCCCGAGTGCTGCAGGCACTCGGGGAATCTCGTGCCTGCTGTAGTGTAACTTTCAGGGAGGAAAATTAGCACTTACACTCTAGAAAAAAAAAACATGTTGCACATCTTGTGTTCTTGTTCACAAATGAATAAATAAATAATAAATCTCTAAATATGCTCGTCAACCGGCATACAACCAACATACCAAATGATGTTAGCAACATCTCCCAGAAATGGCTACCATCTTCCCACAATCAAGAAACCAATGCACCTCAATAATTAATTGTAATAATCTCAAACCATCATCATCCACGTACCATTTACAACTATGGAATCGCTAATACAAATCTCAAGCAACAATTTGAAGAATACGAATTTTAAAAGCTAGTTGAAGGAATGAAGGCTTTAGTTGTATTCATATGAGATAATACTGAAATGCATGTGCGCTTCAACAAAGAAAAGATTATGACCTCTACCTCAAAATCAAGCTTTTGTGTACCCTGCCAGGGTTTTGCCATTTTTTCTGGTTCTCTCTTATGATTTCAAAATTAGAGAAAAAATATCAATCATAAATACAAGCGACACAACGATAGGAGCATGGAAGTGCACTACACCAAGGGGACACGATTCCTGATTCTTGCTTTTCACGCCCTTTATCTGCTAGACATGAGGATGCATGAATCTATGTTAAAATTGAAAAATCAAATTCTTGCATGGTTCGGATCAGGCAAAGGAGACCAATGTTTGCAAGCTGGTCACCATAATCACATCCTGCTGATCCCAACATGTCACCTGTGTGGCACTTAGAGTGCACCCTCACCAAAATGTCTTGGACATCACCAATATTGCCCTGCCCATCATTGTGCGTGTCATTGATATCTGATAGTTAGATCAAGTGTTGTACAAACAGTAATATCTCACACAACCAAATTCTACGGAGGTAAAATAGTACTCCGGTGACTTACTTTCACCATGGTGACTTTCAGCAAAGCACTGTCTGCTAGCCTAGAAATGTGAGTACCTGACCATTCTAAAGTCATAACTGATGGGCATAAAAAGAATCTATAGATAAGCATATCTCAAGTTCTTAAGTTCTAACACCTACCATGCATAACAATCTGCAAGTACAATATTAGGCAAAATTGAGGGACATAATGTACCTTTGTCCTTAAGGCTAGGGAAGTTGGACAGATGATCGATGGATGCTGGGATTGGTACAGTACGCTGGTCAAAGAAATGGCAAACTAGTAAGCTAGAAAGCTCTCAGGTAAACTAAGAAAAATACCAAGCAACATCTCATAGAGAATTTGAATTTACCAAAATCACAAGCTATCAGCTGTACACAAGTTGGTCAAATTTGTTCTAGTATTAACATATTCATAAATTTGCTTTGAGATGTTAGACTCGATTGAAACTTGACCCTTACAAATGAGATACATCAAACATAGAATATTAGAACTAGATTCACTAGTGATGTTGCCTTCCGAGCAAATGGTCCTTAAGAACAATTTGATGCCCTACTGCTAAGCTTCAGCTGCAGTAGTACTAATAATTGATCTGCTTGTTGTTGACAGGATCGAGTGTCGCATTGTAACTCCAAGGCCTCCAATCTAACTGAAGTCAAATAGAATATGTATTTAATAATCCCAGTAAGAGAATATGAAAGGCACATTAAATCACTGAACACTGTCATCCATCTACTTCCCATGACATATTGCTGAAAAACATATTCATAAGATATGTGGCAAACTGTTTTTTTACGGCAAGTAGTAGCAGAAATACAGGCATCTTGGTTGGGAAAATCCATCTTGCAGACGTAGTTGTAATAGCAAGGGAAAATAGAGGAGATGGGGGTGACCTGGAAGACGAAACGAGAAGATCTGAGATTGTGGTCGGAGGAATAGAACGCGGAGGCTCCATATGTGCAGACGACTGTTGCTTGGAGCTCGACGATGGATCCCTGTTCGCCCGACGCCACACAGCGTGGACGAGGTGGTGCACGCCACAGCCTCCCTGCAAGCGCTCCAGCCTCCTTGCTCGGCTGCTCGCTCGCGTGCGGACTCTTAGGCACGGACGTGCGCAGGGTCGCAGGCACGAGCGCTTGCGTTCGCGCTCGGCTGTTGCTGCCGAGTCTTCGCCGTGCCGCGGCCTCTCTCTCTCTCACCTGCTGGCCGGCCATCCCGACGCGAGGGGGCTTCGTCGAGGTGGTGGAGGATGTGATGCGAGGAAGCGCCGGCGGATGGGGCGGAGGGCGGCATAGTGAGGCGTGGCGGCGAGGGCGACGGGAGGCTCGGCGGCGTCCGGTGCGGAATGGCGGCGGCAGGAACGGACAGGTCTGCATTCTGGAACGGCAACACAAATCGTGGGTGGGTGGGGGAGCTACGGAGCTACGCCCTAATGGGCCGGCCTGTCAGCGTCACTCTAAAATGGTGGGGTCGGAGGCTTCTCGCGGGCGGACAGGGCAGGGTCGTGTGCAAAAGTACCACCCTTTGTCCCAAATTATATGAAATTTTGGCATTTCTAAGGTACATAGCTATTACAATGCACCTAGATAATATCCCCAGTACATAATAAAAGTTATGTATCAAGAAAAGCAAAACAGAGTATTTTTAAATCCTACTGCCATTTGTGCTCTTAACAAGTTTTATCACAAAGGGAAAATAAGTGGGAGCAAACAATAGGGTCCATGGTAATCCACACAAACAAAAGAAAAAAGACAGGATCCAGGGACTAGAGCAAGACACTACAATCACTTGATCATAAAACACACGCTGACAATGCACACAAACAATGTTAATGATGGAATCGAGAAAATGAACCTACAGCATGTCAAATCAAGTAAAAAGCTAAGGAGAAATACCAAGGAACAACCATCTGTGGAAGGAGATGATGTTGCTGGACATGGACGAGCAGCACCCATGGCCAGTCTTCCACTTGACATGTAATTCATTGTGAGATAGACTACATGGGTCACAAAAAGGTATCAATTTAGTTTCCTTGTAACAGTTAATGATGGGTACGAACACAAACTTTCGGTTCTGGTTGCACATAATGTCACATGTGAATTCAAAAATATAATGGATCAACTAGATGTCTGGAACCATCGTTAGTGACTGGCAAAAACTGAAAACCTAAAAAGGCCAATATTACGAGCCATGTTTCAAAGGCATCACCAAGCTGTCTAGGCGCACACGCAGCTCTTGCCTGGACACCTAGTCACCTTTGAAACCATGATTATGAGTAGAGGATCCACAAGTAATTCCAAACCAATCTATTATAGCAGGATTCCAAATGTTTATTACAGGTAGGCCATGGGGAAATCTATGTTTCTGGTAATCAATTGAAAGCAACCATCCGCATAAGGGTTCTTACCACAGATGTTGTTTTCCATAATTCAAACTTACTAGCCATTTAATAAAGGACCACACATGTTTACAAACAAATATATATTCAGTTTTGCTAGCTGCCAGAACTTTATTGAAAAAACATTTATATACACAGAGCATGGCAGCACATTTTGCAACATGGGACCATCCTCTTACCTGCTACTTGTAACCTGATTTTCTTCCCATTAATCTCCAAGGTTGAAATATCGACAACCTTTATGCGGCCTTTGAATGGACGGTGCGTTGAATCATAATTGAACCTATAAGCCTGAAAGAGGACAAATGTCATAAAGTTGATTACAGCTACAGTTTAGATAAAGCCCTTTTTTAACTTGGCCTTGCACCCGGATTAAGCATAAATTTGCATGAATGTGTACCATTTTACTAGTTCTCCGAAACAAACAGGATAAAGTTTCCAACTAAAATAGAAAAATAGACCATAGATCAAGCTCACCTCTATGCTTACAGCTAAGGTCACTGAGGTCCATGAGCACCTAGAGGTGCAGCACAAAACGCTTGGGGCCAGCTCTCCTGTGCCAGGTTATTAGACATGACTGGAGATAGCCCTAGCCATCACAAAGACACCACATAAGTTCAGGTCGGAATTGGCATGCACGGATGCACCACAGATTTTTTTAAGGCATGCGGATATGCAAACTTCAAGACGGCTTTTATGCCCGAGCAAACAAAACCATAATGCGGTAGGTATAGACAGCATGGAAATGACAAATAATTCATCCAGACCCTATCATCAGATCCTTCTAATCACTTTTTTCTGATCCATAATTCCATAAAATTTTCTGATCCATAATTCCATAATAAACTAAAAGATATATCAAAGTTTAAATTAAAGCAGCAGATCAAAAGCTTTGAGTGATATAATTTTAGTTTAAGATGCATATTACCAAAAGAAAAGTAGTATGTCATCTAACTAAAATATCATGCAATTGAATATTAAGATATTAGATCAATGCAATACAGGGATAGCTTGACAAATGCTAAATTAGCATCCGCCGGCTAATGTGGTTCATTCAGCCATGCATCCACCACATTTCTCTCACGTGGCATTTTGCCAAATGCCACTATTCCAGCTATCAGCTAGCAAGAAGGTGAGCACATCTGCCATATGCTACCATCATCTCCATTACTAGAATTTATGCCTTGCTATCCTTCTGAATTTGACAACTATGATTTACTAGAATCTATGCCCATGAATGAATAAGATTTACTAGAATCTTTGTTTCTCTCTGGATATCTCTTTACTCTCGTATCTAATTGAAAGCTCATTTGCAACTATGCAATGCCAAATTGTTTTCGATGTAGAATAAAGATTAAAAGAAGCAAATATCCCCATGAGCAAGTGGGAACTCACCAATAGAATAAGAAACCGATTGCCTGTTTTATTCTATAGAGGGCACCATCAGATAATTCTCTTTGCTTCCATCTATAGTTCTGTACTGATCAGAAGCTAATGTGGCCAACAGATCTGCAAGAATAGAAAATATTTCAATCTATGGGAGTCACCAACCGCTAACAAAATTAAGATGGCTAATCAGACAACATGAAGATACCCCCAATGCACAGCGGCAAGTTTGCATCGTTAGTTGTTGACATCAATAAACACACATAGATAAGATAAATCACCTCAGTAGCCAGTCTCTGCTAGCCTGATGGGGATGTCCAAGGGTACAGACGAGCAGGCAGCAGCCAGCCGAGACACGAGCAGGCAGGTCCCCGTCGTGGATGATTGGGATCCCTCCAGCAGCTAGCAGCAAGCAGCCAGATCCGCCACCTATACTTCCTGTGCACCACTGTGGAGAGGGCGGCCACAACCATTGTGATGGGCGCCGCCGCAACACCAGAGAGAGGGCCGCTATGAAGGAGGTTGCCGCCACCTCCTACTGACCGATGCTCGGAGCGAGCGGCAGGAGGAGCACCGGGACGACGAGGCGACGGTTGAGGGAGTGGAAGGCTGCGCAGCAAGCGTTGTCGCCGAGGTTCTCGGTGACCGCCTGACCGGCAGCCAGTCGTCGTGCAGACCGACGCACGTGAGGTCGCCGGCGTCCTCCAGGTACCCACGCCCGCCTCAGATCTCACCGCTGCAACCCGCAGGAAGATGAGCGGTTCCCATGGGCGCTCCACCTATGGGGACCGGCTGGGGGCAGGGTAGGGGGATGTCCGGCGAGCGCCATGGCTCGGATCGGGAGAGGTAGCCGGCGTGGAGGCTTTGGCGGCGCAGGTCCCCCACGCCCGCTCAGATCTCGACGCCGCTGCACGCAGGAAGATGAGGGGTTCCTTGGGCGCTCCACCATTGCCTGCGCCTCGACAGAGAAGGGACGGTGGGGAGGTGGAAGGGAGTGAGCCCCAGCACGGCGGGATGGGATGAGGTGCGGCGGCGGCGCCGGCCAGGGTACGGAGCCAGACGAGTCGACGGATCTGAACAACTGCAAATGAACGTGGGTCGGGAGCTCGTGGGTGGGTACCCAGCTCGAGGTCGTGGGTGGGTGGGCCGGGCCCGTGAGCTACAGGCCCAAACGACGGAGGAAGCCTGTGAGAGAAAAAACTGAAGACGGTGCCGCCAGCGGATGGAAGGCTCGATCAGCGGTGCGCTGGGCTGGCTCGGGGACTGATTATTATTCGGTCCCCAGGGGAATATATAGAATACCTATATATATATATATATATATATATATATCTATATTTTCTGTCCTCAATGTATCTTATCTCCACCATACAAGCTAGAACATCAACATCCACTGGCACATGCAATTATATCTTCATTATTCAAGCTATTTACATTATTAAACCACATCATTAACTAATGTATATTTAGATACTCATATCAAAGTGCTAAATCACTCACTAATAACATATATTTTGGTATTTATATTCATTCATACTAGTAAAGATGAGTAGTGTACTCCCTCCATCCAGTAAAAAAATACAACTTAGTGTAGTGTCGTGTATTAGTATATTCAATTTGATTAAGTTTAACTAATTATAAATAAAAGTATTAATATTTATGATATCAAATAAATATCATTAGATTAATTATAAGATATATGTTTATAATAAATTAATTCGATAAATATGAATATTGTTTGCTAAAAATTGGCCACAAACATGAACCATTTTAACTGGCTTGCAATCCGTGTGGTTAATGTGTTTTGGATGGGGAGAGTTTGGGTGTCGTTGACTCGTTGTGGTTTATAGTCATAGATCGCCCATCCGTTCAAAACCTCCATGTGGGATGATAGCAGCACAGAGGAACAGTACGTGCAGCAGTACCTCCATGTGACCATGTCCATGGACAGGCCATTATGTGTCACTGCATTCATAATGGAACATTTGACATGAAATTCGAAGATTTTTCAGTAGTGCGTGCGTTTGTGAAGCGCGTGGGAACTTGGACAGTTGGACTCGATCGGATCGGCAAGGGATAGCGTCTTCCGTGGCTGTGACGCGGAGGATGGAGAATGCCGCGAGCATGAGAACGTGCAGAGATTCGCATGAGAAACATGCTGAGATTCGAGTGGGCTGGCCGATCTACGGATTGGGCCACTAGTTTCCGTGTCGCCAATTGGTCAATGGTCATGCCACTCGGCCAATTGGACGTGGTGCAGGTTGCCCAGCACCGCACCGGCGGCAGGACCCCCGGCCCCGGCGGTAGCCCGCCCTTGGACGTCGTCATCGTCACCACCTTGTTGCGCCAGGACGACACCATCATCATATCAACGTGACGACGAAGAAGAAAAGGGCCACCGCGGTTGCAGCAAGCTAACATGGCTGGAGCTGGCGAGGATCGGAGCTTGGTGACAAGGTGGCCGTGCCGCTCGTCTCGTGCAGTATTGGTTACAAGTAGAGGGCCGGCGTGTGTGATTGATGGGTATAAATGTGGGTGAATCCGTTAAGAGGATGTGAGCGTTTGATGCAGTGCTTCAACTTATCAGTATGGTACAGTGTTTTATCTCACAAAATAAAAAATATATTAGTTGGTTTATCAAAAACCATTATCCAAGAAACCCTGTTTTGGACCATCTTGTCAATAGACGAGATCATGAGCGTAGTATCTACCGGTATATGTATCTATATCTATAACTATGTCCCTTATATTATCAATCCGTTGCCTCCTAGTATTCTATCTAACCATGCAAGCTATCGATATCAATATTCACTAGCATATATAATTATATCTTTATTTGAGCTATTTTTATATTAATAACCACATCATTAACTAATATATATTTAGTTACCTATACCATAATGCTAAATTGTTCATTAACGTATATTATAATATTTATTCGTTCATATAGTAAATATAAGTAGTACTCCCTCCGTCTATGAAAAAAATTAGTATCTTCAGTTTAACTAATTATAAATAAAAATTACTAATATGTAGGATATCAAATAAATATTATTAGATTAATTATAACTATATTTTTTATAAAATAATTTAGAATCACTATTTTACTATAAATTGTAGTCAACCGTGAACCAATTTAACTCGCACGCAAGCTACAATTGCAATGTGTTTTAGACTGAGCGAATATAATTTTATCTGCAACTCCCGTAGCAAAGCGTTTGGTGCTGTCGTGGTTTATATATATACCGCGGAGATTCCTACCATAGATCGTCGATCCGTTCCAGACTCGAACGGCGGAGGGGGCTTTTAGTTCGACCGCGACAGGCGAGGCGAGGTGAGGTGATAGGAACAGCCCAAACGCTATATAGCAATCCCCTAGGAACAGTGCAGCGCTACCTCCATGTGACCATGTCCTTGGGGAAGACGGGTCATTATGTGCAAGGGAGGGGAAAAAAGGAAAAATAATCGCATTTCATTGCTCTCGGACCAAAACTTGCTCGCTGCATTCATTGTGACAGATCGATCGATACAGTAAAACTCGGGCGTCAATGAAACATTTTGACATGGAATTCGAAGATTTTCAGTAGTGCGTGCGTTTGTGAAGCTCACGAAGGAGCTTGGACAGAGCGGCAAGGGAAGTGTCTTCAGAGGCTGTGACGCGGAGGATGGAGAATGCTGCCGTGGTTTCATCAACCAAAACGTGAAAACCCGGTACAGGGCAGCCCCGGCCCCTGTGGGTTGAGCATGAGAAGAACATGCTATTCGAGTGGGCTGGCCGATCCACGGATTGGGCCACAAGTTTCCACATCGCCAAGTAACAGACAAGTTTCCACGTCGCCAAGCAACAGAGTGCTAATTCAGCTGTTGCTCAAACAAACAAACAAAAAAACAGCTGCATACTCCAGAAGAATACAACGACATGTCGGAGATCAACTTGAAAGCTTCTTCAATCGAAAACTATATTCTCTTCTCAGCTTCGACTTATTCCCTCTCACGAAATACTATTAAATCTACCTTAATAATGCACCAACATAAACATTGCTAAGTCTACACCATATATTCTCCCCCACTGAGATAGCCTCCCTCCACTCACCCCAAATATTGTACCCAGAAAAACAACTCCATACAAATCAACCATTCACATTGTTTCTCAATCTTCTTCTTTTTTTAGAAGGAGATCCCTCTGCTTTTATTGAAAGCAACATGGTTTTTAGTACAATAAAGATAAAGCTGGGTTTCCAGCTCAAAATACAAGCACAAAAGGTCCTCCAACTCTCCTCTCAAACAAATTTACAGTTCCACCACATCTGAGATGATCCTTCCACTAGGCTTGAAGTTCCTCAGGGCGTCCATCAACGCAATCTTCAGTTGATCAAAACGCACCTGGTCCTTCTCCTTCAAAGCGCAGCTCCAGTTCTGAAGGAATGAAATTGCATTGTACACCACATTAGTAGCAGCCTTGGCTGGAGTTTTGGCAATGGCCAGTTTATTGCGCGAAGCCCATAATGCCCACGCCAAGCCTGCAAACATGAAAATGAGAAGTTTGTTCGACAGATGGAAATCTCCTCTATGCCACGAATGAATAAACTCCTCAATCGAAGCTGGGTATGCATTCAAATTAAAAAACTCCTTAATGAAGCTCCAGAGAAAAACAACCATGGGCATTGGAAGAAGATGTGATCTATTGTTTCCATGCCTCCACATAGGCTGCATTTAATATCCCCTTCCAGCCCTTTTTGATCGGGTTTTGGGCTATTTGTAGCTTATTATTGAACAGTTGCCAAAGAAAGATTTTAATCTTCAGCTGCAACTTGCTCTTCCAGGTAACCTCAGCTACCATATTCTTCACTCCCCTATCACTAAGAAAGTTATATAAAGATCTAGTGGTATAAGATTTGTTACTCTCCAAGGCCCAAACCACAGCATCAGCCTTGTTGTCTGACAGCGTAACTGACTGCAGCTCCTCTAATAACCCTAACTAACCCTCATACTCTTGTGCAGATAAACTCCTCTTGAACTCAATAAACCAGCTTTGATCTTCCCAACAATCTCTCACCATGCACTTGGGGTCTCTGGCCATTGTATACAACTCCTTATAGCAAATCTTCAGTGGGGCTTTCCTGATCCAACAGTCATCCCAGAATCTGCAGTGTTTGCCATCTCCCACTTGGAACTCCACCCCCCAATCAAACAAGTGTTTCACATTGTGCACCCTCTTCCAGAATTGTGACCCTCCAGCCCCGTTAGGACCAAAGAAACCTTTTTCATCTAAATACTTAGCTTTTATGATTTTGTACCACAACTCATTTGTTTCCTGAAAGATCCTCCAAATCCACTTTGCAATTAAGCAATCGTTCATGTTTCTGGTGTTAATGATCCCCAGCCCACCTTGAGGTTTGGGTCTGCATAGAGTCTCCCATTTTGCCATGTGATACTTAAATTTATCATCAGTCCTCTGTTGATCCCCAGCCCACCTTGAGGTTTGGGTCTGCATAGAGTCTCCCATTTTGCCATGTGATACTTAAATTTATCATCGGTCCTACGTTAGAAGAACTTAGATCATATAGTGTCCATCTGTTTATGTACTCCATCTTTTAGTGTGTAAAAACCCATACAATAAAGTGGCAAACTGCTTAAGCAGGTGTTGGTTAGGATCTGCTTTCCTCCAGAAGTCAAGAATTTACCCTTCCAAGGGTCTAGTCTCCTCAACATCTTCTGTGACAAGAACCTAAAGGCTCCCATGTTCAGATGCTTATAACTAACTAGAATGCCAAGATACTTCATTGGGAATGTCCCTAAAGCACAATTCAGCATGTTGGCCATTTCCTCTTTCTCCTTTTGTGGTACTCCAAACACATATACTTCACTTTTGTGGAAATTAATCTTCAGTCCAGATAGCCACTCAAAGCAGTAAAGAATCAGCTTAAGGTTTCTGATATTCTCCTCAGATGGTTCTATCATTATAATTGTATCATCTACATATTGGATGTGTGATACACCTCCTGGGATTAGATTACTGAGCACTCCTCTAATGTGATTCTTGCTCACAGCAGTCTCCAACATCACTCCTAAAGCATCTGCTATCAGGTTGAAGAGCAAGGGGGAAAAGGGGTCCCCTTGTCTCAACCCTCTATGTGTCCTGAAGTATGAACTCCTCTCCCCATTTACATTGATGCAAACTCTCCCTTCCTTCACTGTTTTCATGACCCATTTGGTCCACTTGGCTAGAAATCCCCTTCCTATCAAAACCTCCTCCGAAAACTCCCACCTGACTCTATCATATGCCTCCTCAAAGTCAATCTTCAAGATCAGTCCCTTTTCTTTGGTTTTATGCAGCTCATGTAAGACTTCATGCAGAACTAGTACCCCATCAAGAATGTTTCTCCCTTGGACAAAATCTGTTTGATTCCTCCCAATAATCCTTCTCGCCACAGGGACTAATCTGTTTGTTAACACTTTGGTGAATATTTTGTAGTCCACATTGAGCAGACAGATTGGCATGTACTGTTTGATAGTATTAGCTTCTTTGATCTTAGGTATCAGGGTAATCACCCCAAAATTCAACCTCTTGATGTCTAGTTGATCTTCCCAGAAGTCATGGAACATCTTCATTAGCACCCCTTTAATGGTCTCCCGACATTTTTTAAAGAAAGAAGCCCCAAACCCATTGGGGCCAGGTGCAGAATTCTCTTTTAGATCCATGATGGTGCTCCTGATCTCTTCTTGAGAGAATTCAAGTGTAATAGATTCTTTCTCACTTTGCTCCAAGCACATGGCACTAGGCTAAAAATTAGCACCCAACTTTATCCCACACTGGTCACTGTTGCCAAATAACTGTTTGTAATATTGTACAATATGGTTGGTTATATCCTGCTGCCCCCTGATCTCTCCTGCTTCTGATTCCAGGAAATTGGTAAAGTTTTTGCTTTTCCTCCCATTCACAAACTGATGGAAAAAGTGGGTATTTGCATCCCCTTGCAACACCCAGTTCCTCCCTGCTTTTTGTTTCCACTGTAAGCTCTCCAAAGTTTGTATCTCCTCCAATTTCCTGACACATTCCAGCCTCTCCTCCCATTCATCCATAGACAGCAACCTGTTCTCTCGCAATATCATCTATTTCTCCAATTCTATAACTGATTTCCTTTTTTATCCTGTTCTGTTCCCCAACTAATCTCATCTCCCAACCTCTAAGAGCAACTCCAACAGTTTGGCAAACATCACTTGGCAAATCTCTAGTTTTGCCAAGTCTTAAACTCAAATGCCAAGTGAAAAAATAGCCCTCCTCCAACAGTTTGCTATTTAGGTTTGACAAATTGAAAATTAGTGACTCACATATCTTAATTTTAATTCAGAAATATTGTGAGAAATCGATCTGTCATATTATGACAAATTAATACCTTGTGTTATTTGTAATATTTCATTCGGTCAAATATTGTGAGAAGATGGGACAAGAAGGTGCTGTTGCCAATTGCCCGGTCCATTCTCTGTCATTTTACATCACAATCAGACATCTGCACGCCGGCCACCGGCAGCTGTTGGCTTTCCACTCAAGCTGGACACGCTCGCTGACGCAGCAGCAGCAGGTAGCGCTGGTGCCATGTCCTGCTGCAGTACTACACCCATGGACACACCTTCCAGACCGCCAGCAACAGTCTGCTTTCGAGGATGGGACGGCAAGCGCTGCACACACACTGTCAGTCTGTCACAAGTTCAGAACATGCACACGCAAAGATCAGGAAGCGCGCACGGATGGCAAGCGCTGCAACGCGCGCATATTTGCGCCAGCAAGCTTGATATTTGCCAAACTCCCCAAAATGTCAAGTGCTTTTGCCAACTTGTTGGAGCCTGTTTTTTATGATTTTGCTAAAAATCCTAAGATGCCAAGTGCTTTTGCCAAACTGTTGGAGTTGCTCTAAGGAATTGTCTGAGTTCCTGTAGACACTTATGCCATATATTCATGGCATACTCTTGATTTAGAAAGAAAGAGCAAGAATGAGACCATCTCTCTCTTATCAACTCCCCAAACCTCTCCATCTTGAGCCATTTTTCTTGAAAGTAGAAATATTTAGTCTTAGACTCCTTGTTTTCTCCAGAATCTAACACCAAAGGTGAATGGTCAGAACCAATCCTCACTTTGTACCATGCATAGCAGTTACAGAAATGTATATCCCAATTATTCATCAGTAGGACCCTATCCAACCTAGCCATAATAGGAACTTCCTGATTATTGGACCAAGAAAATTTGACTCCTCTAACATGTAAGTCATTCATCTAAAAATCATCAATAAAATCATTGAACAGATCCATTAATCTAGCATCACCTTGTCCTGTGTTCCTCTCCCTGTTGTCTCTGATGAGAGTTTCTCAATCTTCTCTCTCCTTAATCAAATCCGACGACCAGGATGGTGTGTATGGTCCTCCTCATCCCCACGCGTGACTACTCCCTCCGCCGCATCCCGTACGCCCACGGTTCGATTCCTATTTGCCCATATTTCGCAGGAAAAGGAAGAAGACAGCAAACTGAAGGACCGAAAACGGCGACCAGAGGGGGGGTGAATGGGAGCCGTAAAAATTTCTCGCGAAATATTTAGGCCACTGTCCCAACTTCACCATCAAACGCGCAAAGCAAACACCGTGATGTCCACGACCCAAGTGAGAGCGTGGATGTTCCCTAGAAACACAGCGGGACACCACAAACTAGCACGGAAAGCCAACACAAAAAGCGAAATGCGAATTGGAGCTCAAACGAATAAACCACGGACAAAATAGTGAGCTCGAGAATAAAGCCAATTAAAAAACTGAAAGCTGTTTGCTTCTGTATGGCGCTAGAAACCTCACTAAGTGCCGGATGCACAGCACTGAGAAAATACCACCTGCAGTTTAGAGATAAATCGAGAGCGCGAACTGCAGACTGCCTTGATCGATGTTTCCACTAGTGCTGCACAGAAAGCTACAGAGCCAGAAGCGAAAAAGACTTGTTCTTGCAACCGTGAATCCTCAAGCAAAAGAAGTAATTTAATACTTCATTGTTTAGCTAATGATTGCAGTAGTACCACTTAAAATTCAAGGCTCGAGGGCAAGTACGAGCTGCTGAAAATCAGATTACGAACTGCAAGAAACAAGCTTTTGACAAAACAACAATCTAAAGAATCACAGCAAGCTTGGGCTGCTGCACTTGCTGTGACGTAGCGCTGGGAAGCAGAACCTGCAAGAACTCAAATCACTGTGACTCAGGAGCTAGTGCTCGGCAAGCAATGCAGTGGTGCCATCACCAAAAACCATTAGAGCTTGTCCTGCAAAAGAGCAAGAGCAACCAAGTGCTATGGAACTCAAGATCGATAGACACAATATACTGAAGATGTACTGCTTGGCTCCTGTTGTTCTGTTACTCCAGATGCTACTGAATCCACACACAAATTCAACCTTACTGACGGCAACAAGGAACCAGATGGAGGTGCTTCTCTCCACGCAACACAGGAAGCACCAAAATTGCAAGCCGTGTATATATATATCAATATATGCCAAACAAGATGAGACGTGTATATATATATGCCTCTAATGATTAGCTAGTCAATGCTTGTAGTAATTCACGAGAGCAAGGCAAATTTGATCGATTAAAGTCAGGCATGAGATCACCTTCGTTCACGATGAGTACTGCTCGGTTGCTTGCCGATCAAAACTGCCTGCAGAAAAATGGTTCAGAGAGAACGAGACCAAACTGCTGCTAGCTTCTGTTCGATGATGCACATGGCTGAATTCCTTGCCAGCTGAACCTGATGACTGAACCTGCAAGATTGAGTTCCTAAGAGCACAAGGCAACAGCACATGAACAAAGAAAATCGGCACTGCTCTCGGCACTGCTGACTGTACGAGCACAAGAACGAAGCTTGCCGACGGCCTGATCCACAAGTTCCTGGATGAGGTGCTGGGCAGGCAAGGCGCTAGAGGAGCAGACTCAACCTGAGAGGGACGAGCAGCTGCTCCACTGAAGCTGACACACCGCCTTGCTGTAGCCGACGGACAACGAACACCAGGGAGAGGTGCATGGCACTGGAGGAGCGCTCGGCCGCTTGGCTTGGGCCTGGCACTGTTGTC
The DNA here is from genome assembly GCA_018135685.1 of Themeda triandra. Lineage (NCBI taxonomy): Eukaryota > Viridiplantae > Streptophyta > Magnoliopsida > Poales > Poaceae > Themeda > Themeda triandra. The sequence continues at coordinate 851,701 of JAENPR010000169.1, read as the reverse complement.
AGTCAACTGCCGCTAGGCAGGCTGCCTCTCAGGACCAACGCGCACACACAGAACAGCAGACCAATGAACACACGAACAGAAGAATGGGCGGCCACAAGAATCAACGATTTTTGACCCAAACCAAATCCTACTGCAACGAAATTAAATCCAGATGATCCTAAGGCAGTAGAGGTGCTATCCCTAAGAAATCATCGCCCAAAGTTTGATCAATCCTCGGAAAATTCAGATCAGGGGCCAAGAACACAGAAAATCGCCCAAAACAAATTCGATTGATTTCTTCGTGCTCGAGTCAATTTAATCAACTTCACGTGAAGGGAAGCATCAACCCATGTCCTTGCACGAATCAAACCAACAAAACGCACTCCAAAAGCTTGGATTCGAGAGATCGAGCCAAGAAAAAAAAAATCCCTAAAAATAGCCGAAAATAGGAAAAAAGAAAAAGCTTCAGATTTCTTGAAAGGGGATGTCGTGGACGAAATCGACGCGGATTAATTGCGAAGGTGAGGTTCTGTGCCCACTCCTAACCAAATCAAAGGTAGGATGACAAAAAGCTCAAGCCACTCCTCTCTCTAACCCTATCCTCCTCTCAACACAACACAAGTGAGATTGGCCGCCGAGGATAAAGCCCCAAATGCACTCCCTTCACATATATATAGGCGCATGTCAAAGACCAAAATGCTCTTTACATGAAGCACACAACCCAAATACCCTCTAGGGGTAAAACCGTCCAGATTTTTCTTCATCGATCCGACGGCCACCGCGTCTTCTCACCAGTAGCCTTGCTTCCACGCGATCTCCCGATCCGCCACGTGCCGTCCGTCCGCATCGGGGCCTCCGCCCCGAGTTTTGAGGCGCAACCCGGAACCCGCCACCGATGGTTTTTTGAGGCGAAACCACCAAACCGTCCGCGAGTAGCGTAGCCCGTACGCATCCCCGCCGTGTACACTTGCGCTCGTCGATGTCCTACCTGTCGGCCACCACGGGCGGCCGCCGGTTCTCGGTCCTCGATCCAAGCGTCCGTCCGCCCTTCACCGCACCTCGTCCGTAAGCCGCACGACCTACTTGATCTTCACCAACCGTCGACCACCGCCTCTCCGAGCTCGACACCCGCATAAACACATATGCCAGAGACACCCGTTGTTTGACCACGGCCGCGTGCCACGGTTAGTAAGACTCTCACACACACGCCACTAGTGTTGGCATGTTGACAATCACTCATCACACAAAAACTACACAATGGTTATGAGAAAAACCATGTGTCCGCACAAACCCTATCAGGCAGCAAAATCCAAAGTGTGCGGCGGCGGCGTGGACGAGTAGAAGAGGATGATAGGGTGCCTCTTCAGCTGCTTCCTTGCCCATGCGTCCGGCGGCAATGGCGTGGCGAAGGGCGGCGTCGATCGCGTACCAGTCCCTGCCCCCACGACGAGCCGACGTTGGCGATAAACCACCACGTTGGTCTGTTTGCGCCGTACGTGCTCACAGAATGTACCCCGCCTTCTTCGCTGTGAAGTCCCGATTTTGTTTCAGTGGGGCGTGATGTGCGACGCAGTTGGTTGACGTGCCAGATTGTTTGGCTGTTCATCAAGATGCTGCGGGCAGGAGGACCAGGCTGCCGTAGGTATGACCAGGATTGACGCTAATCTACCCCCTTTCTTGTTTGTGATTGTCGTTCGTTTGTCAATGTGCTGGCTATCGATGCTGCTCTGTCATCGTTTCAGTTCAGCTGAGTTTACTTGGCTAGGGCCAGCATGTGCACTACAGAATCCTTGGTTTGCTGCTTCAGTTCTTTTCTTTATATTTATTATATATATACATGACATGTTCCTTCAAATTGTTACCTCACATAATGCTTGTGCTGTTACATGGACGTACATGCTAGGTTCTTTAGATGTTGGCATGTGGACCTCTCATTACTTGTTTGAATAAACCTATGCTGCATTGCTGGTGAAGAGAATGCAGCAGCTAGTTGGTGTTTCTGTCCCTGTCATCAGAGGATATATGACGCCTTGCAACCTCAAACCAGGTCAGAGAAATTGGAGCCAAAGTTCCTCTTATTATTTTTATTTCGCAACGATAGTGAACTGCATGATGCTGAATCCGAGAATACATTGATTCATTACGTTAGTTGTCTTTGGTGTTGTATAAGCAAAAGAATTATCATTGTATTAAGAAGAGAAGTGCACTTTTATTTTGTCCTCCCTGAAGTAGGTTGCTGTTTCAGCGAATCTTTCATGTCGGAACAAAGCAACTGACGTACTGTATGTTGATAGTAGCTAAATTATTCAAAATGAAATGGTGCACTGTCCATATGGAATCTTATATGAACCATTTATGTCAAATCTGTGATTTTTGCAGCTTGGAGTCTTAATCGAACTGTTAGAAGAAGGCTACGATTTCTTGGTGTTACACCGGGGTTTCAAGAAAGACATTGTACTATTGCCATCCTAAACATGCTTTGCAAGGCTGATCACAAGTCCTGTCATTTCAAATGTGCTGCTCTACAGCTGATCTAGGTACATTTCTTGATGGGAATTAATGTGTTTACTGGTGATTCAAGCAATGTTTGGTCCTGATGTGCAAAAAAATGTGTATATATATATAGTCTGAATTAAATTTTGTTTGATCCAATTTCCATTTTGATGGGCTGTAACCAAAACAGGTCTGGGTTACTACAACCATAGTATGTTGCAAAAATTGTTATAGTTTACTATATTCTTAGATAATTCAAGATACAACCCAGGCAAATAAACATCTACGCTATTTGCCATTAGAATTGCAGTTCATAATAGTTAGAGAGATTTTGATGACTTTGTCAAATCCGAAAAATCAAATGATATGGTGAATTTGGCAACAGAATTATTTTGGTGATAGAAATATTTCGGTTGTTTAATTTGCATTACCCTAGATATCACCGTAGCGTTAGCACAGACAATATACTAGTAAGTTAAAATTAGCTGGCTTATGGAGCGGCTGAATAGCCCCACTAATAAGAGCATGCAGGCAAGCTTCATGCATGCCCGATTTTTTTTTTATAAAAAAGGCTTCATGCATGCCAAATAGAGTAGAGAAGTTTATCGATAAATTAAAGCTACAAATTGTTTGTCTTTAAATTTTACTAGTATAGTGCCCGTGCTAATGCTACGGTTATATTTAGAAATGCACATGAAAAAACCAAAATGCAAAACCAACCGTTTATTTATGTGGCTTGAAAAAAAATTGAAGCGATGCGCATTCAAAAAGCATAGATGTACATGTAAACAACCTATTGCACCAACAACAATTTTAACCATGGCACCAGCCACAAGTATATGAGAGGTTCCACCGGTACACTCTTTATTCATCCTTTAGGTGTAAAACCAATGATCCAGACATGATCTCACAATGCCAACTACATATCACATGTTCATAGTACAATTATGATCACCATCTTATTCAAGAAGTGGCTACAAGAAGTCACTCTACTACAGCATGAACAATTCTAGCTGTGTTAACCATGACATCTTTGCTCACTGCCCGTGTTAGCCATGACACCTTTGCTCACCTTTCATGTAGAACCTTTGCTTGAATCAATCGATTTGCAAGAACAGTAAGGGAAGCCCCCTCCTTGTCTCATAAAAAAACAATCAATAATAAGAAGTTCATAAATTTAAAGTTATATTAAAATGGTTTGTACAGTGGAGTTGGGGGCCAGGATGAGCGGTTCTATAGCTAACCAATCCTTTATCCCCATAATTTCCATGTGGTAGCATCTTCTCCAAAAGAAACAGATAGAAATGCAAAAGGCTGCACTAAGCATCAATAAAATATATTTTTAATAAGGCAGAAAATACATAGTTACTACACAAGATATACTCGCCACAAGCAAAGCAAGGCAGCCATACACACCATCTTCTTCTGCAACCTGGTTCTTTCCACTTGTTTGCAGAATGTCATAGTTCATCGATACAATTAGAAGTTACAAAATTTGCCAGATAGCCTTGACATTAAGAATTCAGGATAAACAAATGCATTTGGCAACATACACAAGGCTATATCGATCTCACAAAGGCAAGACCAACGATTTTATCATTTCACTCAAAAAAATTGATAGTATTTTCTAATTTCTCATTCATTTTAACATGAGCTGAAATCTGCAAGCACTACCAAACAGCCTCTTGAATTATCCATTTGTGCAAACAGAAGAGAATAGGAATAAACCAGCCCTTGAATTATCAACACACAACTTTCTTTTTTTCATGGTCTAACAGATATAAAATGCCCCAGACCAAACTAACCATAAATTATGAGAATTTTGAACATATTTAAAATGCTTGCTAAGGAACACTTACTTACTCAATGGAAGACATCAGTTATTTAACTATTGAAGAGGGAGATAGGCCAGCTTTGCTGAACAAGTGTTGTTTCAGCTGGTATGTGTGAGCAATCCTCATTCCGTGAGGGGCTTTATTTCTACTTCCTGAAACCACGACGATTTTAGCAGCAATCAACAAAGAAGAATTTTAAACATAATAAAAAATAGACTACTTTTATACCAGTTTCACGTTTTCGGGGAAAAAAACTTAGACCAGTTTCTTAACAGATTCTTGCTTAGATAGTAAGGAAACTTTTCACCACTTCATACTTTCACATGGAAAACGGCAATACTTTCTAATAAGTACATTCAAACCCGAAAGGGAGGTGCAAAAAAAAAAAAAAAAAACAAATTAGTTGCATCGCTAGAACATTTGAGGGAGAGGGAGCGTTGAGACAGGATTTATAATCTATACATGTATTTAGCAGCATTCTGGTATGATGAGCGCATGAAAAATAAACATAATGAGGGCACCTTTTCTAGACAATGGAAAAAAGTTCCAGTGTCCTGTTTCAATATGTATCAGTCCACAATTATCAACAAGTCTGAACTAAAGTAATTGAATTGCATTTCAACAGACAAAGCATGAGTACAATACATGAAACCTCTCCTCCTCAATTGGCCCGTTTCATCAACCAGCGTAGCCACAGCACATGCTCCTCCTCGAACGACCTCGTGCGAGTCTCTCACGCTCGCTGCTTCCTTGTAATCCTGCACAACCAATCCCTCCCATGTTGCGGGTCAATTCAGAGTAAATTTGGTGAACGTTGATATTGCAAAATTTCATCCTCAAATTGGGCCTACGAGATAAGCTCCCTTATACCTGATGTCTGCAGCTTCACCCACCAGTGCCTAAGATGAAAAGGAAGACTCAGAAAATACTGTTCGTTCACATCCAATTTTATTGCTTGTTCCAGACCATCCTACAACAATATTTAATGATATCATATTTTTTTTAACAAGGCTTTCGATGCTTTAGTATCATTAAGTGTGATAAAAGTAGTGAGCAACGATGAACTACAGTTTTGCCATGACAGCATAGACCAAAGAAAAACTAGAATATGCTAATATATATATGCTTGACAATCCCGGTTTTCAGAATTTCAGAGTTTCAGAGAATTCAAGATATACCTTAGTCTACGCCAACACGTACGCCAGCATCCAGGACATGATCCACAACCCCTCCTTTCCACGGCACGATTCAGTCTGCCGCCCGCCGCGGTGTCGCTGCGTGGGGCTGTGTGGGGCTGGCGGTCGCCGATCCGATCCGGCCTCCCCAGCTGCATGCCGCTGCGTAATCGTGACTTCTGGCAGTGGGGCTTCACCTTCCGCTCCCGATCCAGCGCGAACCCCACAACGCGCACGTCGCCGGACGCCTCGCAGGTGTCCTCGCGGAGCCACCATCGTCGATGGGGCCGTCGATCGGTGGCCGCGTACCGTAGCCGCGTGCCCTCGTCGATAGGGCCGTCCAGCGATCGGTGGCCTCGTACCGTAGCCGCCGTACGGGATCGTTTCCCAGAACCACACTCGGGGGCCGTATGTCCCGCGATCGTGATTTGTTTTCGAAAAACACGCGAGGAGCCGCGAGGACGTGAGAAGACTGTGGGGGTGAGTTTGTTTGCTGGAATGTGGGCTAAGGACGAGTTTGTTTGCTTTAAACTTTTGGGAGAAGTTTTCCTTATATAGTAGAGATAGTGGAGATGTTTTCTAGCTTTATATTTTTTTTTCTATCGTTAGGTTTTTTTGACAATTTTTTCTATCGTTAGGTTCATTGATCTTTAGGTAGAGATCGAGCGTGTGCACCCTCTTTCTCTCGAGGGAGAATTATTTATTTGGCCCTGAAAATTTTTTTGCTCATTTGGCCCTTTTTCTTCCAATTTATGTATATGGCCTCAAAACGAAAAACCTTCTTATTTGGCCCTCTGTCAGTTCTGAGCACTTAACGGTGTTAAGTGTTGGGTAAAAAGATCATTTTACCCACAGCGGAAGAAATAAAAAATATCACATAATATTTGAAGCGCATAACCACACATATTATGAAATATATATATACACTAAAAATATACAATAAACAAATAAAACTCTATTTTTTATTTTTTGATCGGGGGTAGAATAGTCTTTTTACCTAGTAGTTAACACCATTATGTGCTCAGAACTGACGGAAGGCCAAATAAGTAAGGGCTTTTCATTTTGAGGCCATATACATAAATTGGAAGAAAAAGGACCAAATAAATAAGCAAAGTATTTTAGGGCCAAATAATTAATTATCCCTTCTCCCAAACCGCCGCCACCCTCCCCTAAGACCTCTGTGAAGACCCCCTCCACCTCTCTCCTAACCAGTGTCATCGGTGGGTTAGAGCAGAGGAGACCTAACCCTTTATCCTTTGTAGTTTTAATTATATTTGTTGATCCTTGTCCATCTAAGGTTTTTTTGTGTGTATTGATGAGGTGGTGAGGGCCATAATGTTTTGGAATAAGGTCTTTTCTGGTCTCTTCTCCTACCTCGATGACGTTCAATCTGACATCGATGAAGGGTGAGTGGGAGTTCGGTTTGTAAGACCTACTTCAAATCTTGCATTTGGTATACTTAGATGAAGCATTTGGTTTACCACCAATATGGCGATATCTACCTCTTCTTTTAAAACCTCGATTATTCTAGAGTATATTTGGTTAGGCCAAGAACACTCAAATTATAATGTGACCTCTTAACTACCATATAAATATGGGTTGCTTTGTAGCTATGGATAGACAATAATGAAATCTTCATTCTGTTTTCCATATGCAATGCCCTGCATTTTCGCTACAAAGGTAAAAATGCTGATTTAAGGATTATTCTCGACAAGTGATGCCTTCTCGAATAATGACCCTAATCAAAGTGATGTAACCAAACGATACTTAGGGCCTTACAAAACTTGTTACATTTGAGGAGGACAATTAATAAATATTACCTAAAACAAAAATAATATCAACACCTTCATATTATACTTAAAATTTATTTGTATCATATATTTCTCATGTGATTTTCCTTTTGGATCATGCGCTCGGCATATCTCATCTTTTCATCTAGGGGGTGATAGTAAGAGTGAGTACAAAGTACTCAACAAGCATATAATAGGTCAATGAAATGCATACCTAGCCATTTATTATATTCACTCTCAATCAAAGATCATTTATCAAAAACTTACATAACTCTCTTCCTTTATTTGCTTTGTTCCTCGCTTCTCTCTATTCTTCGAAGTACATGGATTAGGAATTTTCGCCGCCCAAATATAATCTACCACCATGAGTGGGAAATCTCGCCATCAAACACCTACGTTTTATTCCCTCCACTGTATCTACACTATTGATGAATTTTCCCTTTCAATTCATCCTACTAGTATTGTATATTTAGGAACACTAGCTCGATGCTATCCTTATCATTTCCAAAAAATTATTATCATAGGTCGCTAATCAACAAAGATAATGCTTAGTTCAATTAGTATATATATTATTGCCACTATCATAATTTCAAAAAAGAAATGTGCATTGGTATGCAGATAAATGCATGAAGATTTAAATCACATATTTTTTTAACAAGAAAAACATAGATTTGCCTCATGCAAAAGCTCTAGTTCCTCACCATTTCACCTACAAGTCTATCTATAACTGAGGCTCAAAGGAAGGTTTCCGAGCATTACCAAGCTAATGTGTTCTAAACTAAGGAGGCTCACTTATGCTACCTAGTCTCTAACTAGGTTTGATCGACCATCACTTTGATACCATGTTACTAGCATTTGTAGTTTAAGATGGTCACTCCATTAGCGAAGATAGCTATATATAGCAGCCACATGGGCCTATATTAGATGGGCCTTCGTAAACTTAACAAAGTCAAACATGATCAAGGCACCTCGTTATGCCTTGAGCTGTTGCAATGGGGTTGGCTGGCCTCCTTCTAGAAGGGCATGGTTGTCCATACTGGCTTGCAAAGCGGATCTTTGTGGCCCTTGTGTGGTTTTTGAAATGGTTGAAATGTGATATGGCGAGAGAGGGTATACTGAAGTGAAAATTTATTTGATGGGATGGTAATTAGTGAGATGATGAAGCCCAAAAGATAAAGGTGCTAATTGCTTGGCCAATCTTGCGTGTTATGAAACATCAATCAAATCAAACAAACACCAAAAAATTGCACAAATACAGAGCAAATAAAGGAGAGAAACACCGGACGTACAAAATGGAAAAAAGAAGCTCATTGAAGCTTTGCCCGAGGCCGTGCTAGTCCGTTTTCAGTGTTCCAAAATCTACGGTTCCCTGGTTGCTTTGTTTAGCAAAACCGGTAGTCGCTTTCTTCCCCAGATCCAGTAGGGGCAATCTAGGCCGTCCATCCTAAATCAGACGGCTGCGGCAACCTCAGCGGCCGCAACTTTTATCCATCCGTTTGGCCCACGCGCTCCCTCTCCAGTCTCATCGCCCCTCGCGTGGCTAGGGTTTTGACTCCAAGACCAGCTCCGCCCGCCCCTCGCCGCCATGATGCAGCAGCCGCCGCCGCCGCAGCATCAGCAGCAATGGGCAATGGCGCCGCCGCCCCCGCCGCAGTATTACCAGGCGGGGCCGCCGCCCCCGCAGTTCTACCAGGCGGGCCCGCCGCCGCCCGCTATGTGGGGCCAGCCGCCGCCGCAGCAGGCGCCGGCGCCGGCGCCCGCACCGTCGGGCGGCGGGGCCGGGGACGAGGCCAGGACCCTCTGGATCGGGGACCTGCAGTACTGGATGGACGAGAACTACCTCTACAGCTGCTTCTCCCAGGCCGGCGAGGTGATGCTCCGTTGCCGCCTCACTCCTGCTTGTAAATTTATTATTTACCGGTATCATTTAAGAGTTTGATGGTATTAATTACTGGTAAAGTAGGAAAGTTGTGTGGTGTTATGTTACTGCTAAAGTAGGAAAGTTGTGAGTACGTTAGGTACTTTCTTAATTTGCCGCCTAAATGGATTTGGCATCTGGATTTGCCAATTCTTAAGTCAAATAATTATTGAGTGGCGGCTGATTGGGTGGTATTATTACATTTTTTTAATTGAACCGGCACGAGACAGTTCCCATCTCTATTGATAGAAAGAAAGGTACAACCCTTAATGGTAAAGCAAAAGCAAAGCTATTTACAACAATGGCTGAGATCAGCCATATAGGTAGGCACGATGTCAGACAGTTTCTTTGCCTTTGCTAGTGCCCAAGGTTTTAGCTTCATCCTTGAGTTTTTTTTCAGAGTGTAAGGTCTTAAGGGCTGACAACTCTTTGTGCTGGAACACTTTGATTCCTTTCTTTCTGTATCTCCCAAATCATTTGGATAAATGTGGGTTCTTAAAGCTTTTTTCTGCATATTTTTTGTGCACACCAGATTAGTCCACCAAGCATGTACCTATTCACTGGCAGTCCAGTTGGTGGCTGCAATATGGTGAAATGAGACCCAGTCTGCTAACAAGTTCTATATCCTCTTTGTACAGAAGCACTTGACTAACACATGATGACTAACACAAGTTCTATAGGAACAAAAGATGTTTTGTACTATATTAGGTCTGGTTGTTTTTTTTTTTCCAAATTTTAGAGCAAAGCTTGTAAGCCATAGTTGAAGCTACCATATATGGAACTGAGGTATTATGTACCGTTAATTGGTCATGCAGCTCGTATGGCACAGCTAGCAGCTACATAATAGCTTCTCATTTGCTTAGGAGGTGATTTAAATCATATGTACTACAACTAAAAATGTGATAGAAATGTTCCTTTCGATACATCACTTAATGTCCTTTTTGAAACTTTATTGCCTATCTTGTGTTGCTTGCTTGGATGTAAGAGATTTGCTTATGTGTAGTGGGATCACTAATGTGATGTTTTGACTTGCAATTTTTGTTTAATATAATATACCAAATAGTCAAAATTATAAATTGTAAAAGTATTTCCATGATGAATGTAGTAACAGAAACCATGGATCTATTTAACTTTTCATATATTGATGGGCCAATTTTAAAAAGTTTGTCTGGATAGAACCCTAAAGCGGCCACATTTGGGATCGGAAACTGGATAGAACCCTAAAACGGCCAACATTTGGGATCGTTGCGAGTAGTTTAAGGTTTGCAATTGTTTTACTTGGGAGTCTGCTACTCTGTCATATTCTCTTATGAATGTTGATGTAGTGATTATTCTCAAAGAACTATATCGATGTGTTTGAATTGGATGGGCTACCCACTTGTCAGTTGTTCCAGTGCAATGATAAAGTTACTACATTTACTGAACTGCAGTAACTAGGAGCAGCACATATCAATAGATGGTAGTATGACCCAGCATGGGATCACAGTGTCATTGATTCTATTTCATGACAAGGTAATTACAGTACAAAGATGGTAGTATGACCCAGCTTGAAGGGAGACGCTTAAATATTAAAAAAAAAAAGGACTGATGGGACAAGTTTATTGTGCCTTCTTGACCTCATAATTTTCAAGGCTTAACACTTTATATGGTTGACTCTAGACTTGTCCCAATTCAATATGAATGCACTTTCATAGTTGGTAAAGAATCTGGGTCTTTATGTGTAGGTTTTTACCCTCAAACTGTTTGAAAATTTCATGGTGGCCTGGATCCTTTTGTACCATGAATTCAAACTGTTAGTACAGATGAATCTAAGATCATTATAGATCACTTTCTTGTCAAAATAACATTTCATAAACTAGTACCTAAGAGGAAATACGCCAGTTTTGCTTTGTGATCCAAAGTAATTGATCTAATTTTGTTTCAGTTCCTTTTTTTTCAATATGTTTTGGGTGACTTTCAGGATCATATTTCGAGTGGTTATTTTGTTTACATTGGATCATTAAGAGTTTGAGTCAGCCTTATAAAAGGCATATTATTGTAAGTTATATGAGATCAGGCCAGAAGAACGAACTTATCTGTCTGTTATTAAGTTACCCCTTTCATCTACTGTCTTTTTCTACCTATTCATGTATCCACTTTAGCTGTCCATCTATCGACATTAACTGAGGTCCATGAAATATACAAATGTTGACATGTTGTCTCCTGCAGAATTTTCTACTGAGTATAAGTGAATACTCTTACACCAGGATATAGTATTTTATTTTAGATCAGATATCTTGCTCCTTGCCTTGTCATACTTACTGCATGAGGAATTCAATTGTGATGTATTGGCCTAATGTTTTGTTTGCTTGTTTAATGTTCAGGTTATTTCTGTGAAGATAATTCGGAACAAGCAGACTGGGCAACCTGAAGGCTATGGTTTTATTGAATTCGGCAACCATGGTTTAGCCGAACAAGTTCTGCAGAATTATAATGGTCAAATGATGCCTAATGTTAATCAACCTTTCAAATTGAATTGGGCTACCAGTGGGGCTGGTGAGAAACGTGGAGATGATGGTTCAGATTATACTATATTTGTTGGGGACTTGGCCTCAGATGTTACAGATTTCATTCTACAAGATACGTTCAAGAGTCGTTATCCATCAGTTAAGGGTGCAAAAGTTGTCTTTGATAGGACTACTGGCCGTTCGAAAGGATATGGTTTTGTTAAGTTTGCAGATTTGGATGAACAGACACGAGCAATGACTGAAATGAATGGACAATACTGTTCTAGCAGGCCCATGCGCCTTGGACCAGCATCCAGCAAGAAGAATACCGGTGGACAACAGCAACCATCGAATGGTATGCATCCTTACATCTTATCTAGGATTTCTCTAATTCAATATAAACTCTTCTGTTGTATGATTTTTTTCGATAGGTAAGGCAGGCTTCTGGTGGGTGTGTGCGCGTGCGTGCGCGTGCGTGTGCGTGTGCGTGTGATCCTTCATTTACTTGCCATCGAATCACCTAGTTTCTTTATTGAGAACCCTTGAATATGTATATTTGTGTGTGCTTATTTTTTCTTGTATCTTCGATCCTTCATTTACTTGCCATCGAATTACCTAATCTATTTAACGAGAACTTTCTTGTATCTTCAATCCTTTATTTACTTGCCATCGAATCACCTAGTCTCTTTATTGAGAATGAGAACCCTTGAATATGTATATCCTACGTTGCTACTCGTGCGTTGCTATTTTTCTATATGTCATAGCTGTTGCTTCAGTAGCTTCAGTCCTTTGATTTGGTGTATCTTCATTTTCCTATGCATTTATGTCCTTTTCATTTTTGAGTAATAAGCAATTTATGGTTACTTAAGAAATGACCTTAGTTGACATGTGAGGCAGGCAGATACCCTTTTTTTTACTCCAAATTCTGCCGTAACTTCCATTGGATCCTTCTTTCACTCAACATTGCAGTTAACAAAAACTTTGCTAGGACTGTTGATAGTATATCTTTATTGCAATATTTTATTCTGTAACTGGAATATTGTTGAATTATTCTAGTTTTGAATGCATTGTTTTCCATCTTGTGATTGGACTATTTAGTTCCATTCATTTTGTTATCTGTTATGATCTGATCCGATTGACATGTGGCATACTTGTGTTGTTACCACCCATTTTTTATTGTTGAAATTTCAAATGTTTGTGGGTCACCAATTAGCTCTCCGCATATGCGTGACTTGCTTATGAATCTGTGACTACAGCCATAATGTGAAGTGTCTTACTCTTTCCGTTCTTCTGCAGCTATTTACCAGAATAATACCCAAGGAACTGATTCTGATAGCGATCCAAACAATACTACTGTGGGTATCTGTAAATAGTACTGTCTTTTTCAAGCTGCATGATGGATGTTTATTTTCTAGACTTGCTTCATTGCAGGTATTTGTTGGTGGTCTTGACCCGAGTGTGACTGATGATCTTCTGAAGCAAACCTTTAGTCCATATGGAGAGCTTCTCTATGTCAAAATACCTGTAGGAAAGCGGTGTGGATTTGTCCAATATTCTAACAGGTATGAAGAGTATCCTCTTTTGTGTTGTTATTCGATAGCCTCATTATTTCGGTTTAGTGCGTTTTGCAGATCAATTTATAGATCAGTCAATGCTCATTAGTGATGCTGTGTGCTGTCTTGAGTATCCAGTTGCATGTTGAAACCTTTTGTGTCAATACTCCAAATTAGCACCCAATTGGTTTTAGTGATTCCAGTTCCACATTAACTGAGTGTATTGTGTAAATTTAAACCATATGAAAAAGGATTTGAAATTTATAATGGAAATGCTTCTATAATTTCTGAACCAGATACTACTACTATATGGATTTTATCTTGATTAAAAAAACTATTTCTTCAGGGCATCAGCTGAGGAGGCAATAAGAGTGCTAAATGGAAGCCAGCTGGGAGGTCAGAGCATAAGGCTCTCATGGGGTCGTAGCCCTGCAAACAAGCAGGTAACTTTTTTTGATCTAATCTGCGTGCCCTTTACTTGGTGAAAGTTCACATCCCCTTTGATGGTTTTTTTGTTCCAGCCCCAGCAAGAGCAGAACCAATGGAGTGGTGGTGGCTATTATGGGTATCCCCAAGGATATGATCCATATGGTTATGCTCAGCCCCCTCAAGATCCTGCCATGTACGCCTACACACCATATCCAGGGTATGGAAATTACCAGCAACAGCCACCACAGCAGCCCCCACCACAACAGGTAAGCATGTTTCTCAATGCCCTAGCACGACATTTGTTGATTAGTTGTGCAATTGTGCTCCACTAAGATGTCTTGTCTCTCCCTTTGCAGTAAGAATAATGATGGCCTGAGAGGATCATGTGCAAACTTGGTCGCAGAAGTAGTTGGGGCAGCAACTTTGGTGCATTTGGCATGAGAAATTCTGTGACGGTTGCTTGTGTTATATTGCTCCAACGCCCTTGTACACGTAGCCTGTGTTGTAACTTAATTTTGCCAGGGCCTAGAGTGACTATTGTTTCAGCTGTAACTGGATTGGACATTTTTCCACTGTTCGAGAAGTTTTGTCGCAAGGATTTTCTTCATGCTCTTATTGCTGGAATCTTGGAGAAAGTTAAATTGTTACTGTCTGCATTTCATGTATCATGGTCCACCGGCTACGAGCATTGCACATTTGCACTGATATTGGCATCGTTAGGACCGGCAATTACATGCTAACCTGACGGCAAGTGGGGCAACTTAGCTTTACTTAATACTTTTACAATTTCGTTATTACCAATTTTGCTGGTATTGCCGCTTGGCAAATCGTTATTAATATTCAGACAATTGTTAATTCGCATCTTGTGCCCTTTTGAAAATATATTAGCAATTAGCTTTTTTTAGACCAAAAACCTTTGGTCCAGCTTATATTGTTTTGGTGTCCTAAATATCCAATTTTCTCAAAAGCAAAGGTTAGGTTGGGATACCAGCAATTTTACAATGTTCAGTGGTCAAGGCCTCCCATACATAAAAAGAACCTCACTTTGTGAAATCTAAAATGAGACAGGAAGCTGTTACGAGCATCTCTAGCCGTTTTCTAGCATCTCTATTAGAGGTTACTGTGTTTTTCTTTGCTCCAGCAGTCCCTAATACCCTACATATCTTTTGGTGGCCACTGGCCATCGATGGCTACCATAAGTACATGGTGCGCGTCAGCCGTCAGTGGAGATGCAGGTTTTACTTCCTTTAGGTCCATGGATCAACCTAATAACTACTAAGTTGGATTTCAAAAACAAAGAAAATGGAATAGAAAGCTAACTTTTTTGTGTGACTGAATAGAAAGCTACCCTTTTGGTGCCCACCTGTGCAAATTCTAGTTGGAAAAAAAAACTATTTCTGAGCATGCTTCTATGCCAAACAGATTAAACCTGATTGTGCTTGGCTGGGCTCAGCAATTGAATCACAGTAGCCGAAACCACCATGATTGCCAAAGCTATCAACGTCTCCAACCTTCCATCAGGACTGCTCAACTTCGAATACAAATTAGGGAAAGAGAGAAAATAAATGCTAGAATCAACAATTGAAAAGCACTAGTCAGATCAGATCACAGTGCTTTAAGTTTTTTTTTAATGGAAACAGGAGGGGCAAACCCCTACTGATTAATAAATTAAAGGGGCGTAACAGTGCTTTAAAAGTAGGGATTCTCGCAATTTGACATCCAATATATATTCATGAGTATTGCATAAACAGTAACGTTTGGACATGCTGCATGTAAGCAAAGACTACTTTTATCAAAATCCCATCTTTCTACCATGTGATGAGGCCATCTTTCTACCATGTGATGAGGTTCATGGTATTATTGCAGAAGGTAATATATAGTAAGAAAAATCACAATTATATGCACGCAATAAACAGTAAACCATGCAATATGATTTCAAACTACTTAGTTACAGGCCCACCCAGAGGCAGGGGCATTCCTTCCGTTTCTTCTTTTTTTTTTTCAGAAAGTACATAGTATTCTCAAAAGTTGTTTTCCCATAAAGAAAGGAACTCCGTACAAACAAATTCTGTGTACTATGTTCATCATCTACTGAAATAACTGAAAAACTACTCTCATCAATTTTGATATGTCAGACTAAATCTTCTGATGTCTTTGTATTCTAGATATCTTCAAAAACTCCTATGTAAAGGTACCGCCACTAATTAGGAATATGGAACTGTCTTTCAGCCTGACTTTGTGTGTCTATCTATCAAAGCCTGTATTTAAACAGTGTAATACATCATACCTGACCACGATGGGTTGGGTAGAGGAGCAAAATAAAGTGGATGGAACCTTCAGGCTAATAAGAAACTAATCCTGATAACACCAGCACTTGCAAACAACAACTATCAGTTTATACTTCATACAATACCATAATGCTTCATCAAGTGCTTTCTTATAGCACCTTTGGAGCACAACTCAATCAGCATCTCTTGTGCCTCCTTTACAAATCCCTCACTTGCTAAGCCTCGAATAAGTATAGTGTAGGTGGATTCATTGGGCATACATCCACTGGACACCATATACGCCAAAAACTCAATAGCACGGTCAGTTTCACCTCTTTTGCAAAGCGAAGAAATAACTGCATTGTAGAGCACTGCATCGGACTTTATTGTGGCATCTTGGATGTTATCAAACATCTGAATGACCCTGTTAATTCTACCTTCTCTGGAGAGAGCAGAAGCTATCGACGAATAAATTATTGTGTTTGGGCTCATCCCTTTGTTGACCATCACATTTAACAGCTCCAGTGCTTCGTCCGTCTTGCCAGCCTTGCCAAGGCCATCAATCACTGTGCTGTAGCTAATCAGGTCAGGACTGCATCCATTCAGTAGCATCTGCTTAAGAAGTTCAATAGCCTGCTCAACCAGCCCCTTTTTACACAAGAAATTGATGAGTGTGTTGAATGTGACAGGATTCGGAGGGCAGCCTTGCTGAATCATCTGAGACATGAGGTCCTCAGCATCCACCCATCGTTCCGTGCTGCACAAACCCTTGAGCACAATGGTATAGCTTATGGTATTCGGCTTGCATCCACAGGCGGCCATACTTTTCAACAACATGACAGCTTCGTCGATAAGCCCTTCCTTACAGAAGCCATTGATCACCGTAGTGTACGTGATGACATCCGGCACGCACCCATGCTCCAGCATCTGCTCGAGCAGCTCGATCACCCGGTACACAAGCCCATTCTGGCAGAAGAAATCGACAAGTATGTTGAACGTGACATCATCAAGCGGGCATTCCTTGTCAAACATCTCAGCCAGCAACGCCTCAGCCTCCCCCCACCGCTCGGCACTGCACAGACCCTTGAGCACAGTGTTGTAGCAAACCACATTGGGCTTGAGCCCGTAGGACGGCATCCGATCAAGAATCTCACGCGCAACCTCGAGATGCCCTTCCTTGCAGACGCCGTCGAGGACGGTGGCATACATCCTGATGTCCGGCGTGCACCCGTGGTCCGCCATCTGCGCGAGCACCTCGTGCACCCGCTCGAACAGGCCGTTCCGGCACAGGTACCCGACGAGGGTGTTGAAGGTGACGACGTTGGGCGGGCACCCGACCCGCACCATCTCCTCCATGAGCTCCCTCACGCGGCCCCACCGCCTGGCCATGCACAGGCCCTTGAGCACGGCGTTGTAGCTCACCACGTCGGGCTCGCACCCGAAGCGCGGGCGCAGGTCCCGCAGCAGGCGCAGCGCCTCGTCCGCCGACCCCTGGTCGCACACCGCGTTGAGGACCAGGTTGCAGTTGCCGACGTCGAGCGGGGCCCCCGCCGCGCCGCCCCGGGCGTGCAGGTCCTGCAGCACCCTGACGGCGCTCCGGAACCCGTTCCTGCCGCTGGTGCCGCAGGCGGCCTCGAGGACGACGTGGTACATGGGCGGGGTGGGCGCGCACCCGCGGCGGGACATCTCGTCGAGCACCGCGAGCGCGTCGGGGATCCGCCCGCGGGCGCACAGCGCGCGGACGATGGGGAAGTAGGTGTAGGCGTTGGGCGTCACGGCGGCGGGGACGGACGCCGCCAGGCGCCGCGCCGAGGCCAGCTGCCCCGCGCGGCAGTAGCCCGCGACCATGGCGTTGTAGGCCACGACGCCCGCGCCCGCGTCGCCCCGGGCCGACGCGGCGGACAGCGCCCGCGCGGCGTCCGCGGTGCGCCCCGCCGCGCAGAGGGAGCGGATCAGCGCGGACAGGCGGCCGCCGCCGCCCGTGGTGGCGGCGGCGGCGCCGGGCGGCGCATCGTCGTCGGATGTGGAGGCGGGGGCGGAGGAGAGGGCGGTGGCGGAGAGAGCGGTGGGCCTGGGCTTGGCGGTCTTGGGGGACGCCGACGCGGGGAGTTTGGAGACGACCGGGACGGTGGGCGGCGGGAGCAGCGAGGTGAGCATTGGCGATTGGTTGCGCGGGCTCGCCGCCAGCGAAATGCGGGGGCGACGAGGACGAGGATGCGGTGGAGAGTGGAGGTAGCAAGAAGCCAAGAGATTTTGGATTTGGTTCTTTTGGCTTGTCGTGGGGGTTTTCCGGTTTGGGGCTTGGCTTTCTATCGGCATTTCTGGTTCTGCAACGTCCCTCTCTGTTTCATGCTTTCCATTTGAACATATATTCCTTTTTTTTTGCGAAAATATGAACAAATATTCCTGACAGGAGAGATATTTTGGATAACATATGAGGATCGGCGTCATCGACGTCCAAGTCTAAACTTTGGCCCTCCAGGCGAACTGGGTGCGCCACTGGTCCATCGACGATCAAAATGTGCCACACATTCTTGATCGATGCCAACGGTGACTCCACTATGTTTTGGCATGACAAACAGTTCAACGGGTTATTTGGCTCATGTCTTGGCGGTTTTGTTACCACAGGCACAACCAAGACATTAAGGTGTACTAGTGGCCTTCTCCCATGATGTGCTAGCGCTGCCTCTCCGCCATTGTCGAGCCAAATAGCTGAGCAAGATCGGGGCGAGATCTCGTCGAGTGCTTGCTACCCTTCTCTTGCATCTCCTCTATTGGGACGATGACGGCCTTTGGCATCATCACTAGAGTGTTCGCTATTCTTGTAGCTCCACACCCTACGGACTCTAGCCTTCTCCTCCAAGGGGCAATGACAACCTTCATCACTAGTGTCGTCTTCGTCTACACCATGCTCAAGCAAACTGATTGTGACATACATCTCCCCTCTAAGAATTGGGATGACTATGCACAATCAAAGTTCGATTGTTCATATGGCTATTGGCACTCCTTTATATTTTTTCCCTAGCACTTATGCCTACTTGTCCTTCACTCTTGTTGTCAATGGTTTCATGCTTATGGGTCAAAGCACCACCATACCTAGACCTATGTCCTCTTGAAGATTGGTTTGTATCGATTTGGGAGTGTCAAGACTTCACACAATAGCAATGTGTTTCTTAACGGTTTCACACGAAGAGGGAAGAGAGGAAGAAGATAAGGACACTAACAAGCTAGGCTCACGTCATGGAGTCCTTATTCTACCATTTAGATCTCCTCAATCATACTAAAGACAATTACATCTTTATAATAAATATAGTGATTAGGATTGTCTTATCTTTAAAACATTAATAAAACCATTTCATCCTCTCTAGTCTCTAAACCATACACAACCTTAGATTAATATAAATGAAGTTCTAGAGGCGAACTCTTCCCATTGTTGTCTAAAGAGAAACATCCCTCAGATCATCCAACATCAGGAGAAAACGTCAACCATTAGAGTATCTCCATAGCCTTTCTAAATTTTATTCTCTAGATCACCATTTGGATAGTCATTTGAGTAAAAGTCACTTTTTATATCTTTGTACTCTCCAACGGTATTTATTGGATGCAATCTAGAAAGTCATTCTCGCCTTCCATATTTGACTAGCGAGAAATTCGAAATAAAAGATGTTTATATTTACATATCTATGAAATTATCGATCAGAATCTCTATTCTTGTATATTAGAAATGTATAAAAGTCTCTAGGAAATGCTCTGAAACTAATCATTTGAGGATATACAAATCTTTGGGTTTGATTTCTGAATGATCTACCTCCAACAAAACAAGAAAATCCCATTCCCAATATCTCATCTCATGGGTCAATTTGTCATTCAAATATAACTTTTTAAACGAGTAAAATGCACCATGGTACTTAAACTATTGGGGTAGTATCATCCGGTACTCACCGAAAAAGCTACCACACAGTACTCAAACTATTGGGGTAGTATCATCTGGATACTCGAACTAAAAAAGCTCTCACTTGGGTACTTAAACTATTGGGCATTACCATCCGGGTACGCTAGGAGCACGGGAAATGAATTTTGATTCCTTTTCCTTTTCTAAAAATTGATGAATAGCGCTGGAATTTGTTATTTTTGTAGAAACATAATTAGAGCTCCAAAAATTCTAAAAATTTTTTATGTAGCCTCTCCATGATGTACTCTACCTAGGAAAAATATGAAAATTGAAAAATGAGTTGTTTTTGTATGTTTAAAAAATACCTATTTTAATTAATAAATGAACTTTCATGAATTTTAATCAAACTCAGAAATGCCAGAAATTTTAATCAAACTCATGAACTTTCACCCTCTAACCCACATCCCCTAATCTCCCGGAAACAAATCTCGGATGTGCCGGGGATTGAGGGCTATGCGCGATTCTTTGGGCTGATTCCGTCCTAATCAAGAGCTGTGGCGGCCCGGCGGCTACATCACTGGATCACAAGGTATTAACGCCCGTATATATCGTCAGGGATCGATGATAGCACAAAACAATCTTTCCTCATACGCATCGTATTCTCCGGTAGGATCCATGCGCATGGTGGCGCTCCTGCATGGGTCGTGTCGTCGTCTTCCTGAAATGGATGCAGGTCCTACGATTGATCATTACCTCCTGTCTAAAGCTCACATCGTTTCCATAAGTGTACCATTGTTATTTATTTTAATTATTAAAACTCATGAAAGTTTATTAATTAATTAAAAGAGGTAACAGAACTATTTATTTTTCAAGTTTCATATTTTTCTTAGGTAGAATACATCATAGAGATGCTACACAAAATTTTTTAGAATTTTAGAGCTCTAATTATTTTTTTACAAAAATACCAAATTTTAGCACTATTCATCAATTTTTTTTAAAAGAAAAGGAATCAAAATTCATTTTCCCGCGTTCCTGGCATACCTAGATGGTAAAGCCCAATAGTTTAAGTACCCAGGTGGGAGCTTTTTTAGTTCGAGTATCCAGATGATACTACCCCAATAGTTTGATCTTCGGTGATAGGCTTTTTTCGGGCCGAAAGATCCAGGATGATACTACCCTACCCAGAGTGCTTTTTACTCTTTTTAAACCAAAGAAAAAACAAATTCCTCCCACCGTTTCGTTCACTTCCTCTCCCGGCTCCGAGCGCCGCCCTGTACTCCTCCGTCGCGACCATTCCGCCGCTCCTTTTCCCATTCCACTCCTCCAGACGACGCGAGTAGGGGCGCCAGGAGCTGCGGCAAGGCAGCACGAGAAGCTGCACCAAGGCGGCTGCAGTATCTTGATTGCGGGCGTCTCCTTCCCCGTCTCCGTCTCCGTCCCCGTCCGTGGCGCCCGTGGCCATCATCTTGCCGCCGCCGTCCCCGTCTCCGTCCCGGGCGCCGGCAGTTACAGCTCGCGCCAGAAATCTCAGGTATCTGGGGGAGGGGGTTTCCTCGTCTTGTAGGGGTTGGAGGATGAATTTGAGGAACCGAGAAAGAAAATTCTCATTGGGTGCTGGAATGGGGATCTGCTGGAGCTCTCATATCCCTAAAACTACAGGTTTTCTTCATTGGGGTTGGGAATTAGGGGACTGGTGGAGATGCTCTTGTATATTGCCACGCCTGCTTAGATAGTGACTACATTTGGCTCAGCAAACACAAACAACATGATTTTATTATACCTTATTCAATCAGGTTTCTTGGTGGTTTTTCAATATGGCGATCGCACATCAATGTTAGGCTAGGTTAATCCTACTAAGGTTACGGTTTGGTTTCTCCATAGCGAGCAGTGTTTGTGGTTTCCTTTTTCTGAATAAAGACCTGCCTCGTAGCAATATTTATCAAGGAAAACCATATATAGCCAATATAAAGAGGAGATTGGGGAGTCAGAGTAAGACACGGTGTTTTGTATTTGTAGGCTATAGTGCTTTTTTCTGCTCATCAGCGCATTTTTGGGGCTTGGGATGGTGCTAGTTGGATTATAATGACTTCTTTCATTGGAAAGGAATATAAACGTTTTGCACCCACCTGAAATGTACTCCACATGTCATGGCTATTCATTTATGCACGGCTGAGAAATAGTAATCCTCCACCATTAGGATTTTTTCTTCCCAAGGAACTTAGTTTTTCGGGAGTGCTTATTTATCCATGTATCAAAACTAAATTCTGTTTATGTTACAAGTTGTCAGTTGTCTTTCTTCACATGCCAGCATGTTAAATCTGCAGATTTTGATCCATTAAGATATTAGGATGGACGAAGTCACACAAGCTGTTGAAAATCTGAAGAAAGAATGGAGCCAAGCAGTTTCACAGCTTGAGGAGAGCATTACTGCAATCGAATCATGTGGGAAAGCAGGGAAAGGAACAGAGGAAGCAAGTTCTCTTCCGAGGTTGAATGGTTCCGCTCAGGATGCTCTGCAGCTGCTCAAGTCACTGCAGTTCCGGCTTGATCTTCTAGCACAGCAGCTTCCCACTTTTGATGAAGTGCAGTCTGGCCAAGTAACCTTGAAGTCATGGGATGAACAATACAAGAAGTAAGATAGTCTTGGAGTTTGTTTACTTTTGTTATCCTTCTTAGCCTACCTTTTGTATAAATCTTGAACATTTTTGCAGGCTTCGTGTTAGCCTGAGGAATGCTAACTTACAAGCAAAAGATAACATTAGACAAGCTGCTCAAGAGGAGGTATGTGATTTTGCCTGGACTTCATTATATTGATCCAAGTGATTTGCTGTCTGAGTGGTACATGCTTTTAGAGTGCCACTAACGCAGTGTGAAAGATTAAGAATTCATTTCAATTTTGAAGGACCCATTCTTTATATGCAGTATCTCTTCTCAGAGGTTTTTATGTACTCATTTAAATTCCGAAGCACCATTGAAACTATTGCCACTTTTCTTTTTTTTTTTTTTTTTTTTTGCAACTTCCCTTTCAAAATTAGCAAGGAAACTACCTGTAGGCACCCTACCCTACCACCTTTTTAGAGCATTGCAGGTGCCATTATAAACTTGGCTATCAGTTTCTAACTGTCTTTTCTCTAGAGGGCACTTCTTCTGGGGGGTGGCGAAGAGTCTACCATCCGTAGGCGTAATCTCCAGTAAGTTGATTTCAGTGAGGTCTTTTTCCTTTAAGCCAATATATATGGATATCTAAGGAGCTTTTATAATTAAGTCAGTTACATGGGTGTCCCATCCATCTGGTTTCATCAAATCCAGGTTACTTGAAATCTGAAGAAGCAGATAATGGGCTGTCACTTGTGAATTCTAGTTCTAGTTCTCTAATTATACACTAAGAATTATGGAATACTAACAATTAAGAGCTGCTGTATTAATGCATCCTTTTGCATTCATGTTTAGATAAGTTCTCTTGTATCACAATAATGAATGAACTACCCTTCTATATTTGTAATCCAAGCAACATCTGGTTTTGTCATATAATGTGATTTCTGACCTATTAAATGATTCAGGACAAAGGCTGGGATGACATCGGCTGCTGAAAGTATCACTGAGAGCCTCCGACGGTCTCGCCAGATGATGGTTCAGGTTTGCATGTCCACTTGTTCAATTGTTAGCTTGTATGCCTAATGGCTTATTGCTCATAAACTTGAAGCTAACTGATATAAAATTATAAATGTTTGCAGGAAGTGGAAAGAAGTGCTAGTACCTTGGCAACATTCGGTATGCATTTTAATTAAGCCATTAGTCTGTATATTATTTATAGGTTTTATCATTCTAGAATGATTGAGTTTTGCCGGTTCCTAAAATCTATCTGTTACAAGTACAATGTGCTTGATCTTAATTGTAGTTGTAATTTACTCCTTCCATTCTAACTTAGATATATACTATGTCTAGATATATAGTAAGCAATATCTAGAAAAGTCAAAACATCTTGTCTTATAATTTGGAAAACGAGGGAGTACTGATGTTCTTGTGATGTCTCACAGTGGAGCAAATAAAACTGCTTGGTTGTAGTCATGTACTTGTTCTGTATATTTATATTTAATTTGTTGAAATTTTATTTTTTATTTTACTATAGGATGTTCTGTTATGGCTGAAAATATAGCACGTTTATGCACTTCATGGTGTATGAATCGAAAAATTTTCTTATTTGCCTTGAGTGCAAGGATCATCATAGTCAAATTGTACCTGCAAACTAATTTATTAAATTATGCAGACGAATCAACCAGTGTTCTCCGGAAGGCTGAAGGTGAATATCAAGGTCACCGCTCTTTACTGATGCGTACCCGTGGCTTGCTCTCCACGATGCAACGACAAGACGTTTTTGATAGGTAAGTACTCTCACCCTTTTGTACAGTTCTAAACTTGCTGCAGATCAGTGTATAGTGTGGTCTGTGGTCGTATAGCTTACATTCTTATTTTATACTCAAAACCATTTAACTAAAAGACATGTCTCTATAGACCCATTTTGCACAATGAGTACCTCCAAAATTGAACCACATCCCTGGCTCCTTTCATAGAAATTGTGATGAGTGCTATATTGCCAGGTACTCAACTATCATTTGTCAGGATCTTTTGAACCAATAGTCCAATACAATTTTTTATAATAAACAACTGTATCCTTTTTAGGACATACATGATTCATTACAGCTGATCAGTCAAAAGAATAACTAAGAAAAGTGACTTGCAGAAAACATGCTGGCATTTTATTTCCAATAATCACATTTGGAACTAAACTAAAACTTGTGTGAACTTACAAGTTTCTTAAAAGCCTTTATAAACACTGGTTGTATCTGTAACGCCAAAGTACACACATTAGGCAGTCATTGAATGAAAAGTTCTGGTGGTGTTTGCTTCCTCTATGAGCTCAAAAGGTTGGAATGCTTCAGTAGCTAGGGTTGTGATCATGAGTTGGCTTATGGAAAGAAATGGAGCAAACTCCAATCCTCAGTCCTAGTACTTGTACTATGCATATCCCAGAAGTTGTAATGAAGCATACTACATCCTTATTTGAAGCAACATTAGTGCTGTGACATTCCTGGCATGGCTACTTTGTTCGTCATTCCCAGCAGTACAGATCTGATGCCAAAATGCTTAGGATGAAGTAACTGTGCATGGTGCTTTTGTGATACGCAAATAGCTTCTTTTCTGCGAGATGGTTTTTTCTTCCTGTCTCGTAACAAACCTGTGTTTCTGTGTGTTGTAGCCAGTTGCTAACAAGATCTATCTGTTTCCCAGGATCATCCTGACTATCGGTTTTATCATCTTCTCCTTGGCGGTTCTTTATGTCGTCTCAAGACGTATTGGCCTGTTGACGCTGCAAAGGAAACTGGCCGATGCCATCAGATCAGGTTTGTTATCAGCTGAGGACCTGGTAGCGAAAGCCCAAAATGGACCTGCCCCAGCAAATGTTCCTGCACCTCCTCCTCCTCCCATCTACGATGAACTGTGAAGAATTGCTTTGATTCTCAACTGTTAAGGTAATAGTTTTACGAGTAAGCTATTAAGATTTGTACCTGTGGTCTGAAGTGATGATGCACCGACCTGTTATTATTCTTTAGAAATTTGCAGCGAGTTTTGGTTGCTGTCAGAAGACGATGCTCTTCAGTCTCCACCGGCTAAATCAATTCCATGCCCCACCGGCGAGAAGCCTCCTGGATGAAGCTTAGTGCTGCTGCCTTCAATGTTTAGAACACCCCCCTACAAGTCAATCCCTGTCAATCACCTCCAGTTCTCTCGGATTAAGGATCAGTCGAACAAGCACGTATGCTGCCTACACTTAAAAGCGGCTCAGGTGGTTGTAACCGGTGCTTGGAGTATGGAAGATTTCAGATGTAGTATAATAATTGTCCCAGCGGTCCTCTATTTAAGTTGCGTGCTTGTAATTTTGGGTTCGTTTCAGCGAAATGGGCATGACACAGGCTCTGTTTATTGCTCCTGCTTGTACCCGCTAGTTTGGGCCAAACTGAGTGCGCACCGAGAAACATGGAATGAGTAGGCATGTAAGAGCATGACACAGGCTCTCCTACTTGTATTGTGTCGCTAATTAGGCCGGGCCAAATTGATTGCGCAGCAGGAAGTTTCCCTTCACCGAGGCGAGAGCCCATGCAGGTCAGGTGCAGCGAGCCAAGCCTGTGGATCCATAAAGGCTAGTAGCTGCGGAGTACTAGGCCTAGCCTAGCACATGGCACTGGCACTGGCGCTGGCAGGCACAGCCAGCCCCTCTGGAGCCTTTTCCCTGGCCGGCAGAAACCTTCCAGTTCCCGGAGAACAAAAGGAGCTGCTGCTGCCGTGTTGGCTCGTCCAGAGGTCCATCCACCGCCCTGCTCCTGCTGAATGCCGCTCGCTGACCACGGTCTCAAGCGCGCACCCCAACACCCCGATACGGGCAGCAGCAAAACCACGGGAGCAAGCAAAAGATTTCCATGTCTCACCCCACCCGACCTGACCTGCCGGCTGCTGCAGCGCAGCAGCGGCCTCTGACATCTCATCACCATACCACTCCGGCGTTCACGGGCCGGCTCAAAAGTCAAAACCATGGACATGGATGCACCACGCCCACTCGATTCAATCAACCCTAGAACAAATTTTTACGACGATGCTTAATGCAAAGGTACAGTAGTACCATGAAACATACTTTTTAAATAAAAACTTCCCAAACACATACTCCTACATAGGTTAATAAGTATTTTCTATAATTACATGCTACGGTGTGTTTAGCCATAGTAGAGCTTAGTAGTGTCATAACAAGAACAATATCTTAATGTACCCTTTGCTAAGAAATGTTTAATATGACTGGCTTTAAGGGCTTCCTACTAGTGTATCCTTTTTCGTCCTTACCCAAGAAACAGAATCGTAAAAAGAAACTCAACCCGTGAGGTAAGACAACACCCCTAACATTGTGCGTAAGGAAAAAAAAAACTTCTCACATGAAAACCTCTGAATATCTGCCTCATCCATACATAGTGGCACCGCAGCCCCCATGAGACTATACTCGCCTTAGACTTGTGCTTTGGCGTGGGATAGACGAGGGAGTACTTTTACCTCGCTTAGGAAAATTCTTCAAAAAAACAATGCGCAAATGTGTCGCACGTGGGGTTTGAACTCGTGCCGCGTGGGTGCAAACGTGAGTGCTACACCATCTAGTCTAGCTCCTCTTGGCAGAAACAAAATTGTAGCAGTGTTTAGAGGGATCAATATATATTTTGCCTTGATCTTGACTATTGCCTTTTTTTTTTGCCAAATTCTGAATTCGATATTATTCTAAAATATGGGAATTATAAGGCTAACGTGTTGGCTCAACGAGCATCTGCCAACATCATTAAGTTTTTACTCCCTCCGTCCCATTGAAAATGTCGCTCGCTTTTCAAACGTGTTTTTTAGATGCTTTTGGAAAATATTTGGCGTAATTCGGAACTATTTTGGACGTGAATCACTCACTTTTATATATATATATGGAAAATTAACTTTCAATCGGTCACGACACGCTTTTCAAACGATACTTTCAATGGGACTCCAATGCTTTCTCAGAAATGAGTAACATTCTAGATGCTTTTGAAAAATATTTGGCGTAATTCGGAACTATTTTGGACGTGAAAAACTAAAAAAAAACCAGATATTTTTACTAGGATTGAATCACTCACTTTTATTTATATATATGAGAAAATTATGACCAGAGATCTTAACTTTCAATCGTCAAAAACACATCTCTCTCTCTCTCTACCTTTTCTCTTTGTCACGTCTGAGGCAGCATTCAGCGTGCTGGAAGTTGAACACCACAATCCGCGGTGGAGTGCCGGAGCCCATGTCCTTCAGCGAGGCAATCATAGCGATCCACAGCCAAGCGGCTGGCCGGCACAGCTGCACAGAAAAATCAGAAACCATCTGCTAAAAAAAAAAATCCTTTCTCTCTTTTTTTTTTTGAGAATAAAGACAGAAACCTTTCAGTTCCTGGAGAACAAAAAGGACGATCAGCACACACTAGAGTCCAGTCGCCAGCTGCTGTCTGCATGCATGTTGCAATGCCGGGCCTGTCGCTGCCTATCCTGCATGCACTGCACGCGAGGCGTTTCTACAGCTGCTGCAGGCGCTAGGCACAGCACGGGCCTGCCCTGCCTTGCCGCCCCTGCTCCTAGCTGAATGCCGCTGACCACGGCACAAGCGGGCAAGCAAAAGATTTTTCACCTGTCGCTGCCCTGAGACGTCTCTGACATGACCGTACTTACAGCAGTAAACTCCTCGGCGGGCACGGATGGCCGGGTCAAAGCCATGGATCGTGGGTTATGGATGTCGCGCCAGTGCCACGAACCCCACGACGCGCATTGTATGCAATCCTTAATCAAACATGTATAAAAACAATAATAAACCTATTTAAAGATCAGAATGTAAATAATACTTTATTCATTATTGTTGTAAAAAGTTTTATTTTAATTAAATTATAATTTAACTATTTCTTTTATTTGTATTTGACGATGTAAAATGGAGGATATTACCTCTATATTAAATTGTAGGTCACTAGCCCTTATGCATGGTGGATTTTACGGTCTTTATCCAAATCTGAACATGTGTTTAGATACATGCAAAATAAATATATTAAAAATCAAAGTGACTCACAAAAAAGTAAACATAGATATTTAAATTTTTATAAAAACATCATGTGAGGGAGATTACGTGAGAGGGAGCACGGAGCCGTTCCAACCCATGAAATTCGTCCTAACTTAAGTTAAAAAGTTTAGTTTTTATTATTATTTAATATCTGGTATTTATTCCAATTGACAATGTAAGATTGGCACTGCGATTACAACGATAGGTGGCGGCGTATAGAATAATATGACCTACCTTTGACCGAGGCACATTCAAATGTGCAATGTTACACATGCTTGTAATCAGATAATTAGTTTATATTTAGTTATTTATATAGACCTTATACATGTTTGCACAATGTTCAAAGTAGATAGTATAGGTTTACAAACAAAATATTCTCAACTTTGTACTTCCAGACATATTTTTTAAAACTTCTCAACTCTGTACTTGTAAAGCCAGACATATAAGGTCACATGTATATAAATAAAACATAAAAATTACTACTCCTACATGCGACAAGATATAAAGAACCAAGCAGTATACATTTTTTTTTATTAAAGTTATGTATATAAAAACTAAATATCAGGACGCTGCATATATATTTACTTACTTTGGATAAGGCCTACAGTATACAGAACTTTAACTTTAATGCAAGCCCCCTCCCAAAAAAGAAAAAGAAAAAAAAAATCAATGCAATGTAACGCAACCGCTTTCTACCACGCCGCCGCCTCCTACATTACCTCCACCTCCTTTTCCTCTCCTTTTCCTAATCTCATTCTCATTTCACTGCCGCCGCTCTCGTACTCATTGGCGTCGCGCGCCGTCGGACTCGGGACTCCGTATCGGCATTGGCGTCGCCGGCCGCCGGTAAACTCCTCGCCCTCCCTCGCCGCCCCTCGCGATCGTCCTGTTCGTTCGTCTCGCACGGCCGCCGCCGCCTCTCTCGTCTCGCCCGCCGGTACGGTGCAACCGCTGGCGGTTATTACGGGGCGAGTAGTGTTTGTTTAGTTTAGGGTTTAACAGTAAAACAAAACACCCCAGTGCGGCGGATTGCCTCCGAGGTGGGATCGATCCTGTTCGCTCCAGTTCGTCGCTCCTTTTTTTTTAAGAGAAGATTTTCTGAGAGGAGATGGAAGTAGTACTTTGTACTTGATGAAGATTCGAACCCTTCCCATTATTATTTCTACCTTTTATTTATTGCGCTTTTGAATTCAGTTTTTTTTTTTCGCGTCCTCTTTTATTCCCCGTAAAAATCGCCGCCACTACTCCTCGCACTTGATTTCTCTCAATTAATGTGCATTTATTTGCACTATCGATTACTCCTCATGTTTGGCTATCTGATGAGTTCTTTGTCTGGAGGTTGATTGGTGTCACGTGAACAGCATCGCCTATCTGTATCTGATCATCATCCTGTGAACCG
Organism: Themeda triandra; assembly: GCA_018135685.1. NCBI lineage: Eukaryota > Viridiplantae > Streptophyta > Magnoliopsida > Poales > Poaceae > Themeda > Themeda triandra. Next base: position 821,830 of record JAENPR010000169.1, on the reverse strand, counting down.
TGGTCTTCTGTAGATCTCAGGTTAATCTGTGACGCCGACGACCTGAGGCCAGGGCCAACTCCACACATCCACACCTGCTGCGGGGACGACGAGTCGACAAGGTATTGGCTCTTCTCTCCATTGTTCAATGCATGGACTGCTCCTACTTGTGCTTCAGCCTCCAAAATTGGCCATTTTCTTCTGTTTCGACTGTGATCAATGGCCAAGTTCATTCTTGTTTTTTTACAAAACAAAGATTGAAAGGTTGGGCGTCATGCCGGCTGGGATGCAGTGCTGTTTGGTCGGTGGTGGCCAAGTGTGTCCTTGTTGTTGCTCAACTAACCATTTTGATTTTGGGGCCGGGCCCCCTTTCCTCTACCTGGGGAGACCAAATGCATGGGCTGCTGGGTTCTACTGATGCAACGCTTTCTTTCGTTGTGAAATGTATATAAGGAAAGATTAGAGACTCAGTTTGGTAGTGTCACATTTTTCTACAGTTTTCTATCTATATTTGGAGGGAGATGCTTCTGGCTTCTTTGCGCTTTTATGCATGCGCATATTTTGGATGCCAGTTTTTCTTAGATGTTAAAGTAGTAACTCCATATGCTTTTTTTAACACAAGGTCCGCATGTATCAAATGTTTACCAAGTAGAACACATGACATTAATAGAATTCTAACTCCAAATTCAAGAATTTTATCTCCAAAATCATGCTGCATCGCGTATTAATTTATCAATCCAAAAATGATTGTAGCATTCAATTCAAGTCTTCTACAAATGTATATTACTTCACATATATATTGGGGTATTCTCTTACAAATTGTTCCTGGATCCTATTGTATATCTCTTTAGTCTTTAGTTAATGTAACAAATTCGCACAAAGGATGATCTCCAAGCAATGTGAGGAGTGCTATAAATTACGTGCTACCAAATGAATTTTCACAACGAAACTCATCATAATGCTATGAGAAACAACTGTATATTACATGTGTGGCTACCAGAGTTTTTCTTTCAAGAAAAAAAATCTTTCAATATGGTTCATTTGTGATTTATCTCGTTACTACATATAACTAAGTTTGAGTATTGACCTCAAATCTTAGCATAGGTTGATGATGGCTTTGATGGCACTGCTTAGTTTTAAAATATTTTCTTGTTGATTTGAAGTCATACCGAAAGGGCGAAAGGGTAAGCATGGTAGTTGACACAGGCTTGCATTAGATATGGATTTTGTATCTACCATCATATAGATTCAGATGTCTTTTAGTTACTAATAATAATAATAAAGTAGTACACATGATTACAGGACATGCATATATTATTATCTCAATGCATATTAGGCAACCGGAAACAAAAGTTAATATGTGTACATGTCAACTTTTGCATTTATTAGTTTTCTCACATCAAACTCCAGCTGTTCTGAAATATAAGATATAGTTTCTGTTTTTTGCTATTTTGCTTTTCCTTCAAAATATAAGGTTTCCATGCTTTTTGGACTGTCCTCTTCGTTTGCCATCACCATTCTATCTCTTCTGTTTCGACATTTGAGTAAACACGACAAAACTATTCTCTCCCTTCTTGCCAAGACATTAGCATCGCATATATATACTATCTAGTCCTCAACCATTTTCTTGGCTCCATAAGCTCCTTATCCTTTCTGGCCAGTGATAGTATGCCCAATAAAGGAAATGTGGGAACTCTCTTTCAGCCAGATGCCAGATTTTACAGCTCAGTTTTTATTGTAGACTCTACCATTCAATTCTATTTATTACTATTTTTCTATGCCATAAGTATAGGGCTGGATGCTGTCATTTACTGATATTTGAAGGATGATTCAGGTAGTATGAACTAAAGTTATCCTTGGTAGAAACTCTGCTAAATTGCTTATCAAGGGCCATGTTGCAAGGTCTATCCAGTGATTATCTATGGGATTGTTGCTAGGAAGCAAGTGAGAAGGTAATAAGGATTCATACCAGCTTTCCAGTCTTATCTGTGATATTTGAGATTTCATGTCAGTGCCCTATTCATTCAAAGTGCAGCTGGATAACAAATGGGTTCAGAAAGGATATTATTGTCATCTGTACATGGAGAAATTTCGGGACAAGCATCACAAAGTTATTCGCACTCCGAGAAGTATGAGTGGAAAAATCTAATCCCTGATCAAAGTGATCAAGCAACAAGGGAGCAACCTGATCATGTTGCAACCCTGCACTTGCCTCTGGATATGCCTGGCAGGTTATTCTCTTCATCAACACATCAACACATGAATTAAATTTCAGATTCCATGCTATGCTGATATTGCTGTTAGTTTTATAGAATCAAATTTATCTCCTATTGATTGAATTATGTGATATTGTGATGTGGAAACAGGGTAGAAGATTCTATGACTGAACCTAAAGGTGGTTATGATTTGCAAAGAACTGGAGAAATTGTGAGCAATAGAAATTGTAAATTTTCTACGCATGGTGTAAAGAGGTATGCCGTGTGCACCTATTTCCAAGCTAGGATGCTCATTATTACTTGTACCAAATATTTCAGTTTGTTTCTTAATCTAGGACAAAGAAAAACCCTTCCTTCGATCATGTTCCTCATTGTTCAAAAGGACTAAATAGGAGTGGCAGGCAGAACAGACAGTATCATGATGATGGATATCCACCAACTAAATTCGATGACCATTTTTCTGAGATAGATGCAGCAAGATATCGGTCTTACTTGCACAATTTTCAATCTTCAAGCAAGCATATTCCTGTTGATCCCTCACATGGTCAATCATGTCAAAGGGATGAAGTAGCAAAAGCTCACCCCAAGAGACCAGTTGATGAATTTAATCCCATCCAGCATGAGCAACTTGAGCTTGCTCCCAATGAAGATTTTCATGAATGCTCTAATAACAGTCGAAATCTCAGAAATGCTTATAATGGCAAGGTAGTAAAAAGGAAATCTACAAGACAAGATTTCCTTGGGAACACTTACAACGGTGCTTCTTCTGGTAAATATGATAGAAACCATAGCAGGAAACGGAATGCAGATCATTTGGGTGGGAAGAAAGCTAGGAAGAATGGCGCTAATAAGGACAAATCTAAAAGGCTCCGCTGCCCCATTGAGCAGGACCAACGAAAACAGGTTGAGTCTGACAAGATGAGAAATGATAGTCGGGAGAGAAATGTTGAAATAACCAAGTTAGTGTGTCAAGATGGAGCAAAAGGGAACTTGAACACAAAGAAGAACGCTATGGCTCCTGCTTCTAGTGGCTCAGCAAAGTGTGATGAGAAAAACATGTTAAGTCCCAAGTGCAGCAAAACTATTGCTTCATCACACAAACCAAATTTGAGCCAAGGAAGTGAAGACATGGATCTAGAATCTGACAACGATGTTGATGGTTGCACTGAAAGAGTTATACCGCAGCATATTCCAGTCACCCGTACACAGAGGGATATACAACTGGAAATATTAGATAATCTTTCTCAGTCTGAGGCACTTCGCCAAGATTGTTTAATCTTGTGGAGAGAGAGACAATTAAGAAAGGATAGTGCTGCTAAGGCTGATAACATTGTGAAAGCTGACCAACAACAGACTGCACAAAGAAGCAAGATGCCAACGGGAAGAAGAGTGAGGAGTGGAGGACCTGCTGCGTCTTCTCACTCAGAAAGTGATAATAAATATGACACTGCTTCAAAGTGTTCTGACCAATTTAGTAGTGCAACATCATCTGATGAACAACAAAAGTGTCGTGAAGGAAAAGCTAACAAAAAGTTAGAGCAGGCCATCAAATTCCCTGGTAACAGTAAATGCAACAAAAGGCCTCAAAATGCAACAGCTGAGAAAGGACTGATGTGCAGTCTCAAGCCTCTACCAGAAGCAAATCCTCTTGAAATTACACAACCTAAAGAAAAGGAAAAACTTTTTGACTGGAGGCAGGAATCAACTGATCATCCAGATGCTGGGGTGCATAGTAGTTTGAATGGTTGTTCTGACACCTGTAAGGTGGATCAGTCAGCTGTTTTGCACTGTGATAATAGTGCACATCAGAATATTTCTCAACAGGATAAAAATAATGCTGATTCGAATGCAGGAAGGGAAGAGAAACCACGTGTAAAATGTGAAAAGAAAGCAGGGGGTCATGATGCCAAACTGGCTGAACAATCTACTGGTTTGTATGCTGACCCAATATTGCTGGACAAAGAGACTGCTGGTAGTTGCTCAATGCATGGCACCTCGAAGGTAAATGCACTAAAGACTCCAGATCATGAGATTGCAAGTACTTCATTTGATGGATCAATTCTGCCTAGAGGAACTGCAAACATGTGCCCAAAGAAATCCATCAATCGGTCTAGTGGAAGTTACTGCATAGATTTCAAAAATTGTTTAGACGGAAATGATTGTAGAGACAACCAACAGCAAACCACGTATGATAATGTTTTAAGGAAGAAACAAGAATGTTCCCTGCTGGCAGAGACTGAAGATGAGCTGAACGCGAAAGCTAGAAAGGAGGATTGTCAGCCTCAAGGCTGTAGGGTTGAGATTGCATCAAATCAACGGATAACAACAGAGGACTGTGCTTCTGATACAATACATTCTGGCACTGCTAGACAAGATGATCGGATCCTCCGTCCTTTAATACCAGACTTGAATTGCTCGCCTAGTATGATCAGCGACGAAGATTTTATGGCACCACCTGAGGAACCAGTTTGCCAGGTAAGTGCAGACAGTCTCCAACCCCAGAGCACTTCAACGAGTCTTTCAGCTTCATTAACTGGACCCACTTCAAAGGGAGAACAGTTTAAGCAAGTAGAGGAAAAACAGTGGTGTAATCAGGCTGAGGCAACAAACCAAATCACCAGAGAAGTTTGCAAAGACGGTACATCTGAAGCAGCAACTCAGTTGCAGATCTCTGAATCAAATACTGGGCCTCCGCAAGTAAGTGCAGTTGAAGAAAGTAGCACCCCAATTAATGCGCTCAAGTTTGCCTTGTACGAATTTGTCAGAAGCTTTCTGAAACCTCTGTGGGATCAAGGGCTGCTATCACGGGATGTGCACAAGCTTATAGCGAAGAAGGCTGTGCATAAAGTGGCAGACGTCTGGGCTCACTCCGCAGAGATTAACATCCCAAGAATTATGTCGGATGAAGCTGAAAGTATAAGGACCCTCGTTAAGGTAGATTACCAATCCTTTGTTACAGTATATTCTATACTGCAATAGTGCGTATACCACGATCAATTGGCTAATGTAACATTCACTCTTGTCATGCAGGGCTACCTACAGTTGTATGTTGGAAGAGAAATCCTTAAGAAAGTATCCCCAGAAGGTTCTTGAGCAAAGTTAAATGTATTTTTTTTAGATTAAACAGTACAATATAGATGCTCAATATGTATGCACACTCACTCCTATGAACGCACACGCGCAAACCCTACACCTATGTAGGTGCCTTTGGTTCCTAGTTTCTGTTCTTCTTAGTTTTTTTTTTTTTTTGGCATAGTTTCTGCAGGTAGCTCTGCACAGGTAGGGTTTTAAGTTTTACTAAGACTGACAAAGTTTGACCATCTAGGAGCCCTGTCTACTTCGGTCAAGATGTGCGCCTGTTTGATTTAAGCGCATCATCATCGAGTGGTGTAACCTATACAACTTTTGTGTGTGTTTGTGTGTGTATCTGACTACCTGTTTACTCGGCTTTCGGCCGGTGATTGCGTCACTTTTCCTCTGCAATCATGAAGTGTCACTCTGGTTGTGTTGTGCAATGGTGCGCAGGGCGCAGCCGAAAAGGCAAATTGGGAGTGTGGTTGTGAAAATGGTGCGCGTCTCATAATTTGATTTGATTCATTTCGTGGGCTCTGGTGGTGCCTGGTGCGTGATGCTTTTTGAGCCAAATGTTTGTTTGCTTCCAGCACAGGTTTCGTGGAGATTGTCAGGCAACTTCTGGAGGATACATCTTTTTTTGAGCAATTATCTTTCTTTTTTATTCGAGAAGTTTTTTGAGATTTTTTATTTTATTTAAGATAATAATAAGAAAAAAGGTAAAGATTGGGCTTCCAGCAGTCGAAAAGAATCCACTCAAAAAAAAAAGCAGCCGAAAAGAAAAAAAAATACTAAAAATGGCGCCTTCGTTGACACTGAGGCTTGAACTGTGCTCTACCAGAAATGACCTGAAAGACATTCCCTTGTTCAGTTCAGAGGTAGTCCGCCGTACAAGGATACAGCCCCTAGGAAGAGGACTGGCCTACTCTCCTCTCCTGCCATGGCCGCGCCGCCTCCGCTCCCCCTCCTCCTCCTCCTCCTCCTCCTCCCGACACTCCTGCTCTCCGTATCCTCTCGCGCCTCCGCCGCGGCAACCGGGGCTCCGGTGGTGGGGGAGGACTACGTCCGCCCGCCGCCGGCGCGGTCCCACCGCAAGGCGCTGCTCAGCCTCTTCCCTTGGAGCAAGAAGAAGGAGTCCTCCGCCTCCGATCCGCAGCAGGTGCGTCATCCCTGTCGATTTGATTTACTTCGAGCTGAATCTTGGGGTGTTCTGGGGATCGGTCCAGCAAAGGAACCTTTCTTGTTTTGGCAGCAACCGGCCCCTATTTGGATACTTCTTCATCTGGTGAAGCTTGGCTGGATCGAAGTAGTCGATCTAGTGCTGTTTATGGCTATCTATCGACATCCTTTTTCTTTTTTTCCTTTTTGGGTGCAAGTCTGTCAGCATATTCCCCTTACTGACTACACTTTATATGTTAATTCAAGGGCTTGAGCTGATTTACTGTGTATGGAATGGTTCCACCTTGGTATCTCAGTATCTGTGTTCAGGAATAGCCCCGTTCGTCCAATTCCCCGAATATTCACCCCCTTAGTCGTTTCTGAATAGTCTTGGATGATTGAGGTCATGCCAATTCCAACCCATACGTTGTTGCTTCTAAGATGCCCAAGCACTGATTAGCTGGACAGGACAGCATGCAGATGCTTGGAGCTTGTGGGTTGGGCTCAGAATTATGGATCTAGGCTGAACTAACGTATGGAGCCTGAAGGTATTTAAAGTTCAGCTTTCCAGTGTGATAAAGCAGAAACTCTATATCAGTGCATGATTTGGCGCTTCACCACTCATGTGCATATATATTCATTCCACTTAGTAACATGTTAGTGGCACACAGCTATGATCATAGAGTTTACTAGTCTTGCAACGTTTTCCTTCTTTCTTATCCTTTACAGTCCGTCTTGGCTGTTGATACTTTGTACTGTATGAATAGTGACATATATTAAATAATAAATATGGAATCACAAGCTCATGAAGCCTACAAAAGTCCTTGTTAAATAATTGAATCATGATTCTGGATGGTTAATTTTGTTTACCAGCTTTCTATCTTTTTTCATTTGTATGACCATAAATCAGCCACAACTCTGACGAGAACTTTCTGTTGGATTTTATGGCTTTAAACCCAATTGTTAATTGCATTACATGCAACTTGGTGCCTTAATGCTGAAGATGTTAACATCCAGTTAGATCCTTCAGCATATTTAGTGTGAAGCATAAGATAGTTTTTTTTATTTAGAATGAGCTATAATATAAAATATTTGGAACATGGCATGACCAGTTGAATTTAGTGGCGCCTCCATCCATTTCAGAAGACCTCTACTAAATTCAAGGGCACATTTAATCAGTGATTCCCTACTTATTGGGAGCAGCTTATTAGTTCTAAATATGATAAGAGCAGACTTGTCGCCTAAAATGTCACAATTTTTAACCTATGGGAGAAGTATCATTTGGCCTTGTATTATGAAGTTGAGGGAATGCTTAATTTTCATGAGGTTAGTTGATGGCAAATTTAATTATTGGCACATAAAAATAACTAGTAGTGCTAGTATTTTTTTTTTTTTTTGAGAATTAGTGCTAGTATTTGTGGGTAATCTGTTAATGTGCCATATGGATGGCTTAGGCCTTCTTATTTGGGGTTTTTTTTTTTCTTGATGATAAGCAAGAAGATCATAATTTGAGATATAAGGAAGTAATTGACCTCATTAATTTATCTGTTCTCTGAAGCTAAATTTCTTTGCAGCAGAACCTTTGCACACAGTTCATTAGTACTTGCTTAGTCCTTTACTATTGTTTTTACTTCCTTTTATTGCTGACAATATTTGCTCTTGAACCACTCATGTAATGGCATGTTTTTCAGGTGCACATTTCACTAGCTGGAGAAAAGCACATGAGAATAACATGGATTACCAATGATAAATCTGTCCCGTCTGAGGTAGACTATGGAACCAAAGAAGGCACATACACAATGAAATCTCAAGGAGAAAGCACATCCTACAGCTACTTATTGTATAGCTCAGGAAAAATTCATCATGTTGTCATCGGACCTCTTGAAGACAACACTATTTATTACTACCGATGCGGTGGGCAAGGTCCAGAATTCCAATTTAAGACCCCGCCCTCCCAATTTCCATTGTCATTGGCTGTTGTTGGTGATCTTGGTCAGACTAGTTGGACAACATCAACCCTGAATCACATTAAGCAGTGTGAGCATGATATGCTTTTACTCCCTGGTGATCTCTCTTATGCTGATTATATGCAACATTTGTGGGATTCCTTCGGCACATTGGTGGAGCCACTTGCTAGTAACCGGCCTTGGATGGTGACGGAAGGCAACCATGAGAAGGAGCAATTTCTATTTCTTGAGTCAGGATTTCAATCTTATAATGCACGATGGAAAATGCCTTATGAAGAGAGTGGATCTAGATCAAATTTGTACTACTCTTTTGAAGTTGCAGGTGCACACATCATAATGCTAGGTTCATACACAGATTATGATGAGAGCTCAGATCAGTATGCTTGGCTAAAGGTACGAAACTATGTAATGATAACATCCATATCATATTGCATTACAATTGTTTGGGATGAGAGGAGATTGTCTGTACTGAAAGGAACCGTGTTTTTGCTAACATTACATTTACTAAGAAGAGTAAAGGTAGACTGATGATTTGAAGTCATACCTAGTGTATCACTCATCTTGACTTTTAATTAGTAGTTATTTTATTTGTGGTCAATGTATATTTTATTTGTCTTCAAGAGAATGTCTTCAAATTCGAAACTTCTTAGTTATTCTTGCTGATAGTATATATGCTGTTTTTGGTACATTAACTTCTCTTCTTTTTCAGGCTGATCTTGCCAAGGTTGATAGAAAGAGGACACCCTGGCTCATTGTGTTGTTGCATGTACCATGGTACAATAGCAACTGGGCTCATCAGGGTGAGGGTGACAGTATGATGGCTTCAATGGAGTCTTTGCTGTATGCTGCTCATGTGGACATGGTAATAGCAGGCCATGTCCATGCTTATGAACGTGCGGTATGACTCCCTATAATATCCCAAACTGCAGTCTGCAGAAGTGTTCAAATTTGAGCCGGTAACCATTCTATGTTCCTGCAGGAGCGAGTCTACAATGGCAGACTTGATCCTTGTGGTGCTGTTCACATAACTATTGGGGATGGTGGGAACCGTGAAGGCTTGGCCCACAGGTACCACTCAGACCACCACTGTATATGTGCCTATGAATCTTAGTAACTTCAGCATCATCGCTATGGGTATGCTTAATTGGTTGTTGGCGTCTTCAGGTATCGTAATCCGAAGCCAGCTTGGTCGGTCTTCAGGGAAGCGAGCTTTGGGCATGGCGAGCTAAAGATCGTGAACTCCACCCATGCCCACTGGACCTGGCACAGGAATGACGACGAAGAGCCGGTGAGAACTGATGACGTGTGGATCAACTCTCTTGCTGGTTCAGGGTGCATCGTGGAAGGCAGCCGTGAGTTGAGGAAGATCCTAATGTCTCCTTGATGCTACTTACTAGTATAGCTTATAGTATTAAAGGGCCTGCGATGTACTGTGTATATACGCGTGCTACTTGATAATCTAACGCCTAAAAGTCAGTGCGTTGTGCTGCTTGCCTGCAGCCTGCCTGTATATTGTAGACTGGTTGATCGAGGCTGTTTGCTGCTTTCAGTGCACTTGTTGTACCAATATGGATGTTTGTAGCAAGTGACATTTCTGTATACGATGGTGTTGTAACGGACTGAAGATGATGTTTCAATAAGAGTATATTTTTTTTCGTGTATCGGTAGGTACAGTAATTACGAGTAGGGATGAAATACACCTAGTTTATTGAGATATCTGAGCAAAACCGAAACTAAAATGTATATATTACTGTAGTATTTTTTTTTAGCAGAATATACTTGGGTAGGTAGGCCGCAGGACTTGTGAGCGAGAGGCCGAAGGAACTCACCAGATGATCCCTTAGATCGCGAGGCTGATCATCTGTGACGTCCGCACCTGACCCAACCTCGTGGAGAGCACCTCCGGAAGCCGCGACCTCCAGTTGGTAAGTTTCCTTCTCGATTCCCCATTCCCTATCCACTCATTTTGTAGTGAATGTACTGCATGATATGCGTGCATGACTGGGCACCGACTTTTGGGACCAAATGGATCGAGTTCTGAAGTCAGCTTGTAGTGATCTTCTCTGGTTCTGAATTGATTGTTGTCCCTTCATATGTGCATAGATTTAATGGCCAATTTGGCTGTATTACTTTGAACCCTTGTTCTGCTGCAACTGCAACTCATATGAGCTCTGTGGGTTGCCTGCCATGAATGAACTAGTTTTTTCTCATCTAACGCACCCCTCTGGTAGTTGTCATGGGTCTATAGTAATGATGTAGCCCACTGGCTGCCAGTAATTGAATTGTTCATTTCAACTTGTATATTATTGTGCATTAATCTGTTGTGAAGGTGTTGTTTTGGCTCTACTTAACCATTGCAAAGCACATGATAGTTTGTGCAAGTTTCGTGAACTTTTCCGAGCCCTTTATACCCCTTTAATATTGCAACTGAATCCAGCTTTGGTTCATCATATTCGATGTCATCACCACTGAAAAAGTTCTGCTCATGTTTTGTTGTATTCTGAGACATACTTTACATGTGAGTCTGTCTTCATGTGTATGTACTTGCAATTTTCTTGTTCTTTCACTTCTGCCAAATAAGTATGACAGCACTGTCATTCTTTTATGTGTATTTGATTTTGATTGAGTTGGTAACTTGGGCTGGTGAGAATTGGTCTTCGGGTTCTTACTCGACCCATGTCTGATCAGCTACCTAATAAAATCTACAGGAACCTGGGGGAGGACCTCAACGAGAGAGTTCTGCCTTCAACCATTCTTGAAACACTCAAAGAGTCAACTGATCACACAGAAAGAGGTACCATTTCATGTGTTTATACATGTTCCCTACGATTGTATGAGATTAGGATATGTTAATTTATGCATTCAATTCCAATGCAGGCCACGAGCCGGGAGATTCGGAAGATTCTGACTCGTGACTCTCGTGAGCCGGGAGATTCGGAAGATTCTGACTGAGAGGCCCAACAACTTCAATATATGCTCTGGATGATGTGTCCATCACAAGCCTAGGCTTTGGAAAAGAGTTCACTCATGCCATTGAAGCCAAACAGGTTGCTGCACAAGAAGCTGATCGTGCCAAGTGACCAAGTCCTCTGCCGAAAGTAACAGGTTCGGCAACAAGTCATGGATAATAAAATCCAAAAGTATTCAGTGTGAACAGCAAACTGTCGCTGTTCCAGTACAATGAATTATGTGGTAAATACGTTCTCCATTCCAATATCTTAAAAAAAAATCTAAAAATAGCAAAAAAAAAATCGCAGATCCCAAATTGTGGTACGAAGTTGAAGGCTTTTGAAGCACATGCACAGATCCCAAATTGTGGTATGGAGTTGAAGCACGTGAATCTTCACGTTTTTTTTGTTCTTTGCGAACGATCGAATTCACCTTCGCGATCACGCCTAGATAGGTTAAAATAGAGATGCACGTGTTACGACAACTTTCTTTAATTCCATTTTTGAAATGTACTCATGTAACTCATGTTCTATTATTATAGATTTCTCACCGGGCATTCATTAATATCCGTACAAGCATCGTACTGTAATTGTGAAGGGTAGACATAAACCACGCACGCTCACTATATAGTCGTATCGTATCGCAGACATTCGGCAAAGTAGATCGAGCTCCAACACTTTGATCAGCTGCACCAGGAATGGCTGCACCAGCGATCTGCACGTCGCAGCAGCAAGGTATGCTGGCTGCTGGCACGGCGTCGCCGGCCGCGGGCTATGGCTCCGACGGCGTGTACCGCTCGCCGCGCCCGGCGGCGCCCATCGCCTCTGACCCGGGCCTCTCCATCGCGGACCTCGTCCTGCGCCGCGCCATGGTGTGCCCCTCCGCTCCCGCGCTAGTGGACGCCGCGACGGGCCACGCGCTCACCTTCGGGGCGCTCCGGTCCGCGGTGCTCGTCACGGCCGCCGCGCTGTCCTCCCGCGCGGGCGTCCGGCGCGGCGACGTCGTGCTGCTCCTCGCGCCCAACTGCGTGCTCTACCCGGTCTGCTTCCTCGCCGTCACCGCGCTCGGCGCCGTCGTGACCACGGCTAACCCGCTCTACACCCCGCGGGAGATCGCCAAGCAGGCTGCCGACGCCCGCGCCAAGCTCGTCGTCACTGTCTCAGACCTCCTGCCCAAGATCGCCAGCCTCCGCCTCCCCGCCATTGTCCTCGACGGCGACGGCGACAGCGCGTGCGTGCCTTCGGACTGCCCCAGCAGCAGTAACGTCGTCAACGTCACGCTCTACTCGGACCTCGTCGCCGGGGTGCAGGAGGCGGAGTACCGGCGCCCGGCGGTCGGGCAGGGCGACACGGCAGCGCTGTTCTACTCGTCGGGCACGACCGGGGGCAGCAAGGGCGTCGTGCACACGCACCGCAACTTCATCGCGACGGCGGCGATGGTGACGTCAGACCAGGACGAGCTCGGGGAAGGCCGCAACGTGTTCCTGTGCTTCCTGCCCATGTTCCACATCTACGGCATGGCCGTGGTCACCCTCGCACAGCTGCAGCGCGGCAACATCGTCGTCGTCATGGCCCGGTTCGACGTCGGCGCCGTGCTGGCCGCCGTCGAGCGACACCGCGTCACGTTCCTCTACGGCGCGCCGCCGGCGATGATCGCGCTCGTCAAGCACGGCGGGAGCAGCGGCAGGTACGACCTCAGCTCGCTCAGATGCATCGCCTCCGGCGCCGCGCCGCTCGGCAAGGACGTCTTGCTGGCTATGGCAGACAGATTCCCCGGTGTCGACATTATCCAGGTGGGTTAGCAGCATTTGCAGCATTAATATATAAATGCTTATGTATAAGCATGCAGATAAGAGTTGGTCCTGTTGCAGGGTTATGGTATGACTGAAACATCCGGGATGATATCCATGGGGTACCTGAAAAAAGGCCACGCCCAAGCCCCTCAGTTTGGTTCAACTGGACCACTTGTCGCAGGAGTTGAAGCAAAGATTGTTGATGTAAAGACGATGAAGCATCTGCCTCCGAACCAACTAGGAGAAATCTGTGTTCGAGGACCAAACGTAATGGAAGGTAAATTTGAACTGTGGGCTGTGTAAATTTAGTTAAACCTGTCATCTATGATATGGATTACCATAACATCTAGGATCAGAAGGGGAGCTTATGTAATTGGGGAAAATTGTTAATAGGTTATTTCAACAATGTGCAAGCTACTGAGTTTACAATCAAGAATGGGTGGTTGCACACTGGTGATCTTGGATACTTTGATGAAAGAGGCCAGCTTCATGTTGTCGATAGACTTAAAGAGCTGATTAAGTACAAAGGCTTCCAGGTAAAGAATTTCAGCTTTTTCCTGAATGGCCGCAGGCCCCTTTTTTTCAGCAGGAACTTTATTTTATATCTTTATTTATTATAACTGGCAGATTGCTCCTGCTGAGCTTGAAGGATTGCTTTTGTCTCATCCAGAAATCATTGATGCTGCTGTGATCCCGTAAGCTAAACAACTTAGATTCTAGTCCTTATAAGAATAAAAATATCATCAATTTTTGTTGTTGTTTTCTTGTCTCTTATTTTTGGAGATCTACTTTCTCCAAGGTATCCTGATCCTGAAGCAGGTGAAGTTCCTATCGCCTTTGTTGTACGATCACCAAAGAGTTCACTGGCTGAAGTTGATGTCCAGAAATTTATTGAAAAGCAGGTGATGTTTTTTTATATGAAAGCAGATGATGTTTTTTTATATATGAAAGCAGGTGATGTTGGCTAGAAACCAAAGCTTAGTTGTTGCTTTTCTGAAATGGAGACAAGCTTAGTTTTTTTTTTTCGGGAAAGGAAACCAAGCTTAGTAGTGAGTTGTGACCAGCAACTAGTTTTAATATTTCAAAACGACCACAGTATCTCTCTCACTAATAGAACGAAACATAGTAATTCCTGAATGAACGGATTATGGCCCTTCTAAGTTCTATAAGTTGTAACACCATAATGACTTTCTTTTTTTTGCGAACAACACCATAATGACTTTGTGTGAACTCCCATTTCAGGTCGTGCACTACAAGAGACTGAGGAAGGTAACGTTCGTGCACAGTGTACCAAAATCTGCTGCGGGAAAGATTTTGAGAAGAGAGCTCATCGCCCAAGCCAGATCATCCAAGCTGTAGCAAATTGATCTCCTCAATTCCATTACAGCGCTTGTCTTCTAGGTTCTGCTAGATATACAGAAGTACAGAATCTCGGCTAAGCGCTGTAAGGGAACCACACATTCAGTCTAGACATGCCAGACACTTAAGGTTTTTTTTTAGGAATTAACGAATAAAGCATTGTGGCCTATCCACGGGTGGTTCTGCTATGTAACTCTCTTTTATAAAATATAAAATAAAGTGTTGTGGGGATCTCCCTTACAGTTTTTTGCCTTAAAAAAATATCCACGGGTGAATGAGTATAGCCGTATGCGGTATACCAAACACTGAAATAGGCCATTTTAAACAAAAACCCGCTTCAAATGATTTATTTGTGGGTTTGCGGCGAATCTCTACAAAATAAGGTATGCTACTGATATACTGGGAAAGAAAATGAGAGCTCAGCGTGGATCGTAGCTTTTCCCCCCTGTGACTGAGCATCCAGGCCTTTTAGACGATCTGAATAGAAGATCTGGCTACAGGGTTCCTTTGTTCTAAACGCACTCTCTTCTTTTTAATCTGAATTATGATTCCTTTCCGATTCAAGTATTTTCCTTTGAAACTTCATCCAATCCAAATGGAGCCTAGTCATGTGTGGGCCTAGCCCGTTCCATCTCCAGCCTACCAGTCACGGGCTGCTACAACATCACCCCGCCATCGCCATTCCAAGCTCCCAGGGGCCGTCGGTGCCAGCGCCGCCGTGCCTGGGGTGCCGGACCACCTGGATATTTTGTTGATTGGTTGTGCACATTTTGTTGCTTGTAGGGGTTGTTATGCAAACTTACACGGTGCTCAAAACATGGATTACACAAAAATGAAATATTCTCATTTGCCACTCACTCATACCTCTAGTAAAAGAAGGAGACCTCTATTAAAACATGATGAGGTGAATACACACAACACAATATTCAACTAAACACCAAGACATTGCATACATTTGAGCTGGCTTGGGTTGTAGTACTGCACAAGGTCTACTAAAGCAACCAAGACTAATGCAAACAACCAATCATCATCTTAGGATGTACAGAGCCAACATGATCATTGTCCAATGTCCATAATTCCTTCAAATGGTCGGACTTTTCAAAGCAGTATAACTGAATTCGTCTGCAAAAGTAGTTTTAGAATATCTAAAACAGTCAACTAAAATGTTTCTTAAAACAGTCAAATTACTAATTGAGCTGCGACAAGCTATCCAGCCATTAATAGAACTGAAACTGAACCAAAACAGGCACTAGAGCGAACAATAATTGAAATAAAAATAATAACAATAAAAAGACAGATAACCACCTTATAAACCATGACCTCTTAATGAAAGATACAACTTCTCACCATGCTCAGATATTACATGCAATGAAACTATAGATCATTTATGTAAAGATTCAATAGTAGAGTTGCATAAACCTCCTACGGCCATATTATAGAAAGATTCAATGGTAGAGTTGCAGAAACCTCATATAGCCATATTATAGTTAGTGTCCCCACTAAAATGGTGTCACCTCTGTGCTGATCACCTCAAGTTTGGCAGCAGCAGTGTGTTCAACTGCCTAAGAACATGCCTAAGAACATGTTACCACAGGAAAAGCTGAAGCTGGGTTCACATTTAGCAAAAAAGAACCATAAAAAAAAAAAACTACACACAGTTTGTGCTAGCAGGAGTAAAAACATATCCAGGTGGTATCTCACCATCTGTATTGAATAATAGGCCACATGGGCAGCTAAAATCCAACCAGCTCTCCTACAGATGCAATGCAAATCACTAGCCTGTGAGGAACAAACCCAGCAAATGAATATTATGATTCTACCAAGTCCAACTGATACGGCCGGCATGTTTTCTTTAATAAGGTTAAAAAAGGGACCATCTCCGCAAATGCAGAAAAAACTGGTATGTGGACGTGCAAGTGGTTTCTTATGGTAACTGTAAAAATGAAACGAAATTGGAGTTGAACCTGAGTAAGCAGTAAGTTAGAGTTAGCTTGTTCAGGACATAAATCAGGAGAGTCTTTTATCTAATGAGCACTGCAGTGCTACATCGAGGGGAACAACTGAGCACCATGCATGAAAAAATGTAACTGTAGGAAGAGCTATGAAATGAGGATCTGCTAAATGAATGGGCTTAAACATATAGTGTAAACTTGACCAATAGAACACAACAAACATAGAGAGGAAATTAGAGTTAACTTCTGTTATTTGCACCAAAAAGAAAAAAAAAAGACTAACTTCTTTCATCTCAAAAAAAGAAAGGTGTACATTGCACACACCATCTATAGGAAAACAGAAATACACAAATCCTGCATTTTATGCAATTCATGTTTCATAGTATTTCCATTGTTCATGATAATTATTAAACAAAAGGGATACCCAATGCCAGAAGCTTAACATGGAGTCTGGGGAAAGGAATTTCGTAGGCAGCCTTACCTGCT
Organism: Themeda triandra; assembly: GCA_018135685.1. NCBI lineage: Eukaryota > Viridiplantae > Streptophyta > Magnoliopsida > Poales > Poaceae > Themeda > Themeda triandra. The sequence goes on along the minus strand of JAENPR010000169.1, from coordinate 804,900 downwards.
TATTGTGCAAGGAGGCTAACCAAGAAACCAGGATCTCAATCCTCAAGGATCTCCAGCAGCATACTCATCATGATAATTTTAAGGGAAAAAATCTTTACTTAGTCAAAAGTGGTGGAAGCAGAGAGATGCGCAAAATTTCAATGGGGCTGTTCGGTTGAATACAAACCAGCTGATTTCAGCTTGTTTCAGTTTATTCTCGCTCACAAGATTCTATTGAATCAGCCGAAATCTGCCTGCTTATATTCCATCAGGCAGAAAGAAAAATAGGCATTCCCATGGCAATAAAAAGAAATTCTCAACAACTCAGTTTTTTATTTGTTGTACCAAACTTCATGGCATGGAACATTGGAAAAGGCAATTTATTTTAAGAAGAATAGGAGAACAAAAGCAGAAGCAATACAGTGCTGCATCACGTATCTGATGTATCACCATCCCATTCAAAATGACTACCATGGGTTCAAGTCCACAGAATAGTTGTTTATGAGAGCTTAGCAATAATGAGAAAAGGGTCGGTCTGATCATAGAAGGTGAAACCGACAATGATAAAATGATATAAAGCCTAAATGGAAAACACCATCTAACTATGAAGTTTCGGCCAGTCATCTACGGATTTGGGTAACGATAACTCGGATTTACAACTGTAAGCCTGTGAGATGGCCTGGACCAGAAAGTATAAATTGATGTAGAAGGTTGGACTGGAATCTAGAAAAAAAAAAATCTTTGGTGGAGGTGCCAATATGACGTGAGGGCGACCGGGCTTAAAGCAACTAAATGGCGATGATCCACCTGAACTCCTACTTGCTTGGGGGAAAACATTCTGAGTATGAAGTAACATATATATGTCATCTGGACTGAAAAATGCATCCAGAGTCATCATGAAGTTAGATAACAGACTGACGATAATAAGACCCTGTTATGATAAGGACTTCAGCTTTTGCTTCACATTCTCATCCTTGCATCGCCGCTGATCAGCAATCATAGACTCAAAAACATCCAAGAGATCATCCAATCCCTTTGAATCCTCTCCCAGTTTCCTCATGGCGACAACTATACTCTCAACGGTAGACAAGCACCCAGCCCTTGGCTCATGCCTCACCTCACTATACAAGCTAACCTTATCTGACTCCAGCTTCACGTGTGGCAGAAGCTGCAACCATGGATTCTCATGGTACATTCTCTGTGCTTTTGCCCAAGTGCCATCCAACACAATCAAATGCTGTACCTGACAACCTGAAGCATCGATGTCGATTGCCCGCTGGCACGGAAATAGCAAAGCAGATTTTGGTGGTATGGTGATTGAGAATTCCTCAAACACCGTTACTTCTCCAGTGAGCTTACACTTCTTCATCTGTACCTTTGTGACATGAAAGCCATTTGAGACCGCTGCTTCACCAAGCGGGCCTCTTGATAACCATCTGATCTTGGGTTTCACTCCACGCTCAATATCAATTCTTAGTTCCTTCTCTGTGTACGCAATGGTGCACTTATCCATGTTTTTCCTGGTCCAGTCCTGTCCAATAGCAGCACTAACTTCATCTATTTCTTTTCCCATACCGTTGCAGCCATTAACCGTCCCATTAACTTCTCTGGAATCTGAATCATTTGTAACAGAATGAGACAAATTACCATTTACCTTATAGGTCGACCCCACCTCCCTTCTATGGTTGCTTTCACCTACAGTTGAGTCATCAGCAGAGTTCTCCATCTGGTTTGCTGCAGAGCTAGGCCTTTCAAGATCTGCAGGCTGTCCATCACTCTCCGTCTTCTTGACGGATTTTACACATCCACCACCGTTGTGGCAGCAACTAAGACAACCAAGCTCTCCAGCAAGATTGCAGAAGATCCCACCGTTGAGGTCCCCAGAATCTAACCTTTCACAAGAACCACCAAAACTGATGTGTTCAGCGCCCAGATAACCACAGGCACTCAATCCGGACTCATCAGAATCACAGCTCGCACTATCCTTTCCATCCGATTTGGCACAAATCGCATCAGGAGGAAACGCAAGGCCACCGCCATTCTGCAAGTCGCTCTCCTCAGGCCCATGGTTTCCAAAATGAGCAGCCACAGGACCGCCTGCAAGACCCGCCGACGCCGCCGCACCGGAGCCGGCGGCCTCAAGCGTGCGGAGGACGAAGCGGGCGCGGTGGTTGACGTCGGTGACCGGGACGACGGCGAGGTTGCGGAGGCCGAGGCGCGCGACGCGCGTGGAGTTGAGCGGGTGGTGGGCCTCCATGGCGTGCTGCAGCACGGTGACCCCGACGGCGTTGTCCACCGGCGGGGAGCGGAGGCGGCCGCAGAGGCAGAGGCGGAGCGGCTTCGTGCAGACGCCGCACATGGGGCGGCGCTGCCCGGGCTCCCGGCGAGGCGCGTGCGCGTCGCTCTGGCTCGCCGCAGCCGCCGCCATGGGGGTGGACTGCGGGGGGACTGGGGGCCGCCGGGTGAGCGAGAGGTTGGACGGTTGGGGGCCCGTCTGACGGCCTTTGGGCTTTCGCCGAGTTTAGGGTTTGGAGGAAGTTTTTTTTCTCTCTCTCTCCTTCGGTTCGAAATGTTTTGGATTCATTGGACATGGAGGATTGGAGGGGGGACGTAATTAATAAGAAAAAAAAAAAGAAGTCAATAACAAGTGTATAGTTTATTATAATAAGTTTATAACTTGAATCTTTGCATTGAGAACTTTGAATTCTGCCCAAAATTAAAGATGGGTTTACTCTCTTCTTCTTTTTCCCCTGATTTTTAACAGTAAAATGGATTTTGTAACTGTCAAGTTCAGAAAAGTAGCGAGATATAAAACCATGTCCACTTGGCATAACTTTTATACACATATTAGGACCTATTTGGAAAATCACGATTTGAACTCAGTATAGTGTTAAATCATAGTATCTTTTCTTCATAAATATAAATATATTAAAAAATCACCCCGAGTTAAGACATTAACAATGATGGTATATTTTTTTTCACTTAGTGATCGTCTCTCTACAATGCACTCTTTCCTCAACCTCTGCATAGTTCTTTCTACCCTCGCTCATACCGGTATATGCTATAGTTGGTCTGGATCAAAATCAAAGCTACTAGGAGTGAGACTAGGGCACAACAAGCCAATGCAAAGTCAAAGCTCATAGAAGGAGAGTATGTACACTATAAGTTAGTTGAGTGCCAAGCTTTGGATCCTCGTTCCCCTAATTTACCAATGCAATATTTTGTAGTATTTTCAATCTATCTATTGCTATAACACAAATGTTTGGAACTAGGCTTGTTTGAATTGTATGAACTCTATAGAATATTAAATAAATCGATGGTCTAAAGTTTTCTAAAGCTTAAATTTTTTAATAAAATATCATAAATTCATTTATTACCATATAAATGAGCTAAAAATTTCTAAATTGTGGCCCTCAATGTTAATGTACTAAAACATTGTTTTAATAAAGCTTCGACACAAAGGGTTTTAGTCTAGAATGAACCAGAGGAAGCCGTCTAGTGTCAGTTTACTCAAAATCGAATTAGGATTTGTAGAACTATAAGAACCCATACCATTTTTCTCTTAAATTGCAGGGTTCGTAACAAGACTAAGATAACAAGAAGTCGTGGCTAGCAAGTGGCTTGTGAACGTTACATTTTTAATTTCGTTCGTGGTGTGCAGTGTGTTGGTGACTGTGGTAGCGAGCGAGTGGCGGGCACGCTTTTCTGGCCACCTACCCTCTGGAAAAGACGAGATTGCCCCCTCCTCCGTCCCAGCCTTCGGCGAAAGGCCGCAGGAAGCCACGCGCACACCGCAACCGCAACGCACCAGGCCGACGACGACTTTCTTCCCTTCGTCTCTCTCCTCCCGCCTCGCCTCCGATCCGTCCTCCGAGAAACCAAACCAAACCAAAAGAAGAAAGCGCGACGACCGACGACGAGGGAGAGAAGCCAAGGCATCCGCGCGGCGAGATCTGGGAGAGCTCCGCATTCGTTCCAAGATGCACGACTTCTGCTTCACCATCCCGTACGGGTTCGCCGTGCTGGCGGGGGGCGTGCTGGGCTACCTCCGCCGCGGCAGCACCGCGTCCTTGGCGGGGGGCGGGGGCCGGCGCGCTCCTCCTCCTCGCGGGCTTCGTCAGCCTCAAGGCCTTCGAGAAGCGCCGCAACTCCTACCTCGCCCTCGCGCTCGAGACGCGTACGCGCCCCCGCCCCCCTTTGTCATTCTCTTTCATTCATTTAGGAAGAGATTAGAATAAAATGTTTGATTTGTAGCCGGGCCGGGCGGTTGAGCCCCGCCTGGATCATCGGAAATGGGCTTGAATTCCGGGATCTATGATATGCCAATTGTCACGCGATGAGGATAGTGCGTAGTAATCTGATTTGGTTGAGTTCAGGATTCTAAACGTTTCCAACAAACTTGTTGTGTTTGGGAATGTTAAATAGGCCAGCATTTCGTGTCCGAGTTCGCCCACGTTCAAAGTTATCACCAATGAGAAATGCCGCCCTTGTGTTGAACCTATGGAACACGCAACAGTTCCTCTTCAACGGCGTGGCTTCTATTGCTCACTGTCAGAGCCTCTTGCATGTTGCCTCATGCGGGACATGATTACAAGGCGTGAGGAGGACACTAGTTTGCTAAGATACCATATCAGTATTCAGTAGGTTATATGCCATATCAATGCAATTGGATTCCTTGAGCCTCTGTGGGTAAATTAATTGCTTTTGATATGTCCTGTTCCTGTATCAAGTCATACATCTTTTTTGCATATCAAATCATGCTCTTAATTTCTGAACCTAATTGGCTCCCAGATATTGGATAAAACATTAATCTTTACTTGTTTGTTACTGGTAAGTTTGAGTTAAAAATATCAAATTTCTGGAAAATCGTCCAAGGCATGTGTTGATGATTCATGAATTTGATAATTTTTAATTCGGAGCTCGTAGTGGCTGGTTAATGACTAGTTTTTTGAGCATCTGAAACATCAAGACAAATGGTCTTGCTAGTTGTGGTGCGAATAGGCATAGGTCTGCAGTTCTGCACTCTGTCATGTACTCTTGTAGTAGTAGACACCATTGTTTCTGAAGGTGTCACATAGGCTTTGCCGAGGCAATGATGTGCTCACTTGGGGCAAGCCATCGTCAATGCCTAGCCAAAATAGGGGAGGGGAGAGATGCATGAGAATATCCAGTACATGTACAGTCGTAGTAGTAGACACAATCGAGTACCAGGCAACCAAATCCTTTCCTGCATACCCAGGAATTAAGGCTGTTTGGAATGTAGCAGTCCTGCAGGAATTTTCAGGAACATGTAGGAACCAATACATATACTGAAGGAATTAGGTGACAAATCATGTTCTCCAAGCTGGGGTAAATTGTTAGTTTTAATTAGATGCCCTTACTCAGTTTGCATTTAGTTGCATTTCACTTCCATTTAGCTTTCAACAGCTCAATCGCCTTCATTGTTTTTCAGTCCTAAGAGTACACAAGCTATAATGTGGAGTGGGAATTGTCCCTTCGTCTATGGTGGGCTCTCCATTCCAGTTGTTTTGACACAATAACAGCTTCTCAGTACTTCACAACTTCTATACACTAAATTTGCATGGACGCCAACAAATTTATGCTCACAACCATATTAATTTGTGTGTATTTGTTTTTATCAACATATTTGTGTGAGCATTTTGATCTTTAGTTCCTAACTGTTTCTTTAGGGAAGTCTGATGGAGAACTTAGTTCTTTCATCTGTTTGTGATTTACTGATGGAATGACTTCTTATGTTCTTTCATCTTTTGATTTATTCCAAGAAATGCACTCTCTTGAGAAATTTAAAGAATTACTTGTGAAGTTTAGATTTGGAGTTTCCAAAATTCTTGCCTAGGGTGGGATCACAATGAATATGGAATCCTGGATAAGATCTTCCATATCTTTAATCTCAGTTAAAGCTGACTACAGAATGAGGTTCATGAGAGGAGAGAGCCACATCATTAGACTATGCTCCTGCCTACAGATTTGATGAGGATTTGAGCTATTAGCTACAACATCACTACCTTACCACAGAGCTGTTATGGTATATCTTATTAGTGTTCAAATAGTTTAGGCATAGCATGGTAATTATTAGGAGAGCACAAAAAGGTAGCACTTTCAACAGTTCTGCTGTTTCCCATAGGCCTAACAGACATCAAAAGCATTGCATTCTTTACAATAAACATGAACTGCTGAGTACAAAATAAATTTCTGACGTATATTTCTTCTGCCTGCAACTTTCTTTTTTTGCTATCTTGTTTCATTACTAACTGCAAATTTTGTTAAACAGTTTGTGCATTAGCCTTAACTTATGTTATGGGGCAAAGATACCTCGAGACTTCGAAGATAATGCCAGCTGGTGTTGTTGCTGGTCTCAGGTAAACATCATCAGCTTCGACACTTGCCCATTTGTTTTCCTCTTGTGTGCAAATATAAAATGGCTTCACGGAACTAATTTGTAAATTTTCCTTGCAGTGCCGTGATGTCTGTGTTTTATCTGTTCAAAATTGCAACCGGTGGGAACCACATCCCACCGAAGAAAGAGTAAACCGGGATTTAACTTGTAAAGTATGTCTGATTGAACTTGAAGACCACGAGCGATTGTGTTGTCTAGTTGCATGTAACTTCAGGGACTAGCATCTTGTTCTCCATTTGTAATGTGGCTAGAATGTATCATGGTTTGTGAACACTGTAAAACAAATAAAGGTGCGATTCACGGAAATGAATGTGGTGTTACTGAGGCAGGCGCTTGTTATCTTTGTGATTGCTTTGTTTGCCGGTGGGTGGAAGCTCATCAGTTATGCTTGGTTTATCACTGTGAGCTGTTTGGTTGGAGTCATGAGGAGATTTGTCTGCTCAAAACTGGGCTGGAAGCCTGGACCTTTTCTTCTGACAGTCTGACTACAGCGTCTCCCAATTTATGGAAGGCAGCAGCTGAATGTGAATGATGCCATTTTCTGGCTAGAATTTTTAAATAGCTGATTGCAGTAGTGGGCAAAAGGCAGCATTTCTTGATCTACCAAATCATTGTAGTCAATTTTCTTACCTTAATACCTTGTGATCAACATGCTAAGTGGCACATGTTTGTCGAGTACCTTTTTTGTTAGTTTTAGCCATTTCATCTGTTTTTGGCGGATGAAGCTACAGAAAGGGAATTCTTGATCATACAGGAGTATCTTACGCTGCATTGACGTAGTTTTATATTTTATTTTGCTCCTAATTTCTCTTATTCACCTCATAACTATAACTACTAGTCCATCAACCCGTGCTTTCGCACGGGTTAGAATCTTAAAAAATAGCATTAGTTAAATTATGCAGTTTTTTAAATTCATTTTCTAGCACAATAGGAATAGCAGATACTATGTCGCATATATTTAGTTACTTATCTATATTTTTTAACCAATATGCATACTTTTCCTTCTTTTCATAACACGTCTATGTATCTAGAATATGCATTTAGTTCAAACTTTAGCTTGACTATGATAGTTGTTGAGTTAGACGCATATCTTATGACACCATGAATCTAATTTTAGTTCTTCAAATTTTATATTGTTGATTGCTAAATACTTTTTTATCCTCAAGTTATGTTTAGTAGTATATTCTAATGGTTGTTTATTTCAAGGGAATATTAAAGTGTAGGATGGTATAGTCAGATGTGGATTATAAACCTTCTCATGTCCCAAGATGTGCTCTTTACTTTTTGAAGAATTATTGTGCAAAAATGGTTATACTATAAATATAAATGTGCTAACCATTTTTGTTTTTATGTATACATATATAATATCAAAAGTAACATGTATTTTTGTCTACTTGATCTACATGTTGACACAACATGTATGTTTACTTTAATCAGATTCTAATATATTAATGCTAATATAATTGTACGATGTAGATATATATACTTGATAGCTATTTTTTTTTTTTGTTTTTTTATGACAATTTCAATGGTTTATCATTCTTTTAGCAGAGCTCATGACAACTAACTTGAAGGCTTTGAAGACCCTTTAGAATTTACCTTTTTTAGCATTATATGTATTTAGTTCAAAGTTAAGCTCAAGTTATTATATGAGCTATGTTGCATCCCTTTCTCTAAAATCAGGAGTCTATAGTTTAGGATTCGTAGTTGTTAAATTTTCTTATTCACATGTTGTGTCAAAACCCCAGTGTTTTATATTTTTATCCACTTGTGAAGTTGATTTTTTTTGTATATCACTTTATTAAAAAAAGATTATCAGTCATAAGCTATGCTTTTAATTATAACGATGACATAAATAATTTTTAGGGGTCCCCCATCCCCTCTTCTTAATATAATGAAGCGCAGTTCTCCTGCGTTTTCGAGAATAAATAAATCATTTTTAAGGTTACACCTCACCACTTAACATATACTACTTAAATATAAATATAAAAAATTATATGACATAGTATTTTAGTCAAACTGTGCAAACTTATTTAAAGTGATAGCTTAGGAAGTTCATTTTCATGAAGTATTAGTATTAGTTCAAGCAAATAGTCCATGTCATTACCATATGATTTGTTAAGGGAAAAGAATTCATGATTGATTATGTGTAAAAATAGACATTAGTGCTAATTTATAGATGTTTACTTGCTCTATGTGATGCAATATATCATTATATTTACTTTTAGCTTTACAATTATAGAGCTGAATAATTTAGAAATATACATTGTATACTTTATGGATATTGAGTTGGTTATCATAATATCTTATATTAAAATTAAAAATTATCTTTCAGTATTTTTTTATTTTTTTTATCATGGTTGTGGTGGCTTATTTGGATGCAAATTAAAAGTTGCTATTTTATAAATTCGTACTGGCATATACGGATAATTTGAATGCAAACTTCGAGGCTACTTTGTATTGTGTTTAGTAATGATACATTGAGTAATTTAGAAAACAAATTTAGAGGAACTTTATTATCTTATGGTAGAGAGGTAGGTAATTTTGATACGAAGTTAGGGGTTATTTCAAATTATGTAATAATGGCAGACGTGGTTCATATATATGTAAATTTATAGGTATTTTCTAAATTATCTGCCAATTTATATACAAACTAACCAAAGTAAAGTAATTCTGTTTGCAAAAAAATATGAGATTAAACTTCACACATTGCTATTTGTAGCCCATGTGCTGCTAGGACCAACTTGTCATTTGAAACCAAAATTTTGAACAGCAATATACCTAGATCAATCGACAACCCCTTGCAACACACAAATTAGGGACCACTTCAAAACATGAATAGCACATTAGAGCGAACAACTAACCAACAAATTGAAGCAGATTGTTAATCTTCACAACATGCTATTTGTAGCCCATGTACTGCTACGACCAAGTTATCTTTGAAAACAAAAAAATTTGAATTCCCAGCATACCTAGGATTACTCAACGACAGGTGCAACACAAATTAGGCTCACTTCAAAACATGAACAGCACAACGGAGCGACAACTGACCAACAAACTGATACAAACTAATAGATATTTACATGATAACAGGACTACACCAAATTTGGTTTGCATGACCTAAAACTGAAAGCCTGATATGAAGGAAGATTCATTCATGCACGTACCAGATCAACTGGATTGGTTTGACTGCTGCGATGAACCATTTGAAACCTCATGTTACCGCTAGAGTCCAGGGCTATGTGATTGGTGCCTTGGCACGACAGTGATCTTGAGGACGCGGACATGGAAGGCCCTAGCAGCTGAGATGCGCTAGAGTCCAGGGCTACATGGTGGCGTCGATGGCTGCGCTTGACGTCCAGAACGGATCGGAAGGGTGTTCACCACATTCAATATATAGGAGGCGGCTCTATGCTTTTTTCCTTCTGTCGTTTGTTTCCATCCTGAAAACCTCTGTTGGTTTTCATCCAGGAAAAACGCAGAGTGGTTGGGGATGTAAATAACGGACGTGTGAACGACGACTACCACACGTCAAGACTGTTTTTATAGTCAATAAATAAGAAGAAAAAAAAAGATGAGATTTAGATATTATGTTAGATTATATGATATAATGGCAAAGGTGGGTAATTTACATACAAAATTAAGGGGTTACTTTATTTATATTTATAATGGCAATGGTGGGTAATTTTCTTCAATAAATCTTATCCAATGGCTAATATCGATGATGATTATTGGAGTCTACCAAATCAAAGGCCGGATGTTTCTAATTATTGTGAGAATTTCTTGGATTTATCTTTTTCCCTAGCGCGTCTCGTGAGAGTTAACGTGGTGCCTCTGTTGGAACCTCTAATTAGTAATAGTAAGATAAGATTGCACGGGCCGCTACGCCAAGCAGGCACTAGGAAGTGGATGGGCACCCATGGACATCGATTGGGAAATAGCGCCCGCTAAACGCCGCGATAGTGCACGTAGCTGCAATAGCGCCAGGAGTGATATCCTAGCGATGCAGCTAGCGGCAACTGGCAAGGCTATAGCCTATAGCGGCGCTAGCAAAGCTGATGAATATTCATGGTGAAGCTATTGTAGATGACAATGGAGCGGAAGGAGGCTGTAAAGAAGCAGATGCAGTAGGCAACGAGACATTTCTGAACCAAGCTGCTCTGACGAGTTTTTTTTGCTAACATTTCTGAACCAAGCAGAAGGCTCGAATGAATCAAGCAGCAGGCCATAAGGACCATAAAAATGCAAATGCAACATAATCATAATGCATAAATACTTGATTTTTAGATCATGTAGTACTCAATTAAACTAAGGCCAAACATAGTTAGGAACTTGGGAACATATCAGCTTAGCAAAAGGAAGCATCTTGAAAGCTTTACAAACAAGCCAGGTTCAGGACAGGACAACTACAAGAGCAAAAGGAAACCCCCAGACGAAGAAACTAGGCTATCACTGTAGCATAGACCTCCGCAGATTTGCACATTAGCTATCTGTCATTACCATCCACCTTGTGTCACGACGCTTACATTTGGCACTTTAGCAGCTAAATCACTAAGCACTACATATATTACTTGGCAGCCACTTCATTGGGATTGCATAAATCCCTTGGTAGCAACTTCACCAAGACTGCATGTATCAGTTGGCAGCAACTTGGTGCAACAATGCAAGAAGTATAACTATAAGAACATGCTCTCTGTTCATCAAGTGCTTCATATTCTAATATGCTCCAAAGGATTTGACATATGCTCACAGTCATTCCAAAATACTACTATATATTGGAAATTAGATATGCCCCTTCCCCATCCTCTTTCTCAGCTCAGCAGCAAGAGCTGGGAATTTATGCACCAGCATGGTGAAACCATCTGTGAACACTGCCTCGTTGAAATTTTCCTGCACAGCAAAAAAGTCCATACACTTTGTCTTCAACTTTGGACAGTTGTATGTCTCAGCGCAAGCTAAAACAGAAGCAACTGTCGTCACAGATGTATTGTCCCATAACTTGAGTTCACATAAAACCTTGAGACGGTCCAGCGCGAATCTGTCAGCCGCAACAAGCAAATGCTGCAACATCTCAACAGGAGAATCTCCAAGCTCATCATCTGGAGGCAGGGCATCTGTGTACATGGACCGAAGCATAACTTTGAACGCTGCAGGGTGAATATGCTGCAGCGTGATGGATGGCATTGTGGCGTCAGCCATCGGGCCAAAGAGCAGCGCACTGAAGACCGGCGATCGGGCTGCGAGAACAGCACGGTGAGCATTGAACGTCTCGCCGCCGACGACGAACGACACATCTGTTCCCAAAGTGCAATCCAGCAGGCGACCCAAGTGGCTCGGTAAATTGGATGGCGGCAGCACAGGCAAGGTACTGTCAGGCATAACTATGACCCCGCACATAATCGTGACAGTGCCATTCATCACGTACCACTCAAGTTCACTTCGCTTCACAAACGTATCCCATCCCCACCTTAAATTTTCTCGCTCGAAATTGTCCAACCAGCGCTTTTCAGCTGGAGTATATAGAACGTCATCTCTGTCCACCATGAAAGCATCAAAGATGGCTTTGACCTTATTCGATCTGCTCACAAGCTCCAGGTAGACAGATAAGTGCTCGTCACCCCCCTCCAGGTAGAGGTAGCAGATGATCCTCCACAAGTGACCCCCGGCAGAGAAGGCGTCGGAGCTGACGATGTCCCCTGTGGCGAGGTGCTGGATTTGCTCATAGTCAAGCTTGAACTCGATAAAACCCGAGCCCAGCATCTCCACGTCCTACTGCTCCCTAGCACAATTAGGGTGTAAATAACACTGATTCACAAGTCACAAGATAGAAACCGTAAGTAAAATTGACGAAAACCACGCGAAAATACTCACATTCCAACTGGTGGCGGGACCCTGCCTGCCCAAAGTCAAAGTGTGAGGAGCGCACGCAGGGTCACCGGCTCGTCTGTGGATGATCGGGGGCGACGGCGCGAGGCAACCGGCGGGATCTGGGAGCGGGAGGGGGAGCCGCTCACGGCGGCCCGACGACGAGCCGGGAGCGCCGCCGCCGTCACCTGCGTGCCGAGCGGCAGTGTGTAGGGATCGCGGCGGATGCTTGCCGAGCTATGCCCTGTGGGCTATGGTTTGTGCCCGTGTGATGGGCCGATGCCCTCTGCAATGATGGGCCGATGCAGGCCAGTGTCCACACAGCCCATGCTGCCAGTCGGCGTCCGGCCCAGCCCCCAAAACAAAAGCCCACCCAGCTCGAAGTCACTGTCACCTGGACCATGATCTTTTTCTCAAAAAAAAAAAAAAACCTGGACCATGTCTGTGTAATCTTGCCACGGACGCACACAGACATTTCTCACGAGTTGTTTTGCTAACGAAATATGCCTACTCGCGAAAAAAAGTTGTTTTGCTAACATTATTTACTCAATCAAGTTGACATTTTGCCCGGTCAACGAGTAGCAGACCTGGGAATGTATGCACACACACACGTACGCACGCAGACAATCACACAACTCACAATTTACAATCGAACGATCGACCTGGTGATCAAGATCAATGATCAGATCCTAGCTGAGGCTGACTCCCATGGCCCACGCCCTGAGCAAGAGCAGGCCGTGGGCGACCATCCCACACAGGAACCCGAGCGCGGCGCTGGACCCGACGAGCGACACGGCGGTGCAGAGCAGCATGACGAACGCCTCGGCCCTGGAGGCCATGTCCCTGGCGGCGACGGCGAGCTCCAAGCCCGCGAACAGCAGGAGCACGCCGAGTAAGCCCACGGGGAACGCCGCGAGCACCCGCAGCATGGAGCCGCCCAGGAGCAGGCCCAGCGCCAGCTTCAGCGCGCCCAGCGCCGCCACGCACCCGCCGCTGCGCCCGCCGAACCTGTACTGCCCCGCCAGCCCGCCCGCGCCGTGGCAGCACGGCATCGCGCCGAACCAGCACCCCACCAGGTTCATCGCGCCCATCGTCACCGACACCGACGTCGGCGTCGCTGACGATGGGGATTTCTCCGGGAACAGGTCGCGCGTCAGCTTGCACACGGCGACGACGGAGTTGAGCACGGACAGCGGGATCTGCGGCACCGCGCCCTTGAGGAACCCCTGCTTCCACGCCTCACGCGAGATGTGCACCACGCGCATCCGCGACGGGCCCAGCCGCAGCTCTCGCACCGCCGCTGGGTGCCGCGCCACCGCGAACGCCACGCCCAGCACGAAGACGATCACCGCCGACGGTATCGCCGGCGCCGCGCGCCGAACCATAGAACGCCAACCGCCGCCACCACCATCTTGCCTCTCTTCCTCCTCTTCTTGTGGTTCTTCTTGGCTTTCATCGGGATGGGTGCCTTGCTCCCTCGTCCTCCTCCTGCTGCTGCTCTCTGACCCCGCGCCGTTGACGAGGAGGATGAAGCAGATGGCGGCGACGGCCAGGACAAGCCCGTCGAGGCCGGTCCAGGGTCGTCGGCCCAGGGACTTTTTACCCTTGCTAAAATCCTGCTCGTAGCGGATGTACTTGACGGCGGCCATGGCGAAGCTGAGCCCCTGGGCGAGCTGGATGCCGCGCACGACGGGGAGCGGGACGACCCGGTACACGAGCCGCATGAGCCGCGTGGCGCCGAGGAGGAGCACGAACGCCGCTGTCAGGATGCCCGCGGCCATGGTCTTGGGGACGCCGAACGAGGCGTCGGACAGCGCCGTGGCGGCGATCGCCTTCATCGGCTGCACGGGCATGGGCACGCCGTAGATGAGCCCCGTGACGGCGTTGTAGATGCCCGTGAAGATGAGCGTCGTGCCGAGGTCGAGGTTGCGGGCGAGCGCGAGGGAGAGGACGATCGGGATGTAGGTGCCCAGGTCGCCCATGGCGCCGTTCAGCTCCGGCCACACCGACGACTGGAACGCCAGGTTGGCGCGCGCCCGCGCGAGCAGCGACCTTGGGCCCCGGGACTCCTTCGCGCCGCCGCCGAGCGCCGCCTCTGGGTCAGGGTTCACGGTGGTGGTGGCCATGGCGGATGCCTGATGGCTCTATCCGCTGGCCTCACTGTCGCCTGTGGGAATCGAATGGGGGTACTTGGTGACAACAAACTGCAGGCGCCGCCGCAGGATTTTATAGGCGGCGTTTTGGTTGAGCTCGTCTCGATAGATTTCTCTCTTGTTTTGTAAGCGATTTTACATACAGATTTATGCGCGTTGCTGAATCTGACAAAACCTTTAAACATTTTTTTTCTTCCTGATGAAAGAATGAAGAACAAATAAACTAGGCCCCGTTTGGATCGGATCTCTTTATTTTACTTAAAGAAATTATTCCTTGATATTTAGGATTTCATAATTTTTCAAAATTCACATATAAAGCCTCTCTCAAATTCATATGGTAAGAAATGTGAAATGGATTCTTTTTCTCTGATTTAAGTAAAGTTGTTGACTTTATTTAATAGATTGTATGGATTCCTCTTCCACAACTATGTTTATTATAAGAATTCATTTTCAAGGATTAAAATGGGGCTAAGGATATACTATAACAAACATGAAAGAAAAGGGCACGGCGGTGCACGCAGGGAAAATAGGTTTTTTTAATTAAGTTGACTTTGGATGAAAACTCATCGATGTATTTCTATGCTTATAACTGCATAGTTGCAATCAGTTGTGTTGTACTGTATGCAACGTATTTCCCAAACTAAAGGCAATGACCACAGGAACGTAAGAAGATTAGAAGAGTTAACATAACAGAAGAAAATTAGGCAATATGTAACCGATGTACTTGCCACCTCATCGTAGTTGACAGCATCTTACAAGGAATATGCACACAATGACATCTTAACTAACAGTACATTCATGGTTTTAAATAGGAGTGCTATAGCTACAGGAGAGACTCCAAACTAAGCTAATGTTGTTTGTGCTGCTATGCCAACTTTAAATGCTATTTAGCGTTATATCGTCGCTAAATTGCATAGCTTTATTGTTCAAACATCAGCGGTATTTTAGATTTTGCCAATAGACCATATCAAAGCCTAGCAAGCCATGCCATACAATTAACTTTAAACACTATATATTTAGCACTATAGCTCCGCTAAATTGCATAGCTTTAGTTCAATAGCTGTGGTATTTTAGATTTTGTTAATAGGCCATATCAAAGCCTGCTAAGCCATGTCATACGATTATCATTTGCCACTAATTTGTTATTAATGGACAATTAAGCATTGGAGTTTTATGAGCCATGTTGTGATGTCATGTTAGTAATGTTAACTAGACTTGTGGAACCTTAGAAACATTTTTGTATTCATTGAATTTCAAAATTTTCATGTTTTTGTGTATCAATTACTGATATTTTCATGTTTTTTCTTTGGAAGAAACGCTATATGTCATAGCGCTGCTATAGCTTTATAGCTGCTGAAAAAATTTGTGGTTATTTTCAGTAGGCGACTATTTAAAACCTACATATTACAAGGAAGAAATAGGAGGGTTTTTTTTTTCTCTTTTAAGAAAAATCAGAGACATAGTTTTTTTTTGGTGTGAAACAGAGACATAGTTTTAGGTAGTGTGCTATCTCCTCTTGCCATGAGAAACTAGTTTCGTTCCTTCAGAAAGATACACGACACTAAAGATGTGCATCTAAACAGTTTACAAGTCAACGTTTTGATTAGTGATTTGTTCTAGATATTATGAAAATCCCTTTCTTGATTAATGCAGAAACACAACCATCTTGTATGGTCAATCTACATGTTATAGGCTTATAGCTACATATATACATTCCATCAACCTATGGTCCTGCAAGGGTTAATTACTAATCCTAATAGATATGAGTGTTAGAAATTCATGGATAAATGTGAATAATCCTTTCATTTTATTTAAGCCCCTGAGTGTATTGAACATTTTCCCATTTTACGACATATTGCGCAGACGATGGGAACAGAGGACCATGAAAATGAATGAGAAGTGCCCCATTGCTGCCCCAAGAGGCGAGAGAGCATGTAATGATGTAACGTCTTGGGCTCTTATTTGGTGTCCCTTCTCTCGTTTTGCAGCGGCGGCAACGGCAAGTTGATACTTCATACATATTTTGATGAGAGAAATCATATCGTACGTCGTTAAAATGTGCCGGAGGCAATTTTCTTTTCAAAGTCGCTGTCTGAGATATTACTTGTGGCATTGCATGCATGCATAATCTCAAAATCCAGTTCATCATAATAAGCTAGCCTATACCACAGATAGTATTGGTAGCTAGGAGACTACAAAGAGTAGCGGCGGAGAGCGAGAACGACAAAAACAAGGTTATTAAGCTAGCTTTTGGTTGACTTTGATCAAATTATATCTTGTTGATTCTCGACGCATAAACAATTGTTTCTTGAAACAAAAAAAAAAAAGGAGAGAAGCAAAAAACAAACAGGAATTAATGCTCGATCAGATGTGTGTGCGTATCTGGTGCAGGTATATATACTCCTACGTCTCATCATCATACTTCTATACACTACTTGATAGCACCCTAGAATACAATGGATAAACACCTGATTTAATTTAATATTACATGGATTGGATACAGTCGAGTAATATGGACTAGCCAAGTTAATACGGTTACAGGAATGCTTGAGTGCGTACACGGAACCAGCAGCCTGCCAGAATATATTACTTGGGTCCATGTAAAGGCAAAATATCCAGTGCAAACCACCTACTCAGTGCAATCGTAAATATTTTGCCCCATGTAAAACCACCGGCTTCGATGAAGAATATTCTGGGAATAAGTTTACATAACATACTCCCTTGACAACACTAGTTTATTACCCACAACCTTGACTATAAAACCTGTTACTAAGACTGATTAGAGTCTAGAGTGCCCGGCCAGGCATGCTGATATGGACAAACTTGTCCACTTGTGGCATGCCACATCACTTTGCTAGCTGCACATCAATATAGTATCTTTCTTTTTTTTTCGCGAGCAGGCATTATGCCTGTATTTCATTAAGAGAAATGGAATGGTCATAAGACCTACAAAGGAAGAAGGCTAAGGCGAGTGGCCTAACACATTTTCCGAAGCAAACCTACTCTACTGGATCCTGAGAGGGTCTTATTACAAAACAAAAGAGTTGTGCAACCAGAAAGGTAGAAAAGCTCGCAACGTCGTGAACCCGGCCTCACACCAGTCCTCGCCTTCTTGCTTGGCCGCCGCTACCGTCTGCAGAACGGTGGAAGATCTCCGGTTGAACACACGATTGTTGCTCTCCTTCCACAACGTCCAAGCGACTAGCATGACTAGTGTGTCAAAGCCCTTGCGGCCCTCTGCGTCGACCAACTGTCGTTGCCTAAGCCACCAAGCCGCGAGTCTCTCGTCCTCCGAAGGCATGAGCGAGCCAAGACCAAGCGGGTGGAGCAAGGCGAACCACACCTGTCTCGCGAAAACACAACCAAGGAACAAGTGCTCGCCAGTTTCTGGGGCCTGACTGCAAAGGTTGCAGCTGTCATCACCTTGCAGACCATGGCGCATTCGACGGTTGGCTGTCCAAAGCCTTCATCTCTCTTTGGTCTTTGCTCTCTTCACATATATCTCTTTCTGTCCCCCAATAATACTCATCATGCATGTCGAGAGGTGCACCTCGATCATATGAAAGATGGGTGCAAATGCCATTCCCAACATATATATTGTTGTTATGTCAACATCAGTATCTGCATAATGTGCGCGCCACCTTAATAAAAACCATTCTGAAGAAAATAAGCACATAAATTAATTAAACAGTTTTACACGGGGTCACATAGACTTATTCCAAAGTTACTCATTTGGAGAGAGAAAGACAACAAAGCTGCAGGGAATCAAATGTAATCTTGGTTGGCAATGCACCTAGACACATTCCATTCCATTCCATTCCATCCTGTCCATTGATTCGCATTCGCACCGAGGCCACACGGAACCAGAGACTGATTATGAGCCGTCCATATGTTAAGCAAAAGCAAATATAATCTGGAGTTACATTCCCATCCCCATGATAATGCACGCATTATGCATATGACTCCCTTTTTCTGGGTGGAATGGAAAACTGGAGGAAAGCGAGAAGACAAGGCAAAGCGAATTTCAACTCTTGCTCTCTGTGCTACTTATTTGCCTATATCATGCATCACCTAGCAGTGACAGCGAAGTGGCAGCCAGCCCCAGAAGAAGCTGCAAGAGAGGACAGAGGAGGCAAAGGGAAGGCATCTGTCACGCATCTCAACAAGGCCCATGAAAATGGATAATGGCCATGCCACATAAATGAAAACTCACGTCACGTTGCGCCTTGACTGCAACAACACACACACGCACACACAAAAATCCCTGAAAGACACCCATTTTTTTAAGCGAAGGTCAAGACTGAAGAAGCAGAATGGATGGAGGCTACAACTGCAAGGATGTTCCCCCTCCATATGATGCCGAGGTTCCTCGACACCAGAGACCAGACACACACATCGCATTCCAGCCCACTAACGTTGGGTTCGCATGGCAGGCCCACCAGTGGCTCCTCTAGCTGGCCCAATAACAACCAGAGTAAGGGGCTGACAGGTTGACGACGGGTTTTGCGCGTTTGCCCGATAAATAGCAGCATATTGGCTGGGTGAGCCCTATGTTAAGGTTTGGTACGGGCTCCCAGTTTATGCCTGGACGGCCCTTGTGTGCTAATACGAGCTACAATCGCAAGCTTGAAATTCCAATGTTCCCGATTTGAGAGAGACGAGGAGGAACCTTGAAGTCGTAGCGATCTCGACACATGCAAAATCATGAATCGAACTCGTGTGGATCACTAATTCACTAATTCCGATAGGCTTGGAGCAGTTGAGCACAGGCTGGTACTGGACCAGTGCGAGGTTTGGGCGTTATGACGGTATCAGCCCCTAGCCCGCTACCGATGTGATGGGCCACTAATTGTGCATTAGGCCCAGATAGGGAGAATATAAAATACATAGTTAAAACCTCAATTTGCTAAAAAAAACATAGTTAAAACCTCAATGTCCACTTAAAACAAGTGAAAACCTCAATTAAAATTCGCCTCCCTCTTTGTAAAAACAAAAGAGAGATAGGCTTACCTATATAAGTAATCCATTTCTTGATTCTGATAATAGATCTATTGATAATTGATAATATTATAATTCTTAGGAACTTGTGAGAGGATCACCGAGTACTTGATAGAGGTAAGCAGACGAAGAAGACTGGCACGAGCGTCCAATCCAAGTTAGAGATTCAGACTATATAAGTTCAAGCCCACTTCGGACTCCAACAACAATCCACACTAAAATCCAGCAACAATTCACATACAGAGTCCGTTCTTTATGTTCATATGCACCAAAAGCTGTCATAAGCTTTCCAATGACAACAATCTCGTGTCGAGTTCCATCGAAGTCAACACGAATCATTGAAATAAGTAGACATCAATGTGGCACTACACCTAGCCACCCAGGTTCGAATCCCGTCAGGAACGAATTTGGGTGCCTATTTTCTAAAAAAAAAAATCAATACTGTGGGGAACTTCCCCACAGTCTTTTCTTATAAAAAAAATAATTTGTTAGGGTATTGTGTTACTGTCTTTTGGGCCATGTGTCACGTTGGAGTACAATGTAAGTGTCCTTGATCATCCCTAAAGCATATATTCAGTAGTTGTCACCCAAGTTAAAGTTTAAATTTTGCTTAGATTAATCTATGATGAACAATTGTCGTTCATTGGTTTTTGAGACCCTAACTCCAAGTGCTTAATATAATTTCATCAATGTTTACATGTTGTGTCTTTCTTCTTATTGCTCGTGTTCTTCATTCGTAGGTAACGATTAGTCTTTATGGCAAGGTCAACTGGATAGTGCATGGTTCATGGTTGATAACCAAAGGAGATGAGGTATTGCGATTGAAGGGTTCCGGTCTTTGTGATGCGAAGTCTAATCATGCATGTTAAGGATACACCAAATCAAGAGTTACCTAAACTTGTTGATCGAGTACCCTTGTTTCAATCAATCTGACTTAGTGATGTACTAGTTAGAATTACATTATTTCTGAAATGAAGATATTACATAGCAAAGGGATATTACAAAAATGGTACTTATTCAACTCTGTCCATATAATTTTTACTTCAATGACACCATTTTTTCAGTGTTCTTTGAGATGAAATCTTCAAAGATTTATTCATAATTAATCTTTTCCGGCATATGTCACTAAAGCCCAATTGTGTCCACTAGTTCACTAGTATGATTGAGGACAAAGAAATGACCTTCTTTGCTTTTGACTTGTTGCTTGAAGGATTGGAACAAACGACACCGTAGAGGGATGATGATTGGGAGCTGACAAAAAAAAAATTCTTTGCCAAGAAAAATTGTGACTATATACCCTCTAAACTATTATTATTCGCCAAGAAGAAATGTGACATATACCTTCTTAATAAAACACGTGCTTTGCACGTTCGAAAACAATATCATATATCCTAATCAAACTAAACACGTACGCTTCTTTCCTGTACCCGTTAAAGTGACACATGCATGCCAATTGATGCCAACTATAGAAACTTGCTCATGCACCCTAGGACCGATTATAGGTATAGCGTGAAAAGCATCTCACTAAATTTAGCACTTCTTCATCGCGTAATAAACGAAGGCCTCTGAGTATATTATATCATCTAGAACGAATAAACACGGCTAAGCTCTGGTAAGTAGCAACACACTCAAAAGTGTCACTGACGGAGACGCAAGTACATATACCTCGCGCTCAAGCAATCACAGGGAATTATGGTTACCCCTGGAAACGAAACAAGCAAGAGCTAGTAAAAGATATGGCGGCCAGTCAGCTAAGAGCTAGTGAAGCACCCGATGCAGGACTGTAGGAGGACACTCAAAGTAGCACAGAATAAATGAGCTCTCCTGTGACTGGATAAACATATCTATCTAATGCAAGGAACCTTGCAAGCAAAATCTGATAAATAATGGAAATAAGAGACACAACACAATATCATGGAAACGATATTGCACAAGCACTTCCACGATATTGCACAAGCACTGAAAAACGGGTGAAGTCCCGGTCGCGAAAAAAATATTGCACATCATCCTTGCTTAGTAATGGAATACATTGATTTTTGGCTTTTTGCATGGTGGTGATCTCCCAGAAGAGGCCATCAAGGTAATCAGGGCAGCATCACACCTACTCCGTAGATGACAAAGAGCTAGCGAAGGCCTTAGCGACGATTGTTGATGAATCTGATGCGATGGAGATGGAGGCCTAGTGAGCTCTTGCAGCCAGTCAGTTGTAGCATCAGTTTGGCCAATGTTGCCAACTTCAGTGCCAGCGATAGGGGTAATTAAAGCTGAAACAAGAGGTAGTGTAACTCTAAAGCCCCCAATAGTTGTCCAAATCATTAGAGAGTAATTAGTGTCTAAATTTCTAAACCCTCTGCAGCTTGGGCTGTGGTAGGGAGCGCCTCTTGCGCATGCAAACATTGTTGTATGTTGACTCTCTCTTATTAATCAAAGCCGGGTATCCGGGTGTTCAAAAAAAAAAAAAATAGAATCATCCTTGCTTGGTAGATTCTGGCTGCTGATTTGAACGAGCACAATAAAATCCTGAAGATAGAACCGAGCTCATGTCCCTGCACTACGTACTGTCGGTCGCTGTTGTTGAAATGAAAAAGTTGGAGCAGCCAACACTACTAAACAAAGGCAGGAAAATTGGTTTCATAGCATCGAAAGATCACAATATTCGGAAAATACTATCGAAAGATATCCGTCACGTAAAATACCACTGAAAAAGTGAATTGTTACCTAAAAGTAGCATTCCGTCACGGCAAACTCTCATGTCGTGAATCCCTACGTCTATACCTACTTCTTTATTTTAGGGATGGTTCTATATCCAACACTACCAAAAAAAGATTTGTAGCTATTTGTACAACTTTTGTTTTGGTTATGACATTATTCATAAATTTTATATATCCCTCTTATAATTTATGTAAACTATAAGGATATGTTGTAAATTTTGTGAACAATGTTAGTAGCACTATGTTGGATGAACAAATGACCAAAATAAAAATGGTAGATCTCAGAAAGTCATAGAACTTTATAGTTGACAATATTTTCTAAATTCATTTTGTCAAGGGAAACTATATATGCATTTATCAAATTTGAAATTTAGATTTTCCAAACGACTTCGGATGGAAAAATAACCAAAATGAAATTTGTAGATCTCAAAAAGTTATACAACTTTATAGTTAATTTTTTTTATTTGAAATCATCTTGTCATGAAAGTTGTATATCTCAAAAAGTTATGAAACTTTGTAGTTGACAACTTTTTTATTTGAAATCATCTTGTCAAGGAAAACTACGTCCGAATTTCTTCAATTATAAATTCAAATTTTGTAAAAGATCACGGATGAGAAACTTCTAAAATGAAAGTTGTAGATATCAAAAAGTCATGAAACTTATTTGTAATGGATAATTTTTTCATTTGAATTTGTTTAGAACCTCAAACAATTAATTTAAACTCTATTTACGACCGTATGTGGGGAAAGAAAAAACAATATAGACATGAGTGTGAGGTGCACTGGTAGAGGAGGGTACACCGTACACGCAAGGGATAGGTCGTGGGTTCAAATTCCCGCAGCCATGGAGTGCACGATTTTGAGTGAAAAAATGACACGGCTTGTGGCTTCGAACCCCCACGGACGCGGAGCGCACGATTTTACGCGATAAAATGTGTGACTTAGGGCTTCAAGATGTCAGGAAAAAGATTGAGCTTCTTTCGCTGGCAGACTTGAAAAAGACAAGGAGCAAGTTTGAATGACCGCGAATTCACCAATGGGGCTTCTTGTGGCCAAAAACAATACAAGGACGATGCACGGCTAAAAGGAGCGGTGACATGATTGTTCGATGAACAACCGTGAGCAATAGAGAGCGAAAAAAAGGAGAAAACAACATAGGAAGTTCTGCTACCGAGTATAGATGACCGGCGTTCTGTTCAAACCAATGAAGAAGTGGCAGACAACTGGTCGGCGATGGCGGCGGTTAGGATTTGAGCGGTGAGTGTGAGTCCTACGCGTGGCAGCAGTGGCTAAAAGAGGGAAAAGGAGAGCACAAACGGTGATGTGTAGCTTTTTGCAGAGGCGGTTAGACCCTACAAACGAAACAAGCAAGAGCTAGCAAAAGATATGACAGCAAGTTAGCTGTCCTAAAACACTCGTACAGAGAGAGAATGGGACAGCAACACACAGTTCCAAAGACCAAGATGCAGGAGGACAATCAAAGTAGCACAGAATAAATGAGCCGGCCCTCTCCTATGACTGGACAAACATGTACCCAATGCAAGGGACCTTGGAAGCAAAATGTGATGAAATAATGGAAATAAGAGACACAACACTATAGCATGAAAATGATATTGCACAAACACTGAATCATCCTTGCCTAGAAGCTTCTGGCTGCTGCTTTCAATCGAGCACAATAAAAACCTGACCGATGGTACCGGGTTCTTGTCCCTGCACTACTGTCGGTCGCTGTTGTTGAAATGAAGTTAGAGCGCAGAGCCAAGCACTGGAAGGATTTGAGTTTTGGACAGCTAAAAAAACACACGAACTGGACAACAGATCAAGGACAACTATTGAAGTTGTGGCAGCACCTATTCTAAGAGAGAGAGAGAGAGAGCGCTGCACTATCATGTCCTCGCCTCTAACTGGGAATCTTCTCCAACAAGAAACACTCAAAAAGATTGATAATTTATCTCCATTTTTTTAAAAAACAAACCAAGTAGGAGAGCTGCCGATTACATTAAAAAGAAGAAGATCCAGACTGGACTTGCAACAGGGAGCAACAGAGGGGGACCGATGGACCCCCACGAACCCCCCGACCCGCTCCTCCCCCTCGGAGCCGCTACCGCCGCCGCACACCCACCTCCGCCGATCTCCCAGCTCACTCCTCCGCTGCCCCGTCCGAGCTCGGATCTGCCATCCCCAGAGCCTGATCTACTCCCTGGTGGGCGGGATGAGGCCTCGACGTCCCGCGCCCGGCTCTTCCTCCGCCCTGCCCTCCCACGCCACGCCACGAGGAGGTGGTGCTCGACTCGCTGGGGCTTGGTGCCGCCGCCGTCGATGGGCCCGGTGCACCGGCGACCTCCCCAGCCTCCCCGCCTCTACCGCGTCGCGTGCCGTGCGCGGGCGTGGGGGCGTCGTCGCCTGCAGCGCCCGGGCCGTTGCTGGGGGCGCCGTCGCCCGGGCCCTCGGTGCTGGTGGCCGGCCTGCGGCTCGCCTCGGCCCCTGCGCCAGCGCCGCCGCCGGCGGTGGCCGGCCAGCACCACACGCCGCTCATGGTGGAGCTTGGTGCTGCGGCCCCTACCTTCGCGCCGCCGTCGCCCTCGCCGGTGAGGTCCGGCCCCTGCGTGGACGCGGCCCTCGCGGCGCCGCCATCGTCCCCGGCAACCCCGGCGGCCACCACCCCGACCCCTTCGCCCGGCTCGGCGGCTCGGTTGGAGCCCGACGTCGTCCCTGTGTTCCCCTCCGCCCCGAGCCCGTCGCTGCCTTCCTCCTCCGAAGGGTCTCCGCCAGGGACTGTCGCGGCGGCCCCCGCTGTGGTTCAGTGGGCGGAGGATTTGGTCGTCGTCGAGGAGGCCTCCGACGATGAAGAGGACCACGGCTTTGCCCTCTCCACCGGCAGGCCCAAGCACTTGCGTTGGTGCGAGACCTCTGACGAGGAGGAGGAGCTCCCGGCGTCGCGTCGCGCCGCCTCGCCACCGGCCCCGCCCCTGGCCTCGTGCCCTGCCGACGCTGCCCCCTCCCTGGGTGCTCGAGGGGGGCGGCCATCCCGTCGTCGCCAACGGCGTAGGAGGAGGCCAGCGGCTGCCCCCGGAGTGTCTTCCTCGCCTACTGGGCCGCTGTGCACGTCGCAGCACGCTGCGGAAGCGGCGGCTGGCTGCCGTGGCCTTGCGCGCGTGCCTGCACAGCGCCGTCTTGGCCCGCTGCCTGAAGCGAGAGTCCCGGCGCGGCAACGACTAGACCCGCGTCCGGGGGTTCCGCGTGCTCTTCCGGCGAGCAGGCGGCCTCGCTTTCACGTTCCTCGCGTGGCCGGAGTGACTGACGATGATGGCTTCACTCGTGTGGACAACCGTCGGCACCGGCGGCGCCGTGCCTCCTACCGCCGGCAACGACGTCCGGTACCGACTCCGCTTGTCGGTCTTTGCTTCAACTGCCTGGCGGAGGGACACTTCGCCGCTCAGTGCACCTCCCCGTCCCGTTGCCTCCTTTGCCACAGCACGAGGCACCGGGCGAGGAGTTGCGTGCTTCGCCTTCGCCCAAGCCCGTCTCGTCGCCCTTCCGTGGGTTGCGCGCAGGAGGTCCCTCCTCGGCGACCTGCAGGGGAGCTCCTCAACGATCGGCATCTACGTCGCCCTCCTCCAGACCATGCTGCCGCCGGTGGTCTGGGGGCTTCTGGCGCGTCGGTGCCTCGTACGACGCCGATCTTGGTTGGACAAATTCTCTGTCCGGCACCTTCCGCCTCTGCGGACGTCTTCCCACGTGTCGGTGCCTTGCTGGGTGCCAAGAGAGCCCGCCGTCGACGCCGGGGGCGCAGGCGCAAGCGGCATTCGGAGTTCAACGACGACATTGCTGCCGCTCCCGCCGACCCGCTGACGTTCAAGCTCAGTGGAGGTCGGGTTGATCCGATGTTGGATGAGCTCGAGGCCCCCCTCGCCGTGCCCCTGTCTACAGCGCTGCCGGAACCGCCCTCACCGCCACGTTTGTTCCGTTTGTGCTTCGCGGACGACGATGATTCGGTGGCGCCTGCCGTTTGCGCGGTGGAGGTGGCCACTTCACTGCAGCCTACCCCGGCCTCGGTGGCGCTGGAGGTGGACGATGTCGTTGCAGTGTCGCTGGCCTCCGACCCCAGCAGCCCCCCGCCGCCTGCTCCGGCCGCCGAGCACCCCGCACCACCACCTGCAGCCTCGGTGGCTGTGGAGGACCTATCTTCCTCAAGCTTGGACGTGGGCGGCTCCGGCTCGCCAGTACAGCTCACCTGCGTGGACGACACCTTCGTCGGAGACGCCGGTGTGCCGCCAATGACAGTCGTGTCTCTGGAGGCACACACGGCACTGGTGGAATCCATTTCTCCGCCACGTATGCTTCGGATCGACTTCGCGAATGGAGAGGCACCCGGGATAGTGGGCGAGAACGCTGTGGTTGCGGCCACTCCACCGGCTACGCCGCCTGCAGCTCCTGGGCCTGACTTGCCGACAGCAGCTTCGATGGCAGCCTCCACTCCTGTCGTCGTGGCCAACCCAGTCGCTGCTCCTAGCGGCTCTGGGCAGTCACCTTCGATGGGAGTTGTGCTTGTCAACAGCCGTGCATCCCGATGGAAACGCCGCTCATTTGTGGCCCGCCAAAAACGCGCAGGCCCAAGACTCCAAAGTCCGTTGTGACGGTCCGCGCGCGTCGGGATAGCGGCGCAGCCAAGGGAGGCTGACTCCACCAAGCGGCGCGCAGTCCGTCCTCTTGAAGAAGTTTGGGGTGGTGGCCAACTCGCCGGCTCCGGATCCGGAGGTAACCAAAAAGTTCAAAGCCACCTTCAGCAAGCCTTTATCTCGCATCCGAGCATGAAGCACTACGGGTTCTCTTCAATGGTGATTTTGACCCGGTTCGTGCAGGGGACTTGACGCCATTGGATTGGAGGAGGAGGTTTAGCTCGTCTTGTCTACTTGTCGCACATCTTGGTCCAATGTAGAACCATGGTTGTTTTCATGTTTTTCAGTTTAGTGTTATTTTGGGGCTTGGTAAGCTCTGGCTTTCCATTTACGCCCTTGTGATGTACTTAAACTGCTCTTCCGCTTAATGAAATACGTGCTTTGCACGGTCCCAAAAAAAAAAAAAAAAAAAAACAGGGAGCAACACACTATCTCCAATTTTAAGAAAAATCAGAGAACCCTAGAAAAGGCGAAATTTTGTCATGATCCAAAATTGAAATGTGTTCATATTAAATAGGGCCAACCATGAGACGGTTATAATACTTGTATTATCATCAAAGTCATTCAACTTCTAGGTAGTCTGGGTCGCATCTACTAGCAAACAAACACCAAAGGTAGACTGTATAAGATTCATATAATTCAAAAGCTAAACACCATAAGATAGAATTTAACTTTGTAAGGAAAATCCAAATTTAGTTTCATATATTTTCAAACTAAAACAAAATTTCTATATTCTTAGACTAGATTTTAAACCTAGAAATATGTTTATATATTTTCTACAAAATAGATATTTCTAATCAATTTACTCTCTTTCTTGACTGATGTGGTGCCATTCCACATGGTTATAAGCCACCTGCTAGCTGCCTAGCTATGTGAATGGATACTTGTAACGAAATCTGTTCGCTTAGATTTATCAGCCTTGCTTATATATCAACTATAATATTTTTTTTTCTTATAACAAATTATCGAACAGTACTTTTCAACCTGACTTTTCAGCGAAACCATTTTTCTCCATTTCTACCTCTAGTTTGCGATTCTCCCAAATTTCTGGTCCAGCTTAGTTATATTATTATAGCAGTAATTAACAAAGGCCGGAGTAGCTAGGTTTAAAAGAACCGAGGCTGGCTCCACTGATCAAGGATGTCCTGCCGTGTGTTTAATAAGATACTAGAAGAATATAATATAGGTTGTTGACACGTGAGCACGTGGAATCTGTGCACGACCGTCGACGGGTACCCCGGCGTATTATGACAAGGCATTGACCGACATTAGCAGGTGACGAAGACCAAAGCATAGGCAGCCAAGGGCTGGTTCGGTGTTCCGTTGGTTTGGTTGACTAGTACGTACGCATCCACGCACGCGGGAGGGAGAGTGACGTGAGGCCAATCTCGTACGCGTGTGCTGCGGCATGTCCTATGTAAGAAAGGATAACCTCGTTGTTGTCCACATTGAACACGAGTTGCTGCTGCCATGTCCTCCTCCTGATCAATTCGAAAGAGGATCAGCAGAGCAGGAAAGAAGATGAGATCGAGTTGGCGATGGAATAATAAAATGGCCATGTTATTATTCACTACTACATATTCTTACATCACAGCCGATTCGCAACCCTCATTACTGCCGGCTCGTAACACGAGCCGACAAGTGTTATACGAGGCTTGAACTGATAGTGATAGGTGGACTATCACTGTCGGTTAATGGGTCCAACCAATTAATAGTGATAAGTACACTATCTAATCTCTAACAATTCATGGGTACAACCGGCAGTGATAGTCAACATATATATCACTGCAAGTTTGTACTTGAATCGCTATGGATAGCCTATCCCCCTCCCCCTAAAAAAAGATTATATACAAATTTATGATATAGTTTTGTATCAATAAACTTGTATTTAAAGTTCTTGTAAAATATATTTGTTCATCAATGACAACATATTATAAGAGATATTAAGATGTAAATTCTATTTTGTTTGATTTTCTCTAATCAAGATATGTTTATTATTCCGGGATTGAAGGGGTATACATGGTTTCCATTTGTTCTAATAAGTCATATATCATCCTAAGTTCGACAAAGTTTGTAGAGAGCAGTAATATTTGCAATACCATTACTTCATTTATATACATGTGGAGTTTGTTTTCATAATTTACCTCTTTGATGCCGTAGGTGTTAATAGTCTTTCTTGAACAAACTTAAAGATCCATAATAGTTTAGGAGTAAGGGAGTATATGAGTATGTAGTCATCCACGTCTGTGACATAAAAGAGTGGATTTCAGATGCGGTCAAAAACCACTTTCCGAGCCAGACAACCCGATCGCCTCTTGCAAATGGTCACCGTTAATAACTATTTGCCGAGGTGGTTTGCAAGATGCCTGCCTCTGTCAATGATTTCCTAAAAACCAATAAAAAAGTTTGCCTTTGTAAGTCCAAACCTGACCTTTCAACAGATAGAACACATATCAACCATTATACTACACACATTTGTGAACATATACAACGCTTCCTTTGAATACACAAAACACTACTCGATCATCAAGTGAATATGCAAGATCTAATTGCAGTTTAAGCATGACAAGTAAGGGCATGATTGGTTTCCTTCATTGGCTCACTCGCCTCGTTCGCGTGGGCAAGGCTAACATTGCTATCTTGAGAAGCCAAATTGGCTTCTTCATGGAAACAAGGAAAACACTTAGCCCATAAAGCTACGATGTGATCTCGTCCACCAAATAAACACATGTCCCTGAGTCCCTCCTTGGTTTCTAGCTTGGAAAAGCAAAGCAGTGGCATGCAAAGGATCCAAGCTGCCCCTAAATCTCCAAGTGAGCTCGTTGCTAAGTATAATTTGTTTCTTTATTTTGATAAAATATTTTCTTAGAAATATTATAATTCTTAGGAACTTGTGAGAGGATCAAGAAGTACTTGGATAGAGGCATGTAGATCAAGAAGACCGACATGACTGTCCAACCAAGCCAAGTTAGAGATACAATCCATATAAGATTGAGCCCACCATAGACTTTGGTACCAACCCACACTAAAATCGATGTCTAGCTCACATATGGAGTCCATTTCTGATGTTCATATGCATTGAAAGCTTAGGAGATAAGCTTTCCAATGACACCAACCCCATGTCAGGTTACACTTGTCAACATGAATTGCTGAAATAAGTGGACGTTCAGATTTTGTCAGGGTATAGTATTACTATCTTTTGGGTCATGTATCATGTTGGAGTCCATTAGGGACGCGTCTAGGTGTCCTTGGACACTCTTAATAGTATATATTCAACAGTTGTTAATTGGTTTGTGAGACCCTAGCTAACGTCAAGTGCTTAATCTAATTTTAGTAATATTTACAGATTGTGTCTTCCTTGTTCTTGTTTGTGTTTTTAATTTCTAGGCAACAATTAGCCTTTATTGTGAGGTCATCAACACGATAGTGCAGGGTTGATAACCAAAGGAGATGTGGTATTGCGATTGCAGGATTCTGGTCTTTGTGATCGGAAGTCTAATCATGTGTTAACTCTGCACCAAATCAAGAGATACCTTTTTTTTGAACGAAAAAACCAAGAGTTACCTTAACCTGATGAACGACTAAATACCCTCATTCTATCGTTAGAGAGTTGCATTATTTATGAAATGGAGGGAGTATGGGATATTACAAAAAATGATACTTATTCAACTCTGGCCATATAATTTTTACTTCAAGAACACCATTTTTTTGGTGTTCTTTGCGCTGAAATCTTCAAAGATTTGTTCATAATTAATCTTTTCCGGCATATATCACTAAAGCACAATTGTGTCCAGTAGTTCACTAGTTCATACTGTAAGGACTTAGTATATATGATTGAAGAAAAAGAAATTACCTTCTTAGCTTTTGACTTGTTACTTGAAGGATTGGAACAAACGAACGACCAGAGAGAGATGATTGGAAACTAACAAAAAAAATTCTTCACAAAGAAAAAACGTGACATACATATACCTTCTTAACGAAACACACGTTAGCGGAAAACAATGTCATATATATCCCAATCCAACTAAACACGTGCGCTTCTTCCCTATACCCGTTAAGGTGACACATACCAACTATAGTAATTAACTATCTCACCCTGGGGCCGATTATAGGTATAGCGCACTGAAAAAGTAAAGCGTGAAAAAAGCATCGCACTAAATTTACTACTTCATCACGTAATAAACGAAGGCCGCGCCTCTAGATCTAGAAAGAATAATAAACGCGGCTGAGCTCGATCTGGTAACTAGCAAGACACTCAAAAGTGTTACTGACGGAGACGTAAGTGCAGGGCTGGAAATTAAAGAAAAATAAAGCTACCTCGAGCAATCACAGGGAATTATGGTTACCCCTAGAAATGAAACAAGCAAGACCTAGTAAAAGATATGACAGCAAAGACAGCTAAGAGCTAAAGCACGAGTATAGAGAGAATGGGACAGCATAAATGATATAGTGAGCTCTCCTATGACTGGACAAACATATCTCTACCTAATGCAAGGAACCATGCAAGCAAAATGTGATAAATAATGGAAATAAGAGACACAATACTATAGCCTGAAAATGATATTGCACAAGCACTGAATCATCTAGTAGCTTCTGGCATGCTTTGAATCGAGCACAATAAAAACCTGACGAGATGGTGGTACCGAGCTCCTGTCCCTGCGCTACTGTCGGTCGCTGTTGCTAAAATGAAGAAGTTGGAGCAGCCTAGCACTTGAACAATTTGGACAGATAAACACGATCGAACTGGGACACGGATCAAGGACATTTATCCAAGCTTTTGACAGCACCTGCTTTTACATGGCAAAGAGACCAGACAGCGAACTGCAGCTCGTCTTGCAAGAGGATTGTTCAAAAGACAACAAAATCAAAACTGAATGAACCGAGCTTTGTGCACCATGCCCTCGCCTCTCACTGGGAATCATCTCCAATAAGAAACACTCAAAAAGATTGATAATTTATCTCCAATTTCTAGATTTTTAGTTGCATACTTTTTCTGGAAAAAATATTTATATAATTTTTGAGAAAAGATATTTCTAGTCCAATTTAGTCCCTTTTGCGACTGATGTGGTGCCTCTCCACATGGTTGTAAGCCGCCTCTAGCTGCCTCTGTAACGAAATTATGTAATCAACTCTAAGAGCATCTCCAAGAGCTCCCAAAAACAACTTGCTATTCTATAATTTTGGGCAAAAACACAAAAAAGCTTCTCCAACAACTTGGTAAACCAACTTGCTAAAATAGGCGCTTGGGAAAAAATCCCCTCCGCTCGCGTAAAGATCCGCGCGCGGAGGGGGCGCGCATCGCTCGCTCGCGCTCCGCTCCGCCTGGCCGCTGCGAGCCGCTGCATGCGCTCCGCTCCGGCCGCTGCTAGCGCTCGCGCTCCGCTCCGGTCGCTCCGCTCCGGCCGCTGCGAGCCGCTGCATGCGCTCCGCTCCGGCCGATGCATGCGCTCCGCTCCGCCCGCTGCATGCGCTCAGCTCCGGCCGCTGCTAGCGCTCGCGCTCCGCTCCGGTCGCTCCGCTCCGCCCGGCCGCTGCGAGCCGCTGCATGCGCTCCGCTCCGCTCGCTGCATGCACCGCCGCATACTTCGCCGTGGTCGAGTAACCTACGGTGCTCAATATTTTGATGAGAAATACTCAGAAGTTTCGCTTTTTCGTTACGATCACGTAGGATCAAACCTCATCCGATTTGGTGCAGCCGTTGTCGAGAAATCGCGAGTCAAAATTTCCACCCCGTCGGTCAACGTCGTGTTCTATTCTTCTGGTCATCCGAAATAGGCGATGACATGTGGGTCTCCATCTGTCATCCTCTAGTTTTACCAAGTTAGAATACCAAGTTGTTGGAGATACCTCTTTTTTTCACTTGGAAAATAGAATAGCAAGTTGCTATAACCCAAGGTTTACCAAGTGAATTTTAGGGAACTGTTGGAGATGCTAAGAAATCGTTTTCCTCCAAGAGCCAGCTGCCACACTTCTCTCCATTTCTACCTCTAGTTTGCTATTCTCCCCAATTTTTCCATTCCACCTTAGTTAGAGAGCAGTAACAAGGAGGAGCTAGGTTTAGACGAACCGAGGTAGCTGGCTCCACAGATCAAGGATGTCCCGGTGTGTTTAAGCTACTAGAAGAACGTAGAAGGTGACACGTCCCTATACAATAGAATATAGGTGATTGTTGACACGTGAGCACGCGTGGAATGTGTGCACGAGGGTCGACGGGTACCCGGCCCGGCGTATGGCATATTGCACGACATTAGCAGACGATGGAGACCAAGTGAAAGGCAGCCAACCGTTCGGTGTTCCGTTGGTTTGGTTAACACTAGACGCATCCACGCGCGCTGGAGGGAGAGTGATGCCAGGCCAATGTCGTTGGTGTGCTGATGGCATGTCATGACCTAAGTAAGAAAGGATAACCTCGTTGTTGTCCACATTGAACACGATGAGTTGCTGCTGCTGTGCCCTCGTCCTGATCAATTGGAAAGACGCATCGGCCGAGCAGGAAAGAAGTTGAGATTGAGTTGGTGACGGAAGGATAGAATGACCACGTTCTCTTTTTTTGTAACCGGCAGTGACAGTGTATCATTTCTAATTTGTGGCTTCAACAACTTACAGTAATAAGCATTGTACTATCCTTGATAATTCATGACTACAACTAGGAGTGATACTCGACATGTCACTGCAAATTCGTAATTCAATCGCCGGTAATAGGCTGTTTTTATTTTTAAAAATGCCTTATATATATATATATATATATATATATATATATATATATATATATATATATATATATATATATATATATATATATATATATATATATATATATATATATATATATATATATATATATATATATATCAAGATAAACATATATCAATACAGCTCAAAGAGAGCTAAAACTTTATAGTTATCAACTTTCTAATTTAATTTTTTTATATGTCTAAATATTCAATATAAGTTCTTTGAGATGCTAAACAATGTCGAATAAAGATAAAATCAATCTTAAAGTTGCAGTACTCAACAAGAACAACAACTTTGCAGTTAACAACCTTCATTTGAGATCATTTAGACTATGCATGAATCATGAGTTTCAGAATTGTTTATTTAAAAGAATAGCATGAATTGTAGTCACATGTGTCGCTTTGGGTCCAAATCTCTAAGCACTCTATCTTAAATTGCTTAAAGGTCAAGTCTATCCAGGCCGTACTATCTGGAGACCAGACGATCCGATGGCCAACCACTGCGCAGGCGTTGCGGCGAATGCGAACAGACCAACGTGAAAGGCAGCCAACTGCGGGCAGTGGTTTCGGTACTCCGTTGGTTTGGTTATACGCATCCACGAGCACGGGAGGGAGAGTGATGCGAGGCCAATGTCGTTTGTGTGTGGTGCGGCATGACCTGGATAAAAAGAAAAGGAACTCCTGTGTCCACATTAAACACGAGTGGCGGCTGCTGTGCCCTCCTGATCAATTGCAATGGGACATCGGCCGAGCAGGAAACAAGATGAGATAAGTTGGTGACGTACGAATGATAGAATGGCCACAGGTCCACCTATTACTGCAGGTTTGTTTTTTCACGAATACGCAAAAGGTTTACATTCATTATATTAGGTAGAAGAGTTTAAACAAACATACAACACGCTTTAAACGAGCATCATGATGCCGTGGCTAGACCATCCTCGAAGAAGATCTCTATGTCGATATTATTACATAAAAGAAACAACTAATACTGATGCCATGATGCGACGCTGACAGGCCCTCCATCGTGTCGTCGCTGAAGAACTTGTCATACATCTCCGGCCTCGTCGCAGACCCGTGATGAAGCAGGTTTGTGCTTATTAGTGTTCTAGAATTGGGCCATATGATCCAAGTGTATACTAGCTATATGGTAGGATTAGGCCTCACAACAGCAAGCATGCATGAAAGCTTTTATCTCAACTAACATATGCAGAATTAGGAGCTTATTTCTTTCCTAGGTGCTTTCTTGCCTTAGGTGCTTACGGACTCTTTTTCTTTGTTTTTTAATTTTTTTACTCATAAATAATGACATAAGCCCGATAGATAGATATAGCCCTGCCACTTTATCATGCCCTTAAAAACTCACCAAAAATCTGATTTATTATCTCAGCTTGGAGCTGTTTAATCATCTAAATCTGCTAGCTCCACTGCACATACTACACAAGTGATCTACTCTACAAACATTTTTAAATGTCGTTGGTATTTGAAGATTATGTACCGAGGTAAAAGAACGTGACAATCACTTGTGTCCACAAGATCAAATAGTGAGTTAGCTGTGTCATCAGGCTTATGTTAGAAGAATCTACTAAGTGTACATTGAGATCCTTCCAAATGTCCTTGGTTCTCTCTTCATCTCCCTTAGGTGGTGTAGACCCTTTCCCTGGCTGCATGTCCTCTTAGAGATCACATTCTCCCTATGTGAAAAAGAGGCAAATAAAAGAGATGAGATCCTTGATTAGTTTTCTAGGTTGTTCTTTTCTTCTCATCGTTAAATATCCCTCTAAAGCTAATTGTTTTGCTATTGCCACTAATAAAACACTTTGGCATCCACTATTTAATTTGTTTTAGCCATGAAACATTTTTTAGCACTACTAATCTTAAGCAAGGCAAATATTTCTAGATAACTACAGTATATGCCCATTCGTTATATGCTCTTTACTTAACAAAATATGTATAATAAACCACTGAATAGTACTGAAGGTTTAATGAATAAAAACGTGATTGTAGCCGTGAGTATGTTGATTAGTTTAGTGAATGTTGTGTAATAGACATGGAGACATGTTCTTCCAGAACCTAATAAAAATATGGCAAAACATGGCAAAACTCTTCATGTTTTGCCATACATTCTTGTGGATGTAATAGTTGTTTTCTTTCCTTTTCTTATTCGTCTAATAAAAATATGGCAAAACTCTTGCCACCTTTCTAAAAGAAATATCTAATATAGCTTTTTATAGTTTGAGGAGAAGGCCACCGCGCTAATGCTTATCCTGCTATTATTTAAAACGTTATAATCGGTTCTCTTATTATTTAATTAAGGCGCGTTCTAAATCAAACTGATCGAAATGGCTAACAGCAATATGAAGCCAATCCAAGCAGGGTAGAGTAGAGGGTCTTCATCAAGGAATATTATATAATATATTTATGCGCTCCCACGTTCCTCAGTCAAGGGGTCCTCACAACCGCCTATATATAACAAGAGCATCAAGCCATCAACACAAACTGGCAGCCTTACCCAAATATCGAACGCAGACTGAGCTGAACACGTACAGATCAATATGTACTTCCCAACACAAACATATACGATGAGCTCCAACGCATCATCAATCATGGCACTAGCACCTAATAGCCATGAACATGCCGTCACCCTATTCACAATACTTTGCACCTTTCTTGCCCTAGCTTTATTATTTCTCTACCGAACCAAAGCAACGTCCTCCAAGAAAACACAGCTGCACCAGCTGCCGCCAGGGCCTGCTGGGTTGCCTATCATCGGCAGCCTGCACTCTGTGGTTTCAAAGCGGCCGGTGTTTCGATGGATCCATGGCCTTCTCAAGGACATGAACACCAAAATCCTATGCCTCCGCTTTGGAGCCGTCCATGTCGTAGCAGTTTCCTGCCCAGAGATAGCCCGTGAGGTTCTCAGAAAGAATGACGCAGTCTTCGCGTCTCGCCCCCTAACACCCAACACTGAATTGTTCACCTTCGGGTACAAGGGCTCCATCCTGTCGCCGCATGGGGAGCAGTGGAAGAAGATGAGGCGGGTGATCTCCTCTGAGATCCTGTCCTCGTCAATGGAGAAACGGATGCAGCACCGGCGAGCTGAGGAGGCTGACCACCTCATGAGGTTCGTGTACAACCAGTGCAATACATCAGCTAACAGCGCCGTCGATGTGAGCCATGTAGCCCAGCATTTCTGTGGCAACATGATACGGAGGCTCGTGTTCGGCAAGAGACACTTCTCCGTTGCTGCTGATGCTGCTGGCAATGGCAGCAGCCCTGGTCCTGAGGAGGTGGCGCACGTGGACGCGCTCTTCACGCTGGTCAACCACGTCTACAGCTTCTCCCTCTCAGATTACGTTCCTGCTGCATGGACGTGGATGGTTGCTGGCCTCGACCTTGATGGCCAAAAGAAGGTTGCCAAGAGTGTAATGAAGACTATAAACAGATTGCATGATCCCATCATACAAGAGAGGATCCAAGAGTGGGATGATCTTCGCAGACGCGGTGACAAGAGAGAGGCTAGGGACTTTCTTGACGTCCTAGTTTCTCTTCAGGATTCACAAGGGCGACCTTTTCTGTCGTTTGACGAAATACAAGCACAGACAGCGGTAAGATATACTAATATTTACTATGTTGTATTCCCAATAGTATTAACTTTAAATTCCCTTATTTCTAGACACTAAATTTCTAGGGTTTTATTTCCTTTTTAATATAGACATTATATTCGTTTTATGTCGTGTCACTCGGTTATTCACTAGTATGTTAATCATTTTTCCATGTTCAGGAGATAATGTATGCTACTGTCGACAATCCATCCAACGCAGTTGAGTGGGCACTTGCGGAGATGATGAACCAACCGGAGGTCATGCACAAAGCAATGGACGAGCTGAACACTGTCGTTGGCAAGGACAGGCTCGTCCAAGAATCTGACATCCCTCACCTCAACTATCTGAAAGCGTGCATACGGGAGGCCTTTCGCTTGCACCCCTACCACGCTTTCATCCCACCCCACGTCGCCATGGAAGACGTTGTCGTTTCCGGTTACCTCATTCCGAAGGGCAGCCATGTCCTTTTAAGCCGGATGGCTCTTGGCCGAAATCCAGAGGTCTGGGATGCTCCTCTCCAGTTCCGGCCAGAGCGGCATCTGATGTTGAACGAGCCTGTGGTACTCACAGAGCAGGGCCTTAGGTTCATCTCGTTCAGCACAGGTAGGAGGGGATGCCCAGGGGTGTCACTTGGCAGCTCTGTTACAATGATGCTCTTCGCAAGGCTTTTGCAAGGATTCACATGGACCAAGCCTCCTGGCGTTCATGCAATCGAGCTCAAGGAATCCACTACAAGTCTCAAACTAGCTGAGCCACTCTTCTTACAAGCTCAGCCTCGTTTGCCAGCACATCTTTATGCGTCTGTTTAGTCACTGTCGTCTGGAGAGAGTTGGGATGGGAATAGCTATAGGTCAGGTCACGACCATTGGTTAGTTGTCTCGACCACAAAAAAATAAGGTTAATGGATCATAGGGTGTTAATTAGAAACACCGTTATACAGTTATTTTCCTTCTTCTTGATGGCCACATAATACTAGAATCGAGTTAAGTTAGACACCTGTGTGGTTTCGATATAAATTGATGTAATAGAGACTGATTCTCTTGCTAATAAAGGGTAAAGCCAGATGTTTATTTCTTTATCTAAAATAATATTCCTGCACGAAAGTCGCAAAGATATATTTCTGTGATCTTGTATATCCTGTGAATGGGTGAAGCGTGTTAGTGTCAATAATCTGGCATTGTGCGCTTATATATAGTTTATTGCTAGTTTGTTGTTTGTTTCTTGGCGTGTGTGGTCATCTATTTATGATGGTCGTCTATCCAATGAAAATGGGTGAAGATATGCTAGTACTAATAATCTTGTGTGCTTAATTATGATTTGTTAGTTTGTCAAGTTGGTGTATACGTTGTTGTTGTGCAATTTTGCACGATCACTTGTTTACGCACAAGTACAGTGCTAATTAAAACATATCATTCCACCACTCTACATTTTTTTTAGATAAAGGAACAAAGTATTCCACCACTCTACATATATATTGCACTTGGCAGTCCGAACTGATAGAAACGCGCAAAAAAGGTGCACTAAAACGAGAATTATCACAAGATTCTAATTTGAGACACGTCTTTTGTCGAGTTTGCCTAGGGTCATGTATCAACAAAGACATGTCACCAATGTGCATGTATTAGAGACCCGTGTTATCAAGACTCATCTGTCATCTCTGAAGTTATAGAGACGCTTCTCTCATACACATGTACCCGTCGTCTTTGGAAGGTAACATCAGAGACGGGTAAAATGTTACAGACGTGTGAATATTCTGCATGTGTCTTCTATGAGTAAAGCATCAGGACGTGGTATATCTCAAACATTATTACTGGTGCTTCACCTTAGTTTAAAGACATGTTTGTTTACTACGAGTCACTAGCAACGATGACTGGCGGTACCGACCGAGATACCTTATTCTTATTACCTACACACGTCGATCTGCGCAAGGCCGCAAGCTAGGTCTGTACATGCATCCAGTGTCACCCACACCCTGCCATACCGCTGAACCGTATCTCTAGCTAGTCGTCCCTATTAGAGCATCTCCAAGAGATTATCTAAAATAACTATCTAAATTTAGTGATTTAGCTGTTTTGTATAATGAATTTTACTTGAGAAAACTGGACTACACCAACAGATTATCTAAATTAGGACTCTCTATATTCAAAAGGTTCCCACGTCATCTAATCTCCTCCCATCTGCCTTCTTTTTTTAGACCGCAACCACCGCAACCGGTCTCGCTGGTAGGCCGCATGCTATTGGATTGCGCGCTCAAGGCAGAATGGCGAGCGAGGCTGGTTATCTATCTTTGGATACCGAAAATTCCGGGATGAAGAGTTGTCCAAATTAGAGAGTCATCTAGCGAATCTGTTGGAAGCTATTTTTTTTCTAATATTAGCCAAATTTATATTTAGAAAATGATTTACATACTCTGTTGAAGATGCTCTTATGTCCTTCACATTTAGCAGACAAGCAAAGTGAGCACTCAAGTAACAGAGGGCCTGCCCTTCATCATGTTCTACATCGGCCATAGGAAACGAGGCTAAATATATGTAAACATGGCTAAGTTCTACTAGTAACCAGCAAGACAGTAAAAAATGATACTGACAAGGACGCAAGAGCAAAGCTGGATAGAGAATTAGAGAAACCAGCTACCTCTCAAGCAATCACAGGAATGATCGTTATCCCTAGACACGAAAAACAAGCAAGAGCTAGTAAGAGATATGAAAACAAATTAAAGAGGTATAAAGCATTAGTACATAGACAAAATGGGACAGCTAGAGGTTCAGTTGCAATGTCCAAGTTGCGGTAGGACAGCCAAAGTAGTAACACAGAACAAATTTAATGAGTCATCGTAAACAGCAACCTAATCGACTAGACAAACATCTACACCTAATGCAGGGAATTGGGCAAGGAAAAGGTGATTAAGTAATGCAAATAACATATTTAATACTGTAGCAAGAAAATGATATTGCACAAGCAGGGAATCCAGAGAAAATGGGAGAAAACTACAGGTTCAGTTGCGGAAACCGCATACTTTTTGGAGAACAACCAAAGTAACACAGAATAAATGAGCTCTAGTAAACAGGAAGCTGACTAGACAAACATCTACCTAATGCAACGAACCTGGCAAGCAAAATGTGATTAAATGATGGAAATAACAGATGCAACACTATAGCATGAAAATGATATTGCACAAGCACGGAATCCTTGCCTAGCTGTTGGCTGCTGCTTTGAACACAATACAAACGTGATGATGGTACCAATAATGCAAGTTGCTGTCCTGGTACCGAGCTGCTGTCCTTGCACTGTTGTCGGACACACTGATGTTTATTAAAGGGTGTCATATATAGACATTTTAGTGTTTTCAAGGACTAGAAGTTGTTTTACCAAAAGTTTTTTCTGAAACAGCTTCAGCTCCACCAGGCAATACGCCAAAAAAAAGTTGATTCGCGAGTGAAATAGAGTTGTACCAAACGGGCCAAAAATGGAGATAGAGGGGAAAGAGCGAACTGCATGTAGCTCATCTTGCAAGAGTCTTAAAAAGGCAACCAAATAAAGTTCGAATGAACTGAGGTTTGGACCATGCCCTCACCTCGTCATCGGAATCCCCTCCAACAAGAAACACTAAAAAAGGAATGATAGACAATGTTGGCCCTGCAAATTGATGAAGAATTTGGGCTAACTCGGGCCCTGGAGAGGGGCAGCCCTGCCGCCGCCACAAATGGGTTGCAGGCCCCCCTAGGGGTGCGCGGGAAGGGGAGGGGTTGCAACCCCCGAGCTGTCGCGGCTTCGATATCTTATCCGAATTTTCAAATTGAGTCTCCCTAGATTGGAAATAGCTGGTTGAATAAAGAGCTTAGCGTTAAAGCTAGTCCAACTATAAATAAGAGATATAATCGGTTTGGACTAGGTAGTAAAGAAAGGTTCAACCCTATCTCTCTCCCTCTCTCCACGCCGCCACCGCCTCACGCACGTGCGCCACCGCCCTTGTGCCGTTACCGCTGCCCCCCCCCCCCCCCCGCCACTCCCGCCACGACATGTCACCAGGCTCTATACCCCTTATACTTGGTATCGGATGACCGGTTCGATCCCAACGCCTATGTCATGGGCAAGCTCTCAGAGATCGAGGCGATGCTCAAAAACTTCGCCACCGAAACCATCTGCAAGATGGATGTTCTCCATGGGGAGCTCGCCTCCGTAACACTCGCTTTCAACAGATGGAGAACAAGTACGACACCACAACAACAACCACTAGGACAACGGAGGTCGAGATCGAGACAGGGGATGCATGTCCCGTCGTCCAGGCCAACCTCACCATCAGCCAACATGTCACCATCTAAGGGACGGATCCCTCTAGCCTTAGGAGAAAGTGCAGTCGCCGCCCCCACGAGGGATTCGGTGCCACCGCCGCCAACCATCACCAACACCTGCGCCTATGCCGTCGTCCTCCAATAATGATGTCATCATGATGCTAATTGGCAGACAAAACTCAGAGGTACAAGGAGCCTTTCCTATGTATTTTGATGGTTTGATCAATGGATTAGGCATCCACATCCTCGTCGATTCGAGGTCCACACATAATGTCATCGACGTCAACATTGCCCTACACCATCAGCCTCCACGAACTACGCATCAACACACCACCATCCTCATCGACGGCGGGGACGAGGTGTCGTGTCGTTCGGCCTCATTCGTGCTAACCCTACGCATCGGCAGTGACATCTTCACCTTCGACGCATACCTCCTCGACCTCGGCCACGACGTCGACATCATCTTGGGCACACCATGGCTCGCAAGCCTAGGCTGTGTCATCTAGGACTGCAATGCCAGAACCATAAAGTACGATCATGAGGGACTTCATCACTCACTCTACACACCACCATAGCTCCAGGCGTAGCCATCGCCTCTTCTCCGACCCATGCGACCAGCACTCCAACCTCGGGTAATGAAGCACCGGGCAAAACGGGCTCGCATACCCAACGCCCTCGACGACTTCATCTACCGCAACCATGCGACGACTTCATCTACCGCAACCATGCCATCTTCGATCAGTTGTGTCAAGCGATCAGCGAGCAAAGATAGCTATGCATAGTCGTCATAGCCATTGCAAATGGCAAGGCGACAACTGAGTGGAGCTTTGTCGACGGGCTCATTTTCTTCGACAGTCATCTCTACATCCCATCGGCATCACCCCTCATGTTGGATATTGTGGACCTCGTCAACATTGAAGGGCAGACCAATATAAACATGCTAGCCCTTGGCGGTCACTAGCAACCTATGGCACATTAGGTAAATGGGATGCACTCATACATTTTGTTGGCTCAACCGTGGCCATTCCATCATCCGGTGACGAACGTGACGACAATATTCATCAATGGCCTCGGTCATATACTCATCCGCATCGACCACATCGACGTTGACATCAACCAAGCTTTAGGGCGACATCAACTTGTACCAAACGACTTAGACATGGGCTCATTCTTGTTCGGCGACATGATGGACCTCACTACTTCACCACCAAGCCTCACCGCTAGGATGATTTGCCG
Organism: Themeda triandra; assembly: GCA_018135685.1. Classification (NCBI taxonomy): domain Eukaryota; kingdom Viridiplantae; phylum Streptophyta; class Magnoliopsida; order Poales; family Poaceae; genus Themeda; species Themeda triandra. Next base: position 762,233 of record JAENPR010000169.1, on the reverse strand, counting down.
TCGACTACATCTCTACATCGAATCTGAATCATGCAACCACACCCAACGTTTCACCAGACCTCCAAAGGTAATGGCTACCTTCAGCATGGACACTTCAGTTTTTAAACATCCTCTGTGGGCAATGCAATGTGGCCCGTGCAAAGGGCCAGGGTCTGAGGCGTCCACCTATCACCCCTTCAGCAACATCGGCACCCTACACTATTGATTTGACTTCACGCTTCTACGAACCAGATAGAACATCGTCAGCAACGATCCCATGGCAAGCTGAAAAGCATGCTTCCTGCAGGAACTACCCGCCGCCACGATCCTACCGCCATTTGGTGTCGACAACTGGTTTGTGTTTCCCCGCGTGGATGTGTCAAGTGAAAAAGGGGGAATATTGTAACATGTACGACACTGGCCCTGCAAATTGAGGAAGAATTTGGGCCAACTCAGGCCCTGGAAAGGGGCACCCTGTCGCCATCGCCGCACGTGGGCCGCAGGCCTCCTAGGGCATGCGCGGGAAGGGAAGGGGGTAAACCCCCAAGCCGGCGCGACTTCATAATCTTATCCGGATTTCCAAATTAAGTCTCCCTATATTGCAAATAGTTGGTTGAATAAAGAAAGGACCGAATTTTAAAAGGAGAGTGAAAGCATCTAGGCCCCTTGATGTGGGTTTCGATGATTGATGACAATATAGATTACTATGACTAACGTGTGTTTTGCAGAAACAGTGGGAGTTAGGTCATGGTAATGGGATCTCAGGCAATATGGTTGTCATGCCCTCTTATCGATGGAAATCATTTTCGGTTTTCAAAGGATGGACGACAAGGTTAAGGACGGTTAGTTCCGATTGTCGATGGTGTTGAGAGACATCGGATTAGTCATTAGGACTTTGTTTTCTATTTTTGGCCGTACTATTAAGGGGGGTGCAAACGGGTAGCTTGACCTAGTTGAGTCTTGGGTTTAGGTGTGGTGCACACCTGTGAAATCTTAGCACTAGGAAGTTACTTGAGAGCCCTGAGATCAGTTGAAGTCGTCGCCGTTTTCAAAGGATCGTTGATCAAGTGAAAACGGGCACTTCAATAGGCGCCGAATGCGCCAGCTGAGAGGGCGCCGGACGCGTCCGGCGCTTGTTCGCCGGACGCGGATCAGTATGTTCCAGGGGATTGGGCATGCAGGTCGGACGCGCGCTGGACGCGGGCCTCGGACGCGTCCGGCGCTCGTACTATAGCCCAATGGCTAGTCAGCCGTTTGAATCCCATAAAGCGCCGGACGCGTCCGGCGGTGGGCGCCCGGACGCGTCCGGCGCTCACGACTGAGCTAAAATTCGAGGTAACGGTTGGATTTTGGCTGTGGCTATAAATACGACCTCACCCTCTACATTTTAGCTCTCTTGCTCATTTGTTCAGCTGATAGCCAACCTGTGAGAGCAAGGGAGTTGCAAGAGCCTCATGAAGTGAAGAGATTTGCGAATCCATGAGTTCATGAGAGATCGAGAGTAGCTAGTGTGCATCCACTCTTCTCCCTAGGCTTTGCGAGGTCAAGTGAGAGTTTGTGCTTGTTACTCTCGGTGATCGCCATCACCTAGACGGCTTGGTGGTGATTGGAGCTTGGTGATCATCCGGCGGTGCTTGTGGATGACCCAACTCATCTTGTGAGCGGTTCTTGGCGATTCACCGCGTCGGAGTGACGAAGAATCAGCCCTAGAGAGCACTTGGTCCTTGCGAGGATCAAGGGGGAGCTATACCCCTGCGCGGGTGCTCCAACGAGGACTAGTGGAGAGTGGCGACTCTCCGATGCCTCAGAAAAAAGATCGCCGTGTTCCTTGTCCCTTTACTTTCCGTATTTATTTTCTAGCACTTACTTTCTTGCAATTACTTTCATAGAATTGCCATGCTAGAATAGGATTGGAACTTAGGGTGCAAAACTTTAGTTGATCGATTTTTTAGGAACACACATAGGCACCGAGGGGTGAATCATGGGCTAGTAGGTTTAATTCTGCGATAATTTTTAGAATCAGCCCAATTCACCCCCCTCTTGGGCATCTTGATCCTTTCAAGTGGTATCAGAGCCAGTTTGCTCTTAATTAGGCTTAACCGCCTAGAGTAAAGATGTCCCATGGGGATGGACCTCCACCCATGTTCGATGGAGACGATTTTCCCTACTGGAAAATTCACATGGAAGCACATTTAGAAGCGATAGATGTTGGATTCTTCCGTGCCGCTTCTCAAGGACTCCTAGAACCCAAGGATTCGGCTAACCTTGTCGGTGATGAGGTTAACTATGAGAAGTGGAATGCAAAGGCAAGGAACGCTATATTCCGCGGCCTTTGTAAGGATGTGTTCAATCGCGTAAGGAACCACAAGGACGCCCATGCACTATGGTCCGACCTTTGTGCCCTTCATGAGGGAACCAAGAGTGAGCGTGAGGAACGCTATCATCTTGTTATGCGCAAGTTAAATTCTTTTGAGATGAAAGCTAATGAAAGTGCTAATGAGATGTATTCCCGCTTGAACACTATTATAGAGGAACTCAATGGGCTTGGACTCAATCAAATGACTGCATCTGATGTTGCAAGGAAGATCTTGTGTGTCCTCCCCATTGAGAAATATGGGCACATTGTCACCGTGCTTCACCAAGGTGATCTTTCCAATGCTACACCAACTCAAATATTGGGAAAGATCAATGCTCATGAGATGTACATGCATCTCACCCCCGAGGATGGCTCATCATCCAAGAAGAAAGACTTGGCCCTCAATGCAAGTCACTCAAGAAAAGGCAAGGCCAAGGCAACTTATGATGATTCAAGCGATGCCAAAATTGATGACTTGAGTCTTGCTCTCATGGTGAAAAAGACCACCAAGATGTTGAAGAAGCTCAACAAGAATGGTGTCAAATTTGATGGCAAGAAGAAGAAGTTCTTCACAAGCAGCAAAAGAAAGCCCATCTCCGAAATGGAGTGCTTCAATTGCCACAAGATTGGACATCTAGCTCATCAATGTTCGGAGCCTCCAAAAGACAAGAAGCACAAGAAGAAGGGCAAGGACAAGAAGGATGACACAAGTGATGATGAAGAAAAAGAAAAGAAGAAGAAAGACAAGCATCACAAGAAAAAGGAAGAAAAGAAAGAGCATCACAAGAAGAAAGATGGCAAGGCTTATATTGTTGGTGACTGGCTCACCGATATTGAATCTTCTTGTGAGTCATCCGATGAAGAAAGTGATGATGAAGGAGTTGCCGCCATTGGCATTGGGTCTTCACCGCCTCCACAAATTCTGCCATCATCATCTACACCATCCCACTTTTGCCTCATGGCTAAAGGTGAAAAGAAGGTACATCCTAAGCATGGGGATAGTGATGACAGTGGTAGTGAAAGTGATAGTGATGAGGAGTATGAATCACCTTCTTATGATGAGCTTGTTAAACTGATTAGAAAACACTCAAAAACCATCATAAAGACTAGAGGAAGATGTGATGAGCTTGATAGTGAAAATACCTCTCTTTTAGAAAAGATGGAAGCTATGCAAAAGACTAGAGATGAGCTTAGAGATCAAAATGAAATTATGTCTTCTCAACTCAAGGAACTCAAAGCATCTGAGAAGAAGCTTAAAGTTGAAAATGAGAACCTCGAGAAGAAGCATAATGAGCTCAAATCTAGTTATAGCTCTCTAAAAGAGGAGTACACAACTATTAAAGTTGATCATGGGAATCTAGCGATGGCTTATGAGCTTCTCACCGAAACACATGAGGCTGCTAACAATGTTGCTAAGAGTGATGTAGCTACATCATGTGATGAGACCATTGAGCAAAGTGCTAGCAGCAAAGGCAAGCTAGTGGTGGTGGCTGAGCATTATGATGATTATGTCAAGATGAAAAATGAAAATGAACAGCTCAAGAAGGATCTTAAACAAGCCAAAATCAGTCACACCGTCACCATTGAAGATGAGGGACTAGCACTTGAGAATGAGAAGCTCAAAGAAGAGAACAAAAGACTCCACTTTGAAATGTCATGCTTGAAGCAATCAACAAATAACTCACTTCTAGAAGAGAACAAGAAGCTCAAGCAAGAGAAAGAACATCTCAAGATTGGGTTGAGCAAGTTTGCAAAAGGAAAGTCACTTCAAAGTGAACTCTTGATGAACACCGTGATGAAGACCGATAGAAGTGGCATTGGTTTCAAGGCACATCAAGAGAAGCAACATCAAGCAAAGCAAGCAAGTCAACAAAAGCAAAAGCAAAAGCCAAAGCCGAAGAGATGCTTTGAGTGTGGACAAGAAGGTCACTTTGCTCATGAGTGCCAAACTCCACCACCACAACCCTTGCCCAAGCATACTAGACCCTTTGCATACAATGCTCATTATGTGGTTAGAAAGGATTCAAAAGGACAAGTGAATGTCACCTTCTTAGGCCCCCCAATAAGAATAGGCCTAAGCAAATTTGGGTTGCAAAGTCTCTAGTAGAGAAAGTCAAGGGTCCTCAACAAGTTTGGGTCCCTAAACCTCAAGCTTGATCTCTTGTGTGTAGGTGAACTACAGGACCGGTGGAAGTCATTGGGTTATTGATAGTGGTTGCACTCAACATATGACCGGTGAACCTCGTATATTTGCCTCACTAGATGAAGGGGAGCAAGATCAAGATAGAATCACATTTGGTGATAATTCAAAGGGCAAAGTCAAGGGTTTAGGCAAAGTTGCAATATCAAATGATCACTCTTTGTCAAATGTGCTTTATGTTGCACCTTTGAGCTTTAACTTGCTGTCAGTGGGCCAATTGTGTGGTCTTGGTTTCAAATGCTTGTTTGATGAGAAGGAAGTGATAGTGTCAAAGAAAGAAGACTCAACTGTGATATTCAAAGGCTTTAGATACAACAATCTCTATCTAGTGGATTTCACCTCCGAAGATGCAAATCTAAATGTTTGTTTGCTATCCAAGACTTCACTTGGGTGGTTGTGGCATAGGAGGCTAACACATGTTGGGATGAGTACACTCAAGAAGCTTTTGAAGAAAGAGTTAGTGAGAGGCTTGAAAGATGTCAAGTTTGAAAAAGACAAACCTTGCAGTGCATGTCAAGCCGGCAAACAAGTTGCAAATACTCATCCAACCAAAGCTTTTCTGTCAACTTCAAGAGTGCTAGAGTTGCTGCATATGGACCTTTTGGACCAACCACATACAAGAGCCTCGGTGGGAAACTCCATTGCCTAGTGATTGTTGATGACTTCTCAAGATACACATGGACATTCTTTCTTCATGACAAATCCGAAGCTACCCCTTGCTTCAAGAAGTTTGCAAAGAGAGCTCAAAATGAATTTGATGTCAAGATCAAGAAAATTAGAAGTGACAATGGCAAAGAATTTGACAACACCAACATTGAAGCTTATTGTGATGAAGTTGGGATTAAACATGAAGTCTCATCCACCTACACACCTCAGCAAAATGGCATAGTAGAGAGGAAGAATCGAACCTTGATCACTCTAGCAAGAACAATACTTGATGAGTACAACACCCCAGAGAACTTGTGGGCTGAAGCTATCAACACAGCATGCTATGCAGCCAATCGGTTATATCTTCACAAGTTCCATGGCAAGACCCCCTATGAGCTGCTCAATGGGAAGAAGCCGGACGTCTCCTACTTCCGGGTGTTTGGTTGCAAATGCTACATCTACAAGAAAAGGCAACACCTAGGGAAGTTTCAAAGACGTTGTGATATTGGTTTTCTTGTTGGTTACTCATCAAAATCCAAAGCATATCGAGTATTCAACCATGCCACCGGTTTGGTAGAAGAAACATATGATGTGGAGTTTGATGAATCTAACGGCTCCCAAGGAGCAATTGAGAATCTTGATGATGTAGGTGATGAACCATTGAGGGAAGCAATGAAGAATATGCCGGTGGGAGACATCAAGCCTAAAGAAGATGATGGTGAAGTGCAAGTCATCGACAAGCCTTCCTCTTCTTCAAGTGTGCCTCAAGATGACAAAGAAAAAGATGGGATGACCGAACATGAAGATACTCATGTCTCCCATGAACAAAGAGAGGCACAAGCTCAAGATGTTGATGCTCCCCAACCTACTCCTCAAGTGGTTGAAAAGAGAATTCCTAAACTTCATGATCATCCACAAGATCAAATCATAGGGAGTCCATCAAGGGGTGTAATGACTCGATCTCAAAGACTTGCTAGTATTGCTGAACATCACTCGTTTGTTTCTTGTGTTGAGCCAAAAGATGTAGGTGAAGCTCTTCAAGATTCGGATTGGGTGAATGCCATGCACGAAGAATTGAACAACTTCACCCGCAACAAAGTTTGGACACTTGAAGAGCGTCCCAAGAATGCAAGAATCATAGGTACCAAGTGGGTGTTCCGCAACAAGCAAGATGACCAAGGCAATGTTGTGAGAAACAAGGCAAGGCTCGTGGCAAAGGGGTTCTCTCAAGTTGAAGGCCTTGATTTTGGAGAGACCTTTGCACCGGTTGCAAGACTTGAAGCCATCCGTATCCTCCTTGCATATGCTTCACACCATGAAATGAAACTATTTCAAATGGATGTGAAGAGTGCATTTCTTAATGGTTTCATTAATGAGCTTGTTTATGTTGATCAACCTCCCGGGTTCGAAGACCCTAGCTGTCCTAATCATGTTTTCAGGTTGTCCAAGGCACTTTATGGGCTCAAGCAAGCCCCTAGAGCATGGTATGAGCGCCTTAGGGACTTCCTCATTGAGAAGGGGTTCACCATCGGGAAGGTTGACACCACACTATTCACCAAGAAGCTTAATGGAGAGATCTTCATTTGTCAAGTATATGTTGACGATATCATCTTCGGCTCAACAAATGAAGAAGAATGCAAGAAGTTTGGTGACATGATGTCAAAAGAGTTCGAGATGTCTATGATTGGCGAGCTCAACTTCTTCCTTGGTTTTCAAATCAAGCAAATGAAGGGAGGGACCTTCATATCTCAAGAGAAGTATACCAAGGACCTCCTCAAGAGGTTTGATATGAAGGATTGCAAGCCAATCAACACACCCATGGCATCTAATGGGCATCTCGACCTTAATGTGGAAGGTAACTCTGTGGATCAAACTCTTTACCGTTCTATGATCGGTAGCTTGTTGTACCTCACTGCATCTAGGCCCGACATCATGTTTAGTGTGTGTATGTGTGCTCGTTTTCAAGCCGATCCTAAGGAAGCTCACTTGAGTGCTGTCAAGAGAATCCTTAGGTACCTACAGCTCACCCCAAGCATTGGCCTATGGTATCCCAAAGGAGCAAGATTCCAACTTGTTGGCTATTCCGATTCGGATTATGCCGGTTGCAAAATTGATAGAAAAAGCACATCCGGAGGGTGCCACTTGCTTGGGAGGTCACTTGTCTCTTGGTCATCAAAGAAGCGGAACGTGTTGCTCTATCCACAAACAAGCGAGTATATAGCAAATGGGGGGCTTGTTGTGCACAAATCTTGTACATGAAACAAACCCTCCTTGACTATGGAGTGAATCTTGGTCAAGTGACTCTTTTGTGCGACAATGAGAGTGCAGTGAAGATTGCCAACAACCTAGTCCAACACTCTCGCACAAAGCATATAGATATCCGCCACCACTTTCTTAGAGATCATGTCTCTAAAAAGGATATATCTCTAGAAGGTGTGAGAAGTGAGGATCAATTAGCGGATATCTTCACAAAGCCATTGGATGAATCAACCTTTTGTAGGTTAAGGAATGAGCTCAATATCCTTGACCTAAGCAACTTCACAAGGAAGAGATGAAGTGTGTTGTCGGTTGCATTGCATTGTTTATAAAGCACGTTTAAAATCCTGTAATGCATATAGGGCTTGTCTAACATGGTTAAGATAACCCTTGTCGGAGGTGTGAAGAAGCTTACCCTTGGTTCAAACCTGACAAGCCACCTAGATTCAAATTCCAGTAATTTTATTGCTTGTGTGTTGCTCGTCGTTTCTTTTCGTTTGTCTTTTGAGCAACCTCTGTGTTCGTCCATGAATTGAGAAAGCGTTTGATGCTTCTATTGGTTTAGAAACTCAAGCTCATGGCCATACGTTGTTCCTCGCTCGTGTTATTGCTTATTTTCGAAAATTATTATAAGCCTATGGCAAACTATTTGAAAAACAGAGTGTTTGAGAGTGAGGATCTCATATTGGCTCCAAACAGTGTTTATTCGACTCTTCAAAAGGTTGGAAACCAATTGAGAGCAGGTGCCGCGGAGAAAAATGTCAACTCAGCTCCTTAAAGAGCGCCGGACGCGCCCTTAAGGACCCGGCGGACGCGTCCGACGCATTATAAAGAAGAACCCAGTGCGAACCCGCAAAGCTCTACTGGCCGGACGCAAAACAGTGTTTTGCCCGCGTCCGGCGCCGCGTCCGCAGCGCGTCTGGTGGAGTTGGCTTGTGAAGGAGTTTTTCTGAACTCTCTGTTCGGTGTACGGCGACCCCCGGACGCAGCACAGACGCGTCCAGCGCGATGAGGAAGTGCGCAAGTTCACTTATTCTGACATGTGGGGCCCCCTATTTCCTCCTCCTATTCTAATTCGGCCCGCGGCCCCTTTCTTCTTCCTCCCGGCTACCGTACGCCGCCGCGCCACCGCAACCCTAACCGCCCAGTCCTCGCACCGCCTAGCCCCTCCGCGCTCGCAGCAGCCAGCACCTATCCTCTTCACCGCCGCATGCGACCCCGGCCGCAGCATTCACGGCTCCTTGCGCCAGCGCCTCCCACCTCGCCAAAGTGACCACCAGCGTCACCATTGCCGCCGCCCAGACTTCTTCTCCCTCTCTGGCAAGCGTTGGTCGTTGATCCGTCCGTGGCGTTCTTTCTCTCTGAGTTCTCTCTGCAGCTTGTGTGCCCATTGGCGTTAGCTCTGTCCAGAGGAAGCTCGACTCCGTTGAGTCCCCTCCACTGCACACAAGGTGTTCGATACAATGTCGAAACCAAGTTCTTCCAAGTCTTGGTCAGTTTCTGATCAATCCTGCTTGTGCAGTAACTCTCTCGAGGTGTTGTGGGCGCCCTACATCGTCACACTCATCTTTTCACAGGGCTTTCAAAATGATCTAGGTATAACCTTTGTTCATCCATTCCTCACCTAGTGCTATGCTTCCAGTTAGGTCTTCTCTCCTCTAGAAATTGCTTATGGTTATAAATCTTTTCTATTCTAACTCTTGCAGCGAGTCGTGTCACTTGGTTATTGACAGTGGGCAGAGGCAGTTAACTCTAGGCCAAGCCTAGGAGTATGGATTGAGGCCAAGCCTCATGAGGTGACAGTTCATCTTCTGCATTGATACAGTTGGCTTGATCAATAACACCAGCAGTCATGCCCAGGTGCAAGAATTCAGGCAGGGGTTCAGGGGGAGATGATGATCCTCATAGAAGGCCAAATCTTTCTGAGATGATTGAGAAGGCTAAGGGCAAGAAGACGATAACTATGAGGAAAAGGAAGAGGTTGCCAGCAGATTCACAGGCAGCTTTGGCAGTAGCAGCAGCAGCAGAGCGTGCTGAGAGGAGAGCTCGCAGAGGTGCAGGCATACAGTTCCGAGAGCTCGGATCAGCAGCTGCACAGGAGGCAGAGGCAGAGGCCGAAGAGGCAGAGGAGGCCATTCTTGAGCAGCAGGAGCTCTCTCCTTGACGACGGTCCTCCCGTGTCAGGACACTTCAGTAGCAGGCAGTCCAGCAGTCACAGGAGGCAGGGTCCTCATCTTCTCCACAGAGGCAGCCCAGCAGGGGCCCTACAGGACCTAGATTGAGTATAGAGGAGCTTCTGAAAGCAAGTGCTAAGAAGATACAGGCAATCAGACAGGTGGACATCAACACTTGGTTTCCTGCTTCCAGAGAGAGAGCTGGTGCTCCTTACTATACAACTTTGCACAAGTCCCTTGTTGAGGCATACAGGCAGAAGTCCAAGATCACCAAGCAGAGGACAGTGTCAGCTGAGAGCTTCTCACATGTCATGGGACAGGCCTTCAGAGAGTATTTGGGTGCTCAACCAGGGATGATTGATTTGATTAGAAGATCTGGCAAATACATTCCAGAATGGGTGTTGGAATTCTATGCTACACTTTGGATTGCTCCAAATCATTCACTCATTTCATACACCATTCATGGTCAGAGACAGAATCTGTCTAGTGAGGAAGCCAGGAACTTCTTGGGGATTCCAGAGCAGCCCATCAAGCTGCATCAGCTTTGCTTTCCTCAGATTGAGCCACCCAGACGTGCACAGGGTGGAGTACTACCACCTGCTGAGATCATGAGAGAGGTCTTTGGACCTAACTTTGGAGCAGGGTCGAGAAGGACACCCCAGGATGAGCTACCTCTTGCTCGCATTCTAGATCAAATTCAGAGGTACACCATTCTTGCTAGGCCCGATTTCAGAAATGGATTCACCAGACTCCAGCAGTGGATAGTGTCACATCTAGTGAGGAAGATTCCCTTTGACATCTGGGATTTGATGCTTTGTGATATGGAAGATGTCATCTATGGAAGTTTCACAAAACATCGCCTGATGCACTATGCTCATTGGATTACATGGCTTATTTATAGAAATGGTGATCTTCCAGACTCTATCAGAAAGGAATATGAAGATCCGACTATGTATGAGATGTTTGGCTCCTATGATGCTTCTCAGATTGTCAGAGTCACTGCTAGTCCTACTCCAGTCATCCCACGACATGGAGACCCAGTTACAGAGAGGAGCTGAGCAGGATGCTAGAGTTGAGCAGTTGGCAGCAAATGAAGAAGCAGAGATTGCAGCAGCCGAGGCAGCAGGATATGAGATCACTACCTCAGACTCCGAGGATGATTGTAGCGGAACCGACCAATTAATATAAACACAATGTACTTATGAGTTGCCGAAGCAACTTAATTAGCACACCGTGGCTATATCCACCGGTAGTCCGTGAAATCTCGAAGGATTTCAAACTTTCAACAATACACCCCGGCCGAATTGAGTTCAACATACAACAGTTCATAGTGATACATAGGTTCACAAATAGTAGATTACATCGGAGTACGAAATGGATATTACAATACCGAGTTCAAATCCAAATTGCGGAAGCAAATATAGTTTTTGGTTCACAAACGCACACTTAGTTGAAACATAGTGCCTGGTCCAACATCACATCCGATAACAGCATAGAGGTACGATAGATAGATTGATCGTGCCCACGATCTACTCATCCCCAAACGCAGGGTAGAAACAAGTTGGGCAATACCCATAGAACATCTCACCATCTCAACAACAAGGGGAATAAAACCCCGAGTACAAGAAGGTACTCACTAGACTTACCCGTCATAAATAAAAATAAAGTGACACCAAGGAGTATGTAAGGCTTTATAAGTGGGGTAGCTGACTCATTTGACTTGCGATAAAAAGGTGAGCTTATTAATATTCATTTAGTTATAAAAGACTCTCTAGCTTAACATCTTTTAAGTTGGGTCCTGACATCACTAGGTTAGCACCGTACTACTCCAACTCCGCAGTATGAGCAAACAATGCTATCCTATCCTTCAGGTTGAGCATACCAGCATCAACACATAGAACCATAACCATCCTATTTTTTACAATGATTTGCGACAGTGCCGCTGCTCGGTCAAGTGTTCACCGTCCCAGAACGATGGCGATTATAATCGATTGCAAACCCGGTAGCGGGTATTCCTCACACAAACCACACTCGCCGGCCAGAACGAGTGACGGTCACCTTGGTCTGTTCGGGTGGAAACACGGAATTCAACGAATACGGTTGCAGCCAGGGCATGCCCGGCTACCAGGTCTCTCCGGCGCGACCGGCCACTGGCTTTAGTACCGCGCCTGTGGGCAACACACTCAACTCCGTTGAAATTCCGGCCCAAACATCCTCAAGGCTTCGCGGTCGGATGTCCGCATCCTTCCAGCTATCTGTGAGGCATTGTTCAACATGATCCGAGGACGTACAAAGCCATAGTCCCATTAGGTGACATCGCCGGAGCTTCCGTGGTCTAACACACCACCAACTCCGACTAGTCGTGATTTGACAAGGCCACATGGTTATGTTCTCTAACCAACCTCCATAGTATCAACCATAGGGTAGTAACCACCTACCTCGCGGATGAGGGTCAATCACCCGTCTTCTACCGATCTAATTAAGCAGTGCTAAGCATAAGCGAGATCCTGAACTTAATTAGGGTAAAGTATTCAGGTGGGTCAAGGTAATCATAATGCAGTAACGGTTCCAAGTCAACGCCTATTAACTTAATGCATCATAATAAATAAATGACTCAAATAAAATATTTTGAAAGCCAGTAGGAGTAATGCTCCGGGCTTGCCTTTCTCAAAGGAGCTAGGGTGATGGTTAGGGCACTCGTGCAAGTCAGGGTCCGGATCCTCGTCCCGTGCTTTGCCTCCCCGCAAGATCACGCTCCCGCTGCTCCTCTCCTTCCGGCTCCTCGGGAACTACTGGCGTCACTCCTTCCGGCAATCCTGTACGATGCATCGTGCGTATGAATATCGGAAATGCAATACGAAATGGAAGCGTATGATGATGATGAACCAATCATAGAGTTACAAGGTAGTCAACATCATCCTAACATGTTACCCCTATTAACCCTAATTAAACATGGCAAGGACACTAGTTAACCTAGACCTCGACGATTAACCGATCGTGCTTACAATAGGGCATAACGGCAACCTATAGCTATACTGTTCAGAAAAATCTACAAAAATTACAGTAGCTTAACTAGGTGACATCAAGCCTACCATAAAATTTGCAGGTCAAAACAGTGAACCAATTATTCTATACAAAAAAAAGACAAGACAAAGATTAAACCAAGACCTAAAAATACTTTGCATTATGAAAAGTGTCAAACAACAGATCTCATGTGACTAACAGTTACTTATAGGTATAAAAACACCCTAGAAAAATTATCAAGCCTAAACCTTGCATAAATAATTAATTATGAATTTCCTAACTCTAAGCAAAGCAAGCACAATAATTAAACAGGGCATTTTCTACACATGACATATATAAATAATATTTTTCATAGATAAAGCATCTCCTAACTAGAGCAACAAAACAAGAATCACATTTTTCGATAAACCTACAATTTATTATGCATTTAACAAGATATAAGTAATTATAGACATTAAATAATACAGTACAGAAAAGTATTTTATAAAAATACACCAATACCCTACATGCATAAAGCTCCTCATAAGAAAAATATAGAAATTTGAATCACCCCAAATGGACCTATAAATAGTGAGATATGATTTTTGAAAGATTAAATCATCTTTTCTGAAATCCATTTTTAAAACCGGGAAATACCCTAAACGCTACGCGCACCCAGCGCTTCCCCCTGCGGTGGCTGACGCGCGGGCCCGCGCTGCTACGCGTACCCGGCGCGGTGTACCCAAGGCGCACCCGCGCCAGTGGCACTGACTGGTGGGTCCCGACAACGGGCCCACCTGTCGGCCACCGGAGGGCGGGGTACTGCCGTCGGCCGGCGAGAACTCGCCGACGGCGGCACCTCCGGCTGCGCGGGTGGCACCGTGGTGCTCGTGGCAGCGGCGCGGACACGGGCGTGGTAAAAATGAAGCTTTTCATGGCCTAAATCGAAGGGGAGCGAAGGACGACGGCGAGCGGCCATGGCGGCTCAACGGCGACTCGCCGGAGCGGGACCCGGCACGACCCTTCGCCACGCCTACGGGCTTCTCTGGACCTAAGCGGAGCCACTAAGCATGCTAGAAGATGAAGATGACGACGGGCGCGAGCGGGCAGCGGCGCTGAAAGAGCTCGCCGGCGCTCGGCTCCCGACGGCGGAGGAGAAGATGGCCGATTGGCCCTACCTTGGCTTGAATCGAACGGGAAAAGATGCGGAGAGGGTGGAGCGGAGCAAGGCGATGCCGATGTCGCGCTCAGGGGAGGAAGTGGTCGAGCGAAGTGGCGGCTAGCCGGAGATGTTCGCGGCGGCGGCCATGGCGGCTCCCGGGAGCTCCGTAGGTGGGAAGAGGGGAACGGAGAGGGCGACGGGTTCTCGGGAGGGCGGCGCGGCGCTTTTATAGGCACGGGCGTGTCCACTTCGGACCGGGAGGCACTGGCGAGAGGGGTATGGCCCGGCGGACGGCCATGGCGGTGCTCGGCGTCATGGCGGCCCGTTGAGGTGCGCTGGCGGCGAAGCGAGGCAGCAGGGAAGCGGAGCGCCGCTGCGGCACTGCGGGCGGTGCTCGAGTGCGGCGCGCGTGCCGTTGTCTTGTCGGGAAGCTGGTGGCGGAGGTGTTTGGCGCGGCGCGGCGTGCCGGACATCGCCCATGGCGGAACGACGGCGCAGGCGGGAAGCGAGGCGCGCCGGGGCAGCGAGGTGAGCGGCGAGGGGGGAGGGTGCTCGAGTGCGAGCCCGTGCACTTGATTCGAATGGGGCGCAGACGGAGCGGCAGACGAGGCGGGGCAGCGGCGCGGCGGCCTCGCGGGCGCCCTGCGCGCGCGGGGGCGAAGGGGAGAGGAGGGAGAAGATGATGACAGTGGGACCGGTGGGTCCCACTGCCCAACTTTCAACCGGAAAGTTTGACTCGCCCATATTTCAAAAACTATTGCGAATTTGAATTTGGTCCAAAAACAAAAGTTTCTCAAAATTAAAAGATGAATAACTTTCATGTAGAAAGTTTTTGCAGAATCGGCCTAGATTTGAAAATAAAAAATTTGGGCCACAAAAATACCTTTAAAATTAATTTTTGAAACTGTTTTTGCCATTTTTGAAGCACCAAAAGTCATTTTCATAAATTGGGGTCAAAACAAAAGTTTCTCCAAAAATTCTTCTCTATAAACTTTGTTAAAGCCCCATTTTGAGAAAAGCATCACAAGATTGACTTCTAGAAAACCCCGAAAACCCCTATTTGCATTTTTAAATAAACACTCAAATAATAGCTACAAAAATACCATAATGATGCCTATATGATGATCATGCTCATGATGCAAGATTTGTCTAACCCTAAAACTGGAGTTGTTACAGCCTACCCCCCTTAAAGAAATCTCGCCCCGAGATTTGAGCGAACTAACCATTGGCTATGGAAACTCGGGTATGCATCTTTAAGGTAGTCCTCAGTCTCCCAGGTAGCATCCAGATCATCATGATGACTCCAACACACCTTGTATGTTTTGACTGTTTTGTTCCGTGTCACTCTCTCCTTGACATCCAACAACTTTACTGGCTGCTCTTCATAGGTCAAGTCTGGCTGCAGTTTGATATCTGACATCTTGATCTTTTCCTTAGGGAGTCGCACACACCTCTTGAGTTGCGATACATGGAATACAGGGAAAACAGCACTCATCTCTTCCGGTAATTCTAGCTTGAAGGCCACAGTCCTTTCGCTCTATGATTTTGAACGGTCCTACATACCGAGGTGCTAATTTCCGTTTCACACCGAAACGTTGCACTCTTTTCATCGGGACACCTTCGTATACATGGTCTCCAACTTGGAATGTTACAGTCGTCTTTTCTTGTCAAGATAACTTTTCTCACGGGATTGTGCGGCCGCAATATGCCGTCGGATAAGCTTGACTTGCTCTTCTCGTTCCTTTGATAAAGTCAATACCATAGTATCGTCTATCCCCCGTCTCAACCTAACCGGGTGTGTTCTACAACTCCTACCATACAAAGCTTCAAAAGGCGACATCTTTATGCTCTCTTGATAGCCGTTATTATAAGAGAACTCGCTAACGGCAACCACTTCTCCCATGAACCCTTCCAAGACAAAACACAAGCACGTAATAAATCTTCCAAGATCCGATTCACTCTTTCGTCCGGCCCGAAGTCCGAGGATGATAAGCAAGTACTATGCAATACTTGAGTATTCAAACCCTTCGCAACCGTTCCCAAAAAGTGAGCCATAAACTGCGGTCCTCTATCGACACTATCTCTTTAGGTACACCATGCAATCCGACAATCATTGACATAGATATCAAGATATACCGAGGTGGACGATATGTTGTATGGACCGGTATGAAGTGTGCGTACTTGGTTAGACGATCCACTATGACCCAAATAGAGTCATGACCCTTCGGTGTAGTGGGTAATCCCGTAATGAAATCCATACTCGATACACTCCCACTTCCAACTGGAATTGGCAATGGTCAAGTAAACCACCGTCTTCAAGTGAACGGCCTTCACCCGACAACAGTATCACACTCGCTACATACTCTGCCACGTCTCTTTTCATGTGAGACCACCAATACTGACGCTTTAGATCATGAAACATCTTACTGCTACCAGGGTGCATAGATAACTTGGACAAATGAGCTTCATCCATGATCTGCTTCCTAATTCCCTTGTCCTGTGGTACAACTAGACGGTTATCGTACCACAAGACTCCTTGATCATCTTCCTTGAAGAACTGAGATGGCATGCTTTTGATTCTTTTCTTGATCTCTGAGATGGCATTGTCTGACTTTTGACCTTCCTTGACCTTACTCTCCAGTTCACAAACATGCGAATATTGTTCAAGATCACCGAATGCATAAGATTATGGCCTTCTACCAACTCGACGGAAGAGTATCACTCGAGATTTCCGACTCAAAGCATCGGCCACTACATTGGCCTTACCAGGTGGTACCGCAATTGCAAATTATAATCCTTGATCAATTCCAACCATCTACGTTGCCTCATATTCAAGTCTTCTTGAGTAAAGATGTATTTCGACTCTTATGGTCCGTATACACATTGCAAGGGTTACCAAGGAGGTAATGTCTCCAGATCTTCAATGCATGCACTACGGCAAAGAAGCTCTAAATCATGGGTAGGGTAATTCACTTCATGCTTCTTCAACTGTCGAGAGGCATAAGCTATGACTCTCCCTTCTTGCATGAGCACACATCCCAAACCTATCTTGGAGGCGTCACAATATACATCAAACGGCTTCTCAATATCCGGTTGCGCTAGAACAGGAGCAGTGGTCAACATTTCCCGCAGAGTGCGGAAAGCCGCACATTTCGCACTCTTCTCGTCCAAGCGAACTTGTGCTCTTTCGCAACAATTTTGTCATTGGCTTGGCAATCTTTGAAAAGTTGGGAATGAATCGGCGATAATACCCCGCTAATCCAAGGAAACCTCTTACTTCATGAACCGATTTGGGTGTCTTCCAATTCACTACCTTCTCTATGTTGCTAGGGTCCACAGCTTATTCCTTCATCCGAGAGAACATGTCCAAGAAATTGAACCTTCCGAAGCCGTAACTCACATTTGCTGAACTTAGCATACAACTTATGCTTCCTCAATCTCTCTAGCACAATCCTGAGATGCACAGCATGGTCTTCCTTATTTTCCGAGTATATCAGGATATCATCAATAAATACCACCACAAACTTATCAAGCTCAGGCATGAAGACCGAATTCATAAGATACATAAAGTATGCGGGAGCATTGGTTAATCCGAAGGACATAACCAAGTACTCATACAACCCATATCTTGTAGAGAAAGCGGTCTTAGGAACATCTTCTCGTCTCGATCTTAATCGATGGTAACCCGATCTCGATCAATCTTCGAGAACACCTTAGCCTTTGACAACCGATCAAACAGATATCAATCCGAGGCAAAGGATACTTGTTCTTGACAAGGACCGAGTTAAGTAGGCGGTAATCCACGACCATTCGCAAAGATTGATCCTTCTTCTTCACGAACATGGCGGGACTACCCCATTCCGATGCACTAGGACGAATGAGACCTTTATCTGCTAACTCTTGCAACTGCTTCTTAAGTTCCTTCAACTCATCAGAGGACATACGGTAAGGTCTCTTAGATATTGGGGCTGTTCCAGGCAACAACTCAATGCGGAACTCAATCTCACGATCCGGTGGGAGACCCGGAAGCTCATCAGGAAAGACATCCGGAAACTCACATACTACCGGAATCTCATGTAGAGGGGTCACTTTAGTAGCATACACCACAGTTTCTAACGGAATCTTTCGGGGTAAGGGTATCTGGAAGGTGCCCTCCCCCATAGGATTCCGTATAGACACCATCCGATTGGTGGTATCCAAAACTACACCCCAATGATGCATCCAACTCATTCCTATGATAACATCCACACCTAGTCCGGCGAACGATCAAGTTCATCCGGAATCTCCACGATCTAATTCCAAGGCTGCATCAAGTACCATTTGTCTCGTGGTGATGTCACCTTTGCCGCACTCACCCGAAACTCTAAATTCAATTCCTTTATGACTTGACTATGCTTTTGTGCAAATGCTTGACTCATAAAGGAATGCGAGGATCCAAGTATCAAACAAAAACAGCAAGCAGGAATCTGGTTCACAGGGAACATACCACCGTCACGGGTTCTCCGTAAAGAATCTCCTCCAAAGATGTGTGATGCACACGAGCAGGCATTTGCTTCTTTGGATGAGGGCATTGCCTGTAGAGGTGTCCAGACTGACCACAGTTGAAGCAAGGACCCATCACTGCCGGCTTGGCACCAGCAGCATTGGCCTGAACTGGTTTTCCCTGAGGCATAGGCATCCTGAATGGCCTAGGGAACCTCTCGCGATTCCGAGCAGAACATTCTTCTTCTCAGGAGGCCTAAACTTAGACCCCGAACCATGATTGCGAAATGGAGGACGATATGCGAGGTGGAGCCCTCGGCCGGGAGGAACCACCTTCATTAGTCCTCTTACGGTTCTTAGCAAAAAGATGCGTGTTGTTCTCGATTCTCCCGAGTGAGACAAATCATTGTAGAAGTCATTGAAAGTCACACGGGTAGAGGTACCCATGGTCTTCATCGCCTTTGTACCGAGACCCTTCTTGAAAGCAAAGCAATCTTATTGGCTTCGGTACTCACAAACTCGGGTGCATAACGGGATAGGTTCCGGAATGCATGATGATAATCCTTCACACAACGATTTCCCATGGTCAAGTTATGGAACTCATTCTTCTTCATTGCCATCGACCGGGTGGAACATAAGTTGCACGGAAGTCACGAACAAGCGATTCCAAGTAATAGGCTGACCCTCGGAAAGGTGTGGCGATGGGAATTCCACCACAACCTAGCGTCACCTTCAAACATATGTGCAGCATAGGTAGCCTTCATTTCCTCAGATAACCTCAGCAAAGAAAACCTTTCTTCCATAGTGTTGATCCAAGCATCAGCCATGAATGGATCAGGGGCATCCCTGAACACTGGAGGCTTGGTGTCCATGAAGTCCTTGAATTCACTGAACTGGTTAGGCTGACGATCCTCACGGTGCTTGTTGTTTGCTTCAAAGTTGACACGCAGAAGTTGCTCGATGTTGCGCTGACTTCCCAGAAACTGCGCAAACAACTGCTCAGGGGTGAGGGGAGGAGGAGGTGGTGCACCATGTGCTTCTGCCGCATCACGACCACCATGCCCTTCTTCCTCATCACGACCACTACCACTTGCGGTGTTCGGCGCCATCTCGCATGTTTCAACCATAATATTGATCCACTATTAGGAGCTGAATCTCTGAGGGTAAACGAATAAATAGATCATGCCTTGCGAAATTAATTGAAGGAAAATTAATTCATACAATTAATCACACATGGCACAATAATTCATTTTTCCACATCACAGCTGCACTAATAATATTATGTCGAAACATCTCACAGAGTCTTACAATATCCATGGTTGCCAGCACATACGAACACTGGACTTTTTAGACATAGCGACGACATAGCATTACAACAACGTGATCCAAGGTCACATCCAACTCTTACTAGCGTACCAACTACAGACACATACATGAACAAAAGAGTCGCAACGGACCACGAAGGACGGCAGTCCAGCTAACACTAACCAACAAACTACTCTAGGCGCATAAGGCTAACACTCTCCTGGCTAGCAGCACCCTCAAGCAGGGGCTCAACCCACTCGCCGTGCTGTCTCGCGTAGAGCTCCTCACGCAGGGCGTCGATGTAGACCTCCTTCTCGTGCAAGTCCTCCCGGAGAGTGCGCTGAGCAGCCCTCAAACCACGTGCCTCGGTCCCGGGCTGCATCCCGCTCTCCAACGACGGGCCAACGTGTCTCCAAACTTCTTGATAGTGGCGTCACGCCCGCCAACTCTAGCCCGAAGCTCCCGGACCCCGCCGCAAGGCCAACTTCTCTCTCGC
Source organism: Themeda triandra (assembly GCA_018135685.1). Taxonomy (NCBI): domain Eukaryota; kingdom Viridiplantae; phylum Streptophyta; class Magnoliopsida; order Poales; family Poaceae; genus Themeda; species Themeda triandra. The sequence continues at coordinate 742,172 of JAENPR010000169.1, read as the reverse complement.
TCGGCTGGTCTCTCGCCGGTCATCGGTGCCATCTCCTCTCCGAGCTCCTCGAGCTTCTCCTCGAACATCTCCCCGAAGCTCCTCCTTCTCTCTCTCGACACTCTCCGGGTCGTGCCTAGAGAGAGCAAGCTCCTCCCGTGCTTGCATACGCCTTCATCAAGGCGAACACAACACTCGCGCAAGAGCACCGGCACGCCCGCCTCCTGAGGTCCAGCAACTAGTGCCATTCCTGGAGCCTGCCTCCACGTGTCAATGCGGGGGCTAGCCAACGGAAAAACACTAGGAATGAGCCTCTGAACCTCATTAGGCAGCTCCGTCACCATCTTCTCAAGTATCAGGAAAGCAGCATCCTGAGCACCATCGAAAACAGTGATACCCTCACCCTTGGCCGTCCATCCAGTCCAAGTCTCACTATGGCCCAAGGATGGCACCACAACCACCACTGAAACAAAGCCATAGCTCTTCCGGTCACCAGCGTCCCAGTAGTACTGTGGCTCGGCCCGAGGGTAACCAAGACCGTCAGCGTAAGCCTCCAAAGGAGAGTGGGCAAGCCACTCTTCTTCGAAAGGTGCCGCCTCCCCGGAAGCCGGGTGGGACGGCACCCGACGCACCACAAGAGAAGTACTCCCACGGGAAGCAAGCTTGCGGTGGCGGGTGGACGCGAACTCTTGCGAGCGGTCTGCTTGGTCCGAGCCATCTGAAAAGGAGTTTTATTTTCAATGAGCAACAATTTTAATAATTAAAGCATGGAGATGCGGAATCGAGACAATTTAATTGTAAGGGAAGAGGAGAGTGGAATGAATGACATGAGCAACAATGTGAATCATGATGCATGCACGTTCCATACGTCCTCACTGCCTAAAATTATTATCTAGTACGGCTAGGCGGTGGTATACAAAACGTGCTCTCATATATCGGAACTAGTCGGGCTACACGTTTTACGTAGTTAGTGTACCTGCAGAAGATTCATTTCAGCCCAAATCCCAATGAATGCAAGCGACGTAAAGTCCAGACACCTTCCGAACAAGGTGAAATCTCCGATTACTTGCACCCATTCCCAAGTGCATACTACCCAATAAGTCATCAGAAGACGACACCCTCACATGGGGTACCTTCTTATAAACATGTGTGAACATGTATATAATCTGGCACCAATAAGCACTCCCTAGATCGGCATTGCGTCCGATCATGCTCTCACAACTCACACTTACCTTGGCGTAGAGGCAAATCGAACCATACACAACCATTCAAGTGAATGGCCCTCATACAAAACCGTCGTGTATGAGCGCGACAATTAAAAATATGATGCAATAATCCCCCCGAGTTAGTACTTATATAAGCCACCTAGAGTCCTTAATTGGGCATAAAGGATATGATCGGGTCCAAGGCACATATATAAGTTTTTGAAAACCACACACCTTTGAAAAACCTATATATGATATTAAGTGGCTATAAGTTCGTAAGTAGTGTTTGTAAAACAAAATCATTTTGTTTTAAGTATACTTATGAACAAGTAATACGTTGAACCCGCTCCGATGCCACCGTAGCGGAACCGACCAATTAATATAAACACAATGTACTTATGAGTTGCCGAAGCAACTTAATTAGCACACTTGTGGCTATATCCACCCGGTAGTCCGTGAAATCTCGAAGGATTTCAAACTTTCAACAATACAAAATGACCGAATTGAGTTCAACATACAACAGCTTCATAGTGATACATAGGTTCACAAATAGTAGATTACATCGGAGTACGAAATGGATATTACAATACCGAGTTCAAATCCAAATTGCGGAAGCAAATATAGTTTTTGGTTCACAAACGCACACTTAGTTGAAACATAGTGCCTGGTCCAACATCACATCCGATAACAGCATAGAGGTACGATAGATAGATTGATCGTGCCCACGATCTACTCATCCCCAAACGCAGGGTAGAAACAAGTTGGGCAATACCCATAGAACATCTCACCATCTGCAACAACAAGGGGAATAAAACCCTGAGTACAAGAAGGTACTCAGCTAGACTTACCCGTCATAAATAAAAATAAAGTGACACCAAGGAGTATGTAAGGCTTTATAAGTGGGGTAGCCGACTCATTTGACTTGCGATAAAAAGGTGAGCTTATTAATATTCATTTAGTTATAAAAGACTCTCTAGCTTAACATCTTTTAAGTTGGGTCCTCGACATCACTAGGTTAGCACCCGTACTACTCCAACTCCGCAGTATGAGCAAACAATGCTATCCTATCCTTCGGGTTGAGCATACCAAAGATCAACACATAGAACCATAACCATCCTATTTTTTACAATGATTTGCGACAAGCAGCCGTCGCTGGTCAAGTGTTCACCGTCCAGGAACGATGGCGATTATAATCGATTGCAAACCCGGGCGGGTATTCCTCACACAAACCACACTCGCCGGCCCGAGTGACGGTCACCTTGGTCTGTTCGGGTGGAAACACGGAATTCAACGAATACGGTTGCGCGGGGCATGCCCGGCTACTGTGTCTCCCGCGCGACCGGCCACCGGCTTTAGTACCGCGCTGTGGGCAACACACTCAACTCCGTTGAAATTCCGGCCCAAACATCCTCAAGGCTTCGCGGTCGGATGTCCGCATCCTTCCAGCTATCTGTGAGGCATTGTTCAACATGATCCGAGGACGTACAAAGCCATAGTCCCATTAGGTGACATCGCCGGAGCTTCCGTGGTCTAACACACCACCAACTCCGACTAGTCGTGATTTGACAAGGCCACATGGTTATGTTCTCTAACCAACCTCCATAGTATCAACCATAGGGTAGTAACCACCTACCTCGCGGATGAGGGTCAATCACCCGTCTTCTACCGATCTAATTAAGCGGTGCTAAGCATAAGCGAGATCCTCGAACTTAATTAGGGTAAAGTATTCAGTGGGTCAAGGTAATCATAATGCAGTAACGGTTCCAAGTCAACGCCTATTAACTTAATGCATCATAATAAATAAATGACTCAAATAAAATATTTTGAAAGCTGTAGGAGTAATGCTCCGGGGCTTGCCTTTCTCAAAGGAGCTAGGGTGATGGTTAGGGCACTCAGGCAAGTCAGCGTCCGGATCCTCGTCCTGTGCTGCCTCCTGCAGTACTGCTCCCTGCTGCTCCTCTCCTTCCGGCTCCTCGGGAACTACTGGCGTCACTCCTTCCGGCAATCCTGTACGATGCATCGTGCGTATGAATATCGGAAATGCAATACGAAATGGAAGCGTATGATGATGATGAACCAATCATAGAGTTACAAGGTAGTCAACATCATCCTAACATGTTACCCCTATTAACCCTAATTAAACATGGCAAGGACACTAGTTAACCTAGACCTCGACGATTAACCGATCGTGCTTACAATAGGGCATAACGGCAACCTATAGCTATACTGTTCAGAAAAATCTACAAAAATTACAGTAGCTTAACTAGGTGACATCAAGCCTACCATAAAATTTGCAGGTCAAAACAGTGAACCAATTATTCTATACAAAAAAGACAAGACAAAGATTAAACCAAGACCTAAAAATACTTTGCATTATGAAAAGTGTCAAACAACAGATCTCATGTGACTAACAGTTACTTATAGGTATAAAAACACCCTAGAAAAATTATCAAGCCTAAACCTTGCATAAATAATTAATTATGAATTTCCTAACTCTAAGCAAAGCAAGCACAATAATTAAACAGGGCATTTTCTACACATGACATATATAAATAATATTTTTCATAGATAAAGCATCTCCTAACTAGAGCAACAAAACAAGAATCACATTTTTCTGATAAACCTACAATTTATTATGCATTTAACAAGATATAAGTAATTATAGACATTAAATAATACAGTACAGAAAAGTATTTTATAAAAATACACCAATACCCTACATGCATAAAGCTCCTCATAAGAAAAATATAGAAATTTGAATCACCCCAAATGGACCTATAAATAGTGAGATATGATTTTTGAAAGATTAAATCATCTTTTAAAAAATCCATTTTTAAAACCGGAAATACCCTAAACGCTACGCGCACCCGGCGCTTCCCCTGCGGTGGCTGACGCGCGGCCCGCGCGCTACGCGTACCCGGCGCGGTGTACCCAAGGCGCACCCGCGCCCGCATGACCGATCGCGGGTCCCGACAACGGGCCCACCTGTCGGCCACCGGAGGGCGGGGTACTGCCGTCGGCCGGCGAGAACTCGCCGACGGCGGCACCTCCGGCTGCGCGGGTGGCACTGTGGTGCTCGTGGCAGCGGCGCGGACACGGGCGTGGTAAAAATGAAGCTTTTCATGGCCTAAATCGAAGGGAGCGAAGGACGACGGCGAGCGGCCATGGCGGCTCAACGGCGACTCGCCGGAGCGGGACCCGGCACGACCCTTCGCCACGCCTACGGGCTTCTCTGGACCTAAGCGGAGCCACTAAGCATGCTAGAAGATGAAGATGACGACGGGCGCGAGCGGGCAGCGGCGTGGGAAAGAGCTCGCGGCGCTCGGCTCCCGACGGCGGAGGGAGAAGATGGCCGATTGGCCCTACCTTGGCTTGAATCGAACGGGAAAAGATGCGGAGAGGGTGGAGCGGAGCAAGGCGATGCCGATGTCGCGCTCAGGGGAGGAAGTGGTCGAGCGAAGTGGCGGCTAGCCGGAGATGTTCGCGGCGGCGGCCATGGCGGCTCCTGGGGAGCTCGCTGTGGGTGGGGAAGAGGGGAATGGAGAGGGGCGACGGGTTCTGGAGGGCGAGGCGGCGCTTTTATAGGCACGGGCGTGTCCACTTCGGACCGGGAGGCACTGGCGAGAGGGGTATGGCCCGGCGGACGGCCATGGCGGTGCTCGGCGTCATGGCGGCCCGTTGAGGTGCGCTGGCGGCGAAGCGAGGCAGCAGGGAAGCGGAGCGCCGCTGCGGCACTGCGGGCGGTGCTCGAGTGCGGCGCGCGTGCCGTTGTCTTGTCGGGAAGCTGGTGGCGGAGGTGTTTGGCGCGGCGCGGCGTGCCGGACATCGCCCATGGCGGAACGACGGCGCAGGCGGGAAGCGGAGGCGGCCAGCGGGGCAGGTGAGCAGGCGAGGGGGCAGGAGGGGTGCTCGAGTGCGAGCCCAGGCACTTGATTCGAATGGGGCGCAGACGGGAGCGGCAGACGAGGCGGGGCAGCGCTGCGGCGGCCTGCGGCGTCCTGGCGCGCGCGAAGCAGAAGGGAGAGGAGGGAGAAGATGATGACAGGTGGGACCGGTGGGTCCCACCCGGCCCAACTTTCAACTGGAAAGTTTGACTGCCCATATTTCAAAAACTATTGCGAATTTGAATTTGGTCCAAAAACAAAAGTTTCTCAAAATTAAAAGATGAATAACTTTCATGTAGAAAGTTTTTGCAGAATCGGCCTAGATTTGAAAATAAAAAATTTGGGCCACAAAAATACCTTTAAAATTAATTTTTGAAACTGTTTTTGCCATTTTTGAAGCACCAAAAGTCATTTTCATAAATTGGGGTCAAAACAAAAGTTTCTCCAAAAATTCTTCTCTATAAACTTTGTTAAAGCCCCATTTTGAGAAAAGCATCACAAGATTGACTTCTAGAAAACCCCTGAAAACCCCTATTTGCATTTTTAAATAAACACTCAAATAATAGCTACAAAAATACCATAATGATGCCTATATGATGATCATGCTCATGATGCAAGATTTGTCTAACCCTAAAACTGGAGTTGTTACAATGATGATGAGTATTACATTCCAGTTCGTCCTCCACCTCGTCAGCATGATGCAGAGGCAGGGAGCTCAGGAGCAGCTATCGAGCGTATGACTCAGGTACTTGACAGATTGGCTGCAAACCAGGAGCGTGCCGAGCAGCGGCATGAGATTGCTCTAGCTGAGATACGGGCTCGTCAGGATTCACAGCATCAGCTACAGCAGCAACAGCACCTGCAGACCATGACCCTGATTGCCTCACTATTTCAGCAGACCGGTGCCACAGTTCCTCCAGGAGTTCTTCCCTCGGCTCCGAGTCAGCCAGCTGGACAGTCTTTGGGAGCAGGACCCTCTCAGGTGCCAGGACAGAGTACAGGCCTAGTAGCTCCGGGTGCAGGACTTCCTTCTCCAGCTATTCAGGTGCCACAGCACTTCCAGTCACCAGGGTTTCCTCGGATTTCTACCGGCTTCTCTCCTGTCGGCTCTCACCAGCTATTCATTCCCGGATTAGGAGGAGACCGTCACCAGACTTCTTTCAGTGCACTCACAGGAGAGGTGACACCTGAGTACATGAGAATGCCTGTTCAGCAGGTCCCGCAGCCACAGCAGCAGCAGCTTCAGACTATGATACCTCCAGTGACAGGGACAGTCACTTCAGGCACCATTCTGTCCTCAGTGGCCTCCACAGATCCACTTCCTATCACTGAGACAGTACCCCAGGTGGCTCCTACTCACCCACTTGCTACACCGCAAGAGCCACAGGGTCAGCCAAAGATAGCTCCAGTCACAGTGCCGACTACGGAGACCGCGACAGTCACAGTGTCAGTTGAGCAGACCTAGACCGCTTCACCGCCAGCGTCACAGCCAGAGGGTCAGCAGGCTCCTGCCACTCAGTCCCAGCAGAGCTCAGACGACAGCCTAGATGATGCTACTGCCTTCGTCATTGCCCCTCATGCTCGAGAGACCGGCTCGTCTGCTCCTTCTACCCCTCAGCCTTAGGTTTTGGTCCTTGATGCCAAAGGGGGAGAGTTAGGAGTATGTAGACTTAGGGGGAGCTTCTGCTCGGGATTTGGTTCTTTTGCTTGATACATTTGCATGCATCATGTCTACTTTTATGCATTGTATGATATGTGTGTGAGGCACTTCCAGTGACAGTGACATATGTTCTTCGGTTCGGTATCACCTTCTATGTCACTTGGTTCTTTGCTCATATGTGCTTGGCTTCCGCATTTTACTCTGATTCCATATGAGCTATATATGTTTGTCTTGTGCTAACTCGTTTTTGCAGATTTTATGAGCACAGATCTATTGGCTTGGTGTCACATGAGTCGTTCTAACCTTTGCTCTTATTGTCAAAGGCTCATGTGAACCAAGCATGCTTGAAAACCTCAACTCAAATCTTCATACTCCAGAGGTTGTCATCAATCACCAAAAGGGGGAGATTGAAAGCATCTAGGCCCCTTGATGTGGGTTTCGATGATTGATGACAATATAGATTACTATGACTAACGTGTGTTTTGCAGAAACAGTGGGAGTTAGGTCATGGTAATGGGATCTCAGGCAATATGGTTGTCATGCCCTCTTATCAATGGAAATCGTTTTCAGTTTTCAAAGGATGGACGACAAGGTTAAGGACGGTTAGTTCCGATTGTCGATGGTGTTGAGAGACATCGGATTAGTCGTTAGGACTTTATTTTCTCTTTTTGGCCGTACTATTAAGGGGGGGTGCAAACGGGTAGCTTGACCTAGTTGAGTCTTGGGTTTAGGTGTGGTGCACACCTGTGAAATCTTAGCACTAGGAAGTTACTTGAGAGCCCTGAGATCAGTTGAAGTCGTCGCCGTTTTCAAAGGATCGTTGATCAAGTGAAAACGAGCACTTCAATAGGCGCCGGACGCGCCAGCTGAGAGGGCGCCGGACGCGTCCGGCGCTTGTTAAAGCTAGCATGGCAAGCCCTGAGCGGCAGACTCGGTGACCTAGCGTCCGGCGGGCGCCGGACGCGGATCAGTATGTTCCAGGGGATTGGGCGTGCAGGTCGGACGCGCGCCGGACGCGGGCCTCGGACGCGTTCGGCGCTCGCACTGTAGCCCAACGGCTAGTCAGCCGTTTGAATCCCATAAAGCGCCGGACGCGTCCGGCGGTGGGTGCCCGGACGCGTCCAGCGCTCACGACTGAGCTAAAATTCGAGGTAACGGTTGGATTTTGGCTGTGGCTATAAATACGACCTCATCCTCTACATTTTAGCTCTCTTGCTCATTTGTTCAGCTGATAGCCAACCTGTGAGAGCAAGGGAGTTGCAAGAGCCTCATGAAGTGAAGAGATTTGTGAATCCATGAGTTCATGAGAGATCGAGAGTAGCTAGTGTGCATCCACTCTTCTCCCTAGGCTTTGCGAGGTCAAGTGAGAGTTTGTGCTTGTTACTCTTGGTGATCGCCATCACCTAGACGGCTTGGTGGTGATTGGAGCTTGGTGATCATCCGGCGGTGCTTGTGGATGACCCAACTCATCTTGTGAGCAGTTCTTGGCGATTCACCGCGTCGGAGCGACGAAGAATCAGCCCTAGAGAGCACTTGGTCCTTGCGAGGATCAAGGGGGAGCTATACCCCTGCGCGGGTGCTCCAACGAGAACTAGTGGAGAGTGGCGACTCTCCGATACCTCGGAAAAAAGATCGCCGTGTTCCTTGTCCCTTTACTTTCCGTATTTATTTTCTAGCACTTACTTTCTTGCAATTACTTTCATAGAATTGCCATGCTAGAATAGGATTGGAACTTAGGGTGCAAAACTTTAGTTGATCGATTGTTTAGGAACACACATAGGCACCGAGGGGTGAATCATGGGCTAGTAGGTTTAATTCTGCGATAATTTTTAGAATTAGCCCAATTCACCCCCCTCTTGGGCATCTTGATCCTTTCAGAGAGTCCATATTATGAGGATATCCTAGTTAGTTTAGAGTTGAGGCTAGTCTAACTAGGATATGTAATCGGTTTGGATTAGGCAATAAAGAAAGGGTCAACCCTATCTCTCTCCCTCTCTCCACACCGCCGCCCATGTGCCACTACCATTGTCGCACCGCCGCCCCCTCCCCTGCCGCTCCTACCGTCACGTGTCCCCAGGCTTTAGGCCCCTTATAGTCTCCAATCTGAAGAAAATCCTGAAACCCAATAGAAAGGGGAAAATTTGTCATGATCCAAAATTGGAAGATGCCCATGAGTTCAATCGATTAACAAAGCTAATATCTGGCCACATGTCCTAGCACTAAAATTCCTCAAAAAAATTCATCCAAAATTAAAGATAAAAATAAAGAATGGAATATTCTCAAAAATAGACCTAAAAATCTAGAAAACTAAGAAATGTGGAGAAAAAGAGGAGAGAGATAAATCATTACTAATTTGATCTTACGTAACTTGAGAATAAGATATTACAAACCATTCTGAGCACTAGTCTCTCTTTCTCTCAACCACACAAATGAGAGAAACACATACCAAGGTTGCCTCAAGAACGTAACTCCCTCTATGATCTCTCTCTCACTCCGGCTTCCAACCACCACAAAAATGAGAAAAACACACACCACAAGATGGTTGTCCCTACCAAACACTTGTCTACGGCAAGTCCAAAATGCACTTATGTGAAGTACATGGCCAAATACCCCCAATGCAAAAAACATGCAACAACTTATTGGTCTATCGGACACACCCGACACCTTTATGACTTAGCTTCATCTTGACATAAGCTTACGATGGTGTCACACATCCTTCGGGTCATTACTCGCAGTTTTGAGGTCGGAACTAGTCAAACACGACATCAATGATTTTTAGGCTCACACGAATCATGTATAAAAAAAAAAGATGAGATTACAATATCGGAGACGGTTATGATGTCCACCCGTCTCAATTCATATTTTTTTGACGGGTGTGAATAGTCGTGTTTGATCATCGCGTCATCTTTGTTTAACTTTGTACTAGTGCACCATTATTTCATCTCTGCTTTGTTTGAGGACCAAACCGATAAACTCTTATGCCTGTCTCCGTAGGCATGAGCATGACTCACCCATGTCGATGCATGTCCCACCTCCATGTCCTTGGCTCAGTGGTCGACCATGTGCTTGTGACGAAGCTTCATCTTGAGTTGGTCCTACATGCCTTTGGCTCTAGCCAATATTGTCTTTTCGTCACCCATGAACTCCTACTTTTTCATGTGCCTAATGCGAACCATGCATACATGGTCTTTTAGTTCAACCTTTCTAGTCCGTCACACTAACAACAATATTTAGATAATAACCTATATAAATAGATTTATATGTACGGTTCTAAAGCTAACACTAGTGGAAATGCATCATTTACAGTGATTTTTTTTTTGTTCCAAAACCGATAGTGAAAATAAAAAAAAAAAGGACACAATCAACAGAAACTGTTTTGTACTAGCACAGAGAACAGCGGGATATAGATAACTACTGATATGTGAGCACACGAAATGCATGTGTGCATGCACGAGTGTTTTTGTGCCAGCGTAGAGAACATCGGATATAGCCGCATATAGGCAAACTGTTGACACGGAGAGCACATGAAATGCATGTGTGCTTCCACGGGCGTGGATGGCTCCTACTAACAGGTGTTGGGGGACGCCCTCGACGCGCCATGTGGCTCAGTACCGGCCACGTACGGTGCGGCTGAGCCCTCATCCGCCTACACCCCCGCGCTGGCCCAGAGGCCTCACATCCACCATGGGTTCTCAAGCACCCTCAATATGATGCATTGATGCTAACACCCCTGTGGAGCTGACGATTAGATGTTTATCTTTTCAACCTGCCAAGAAACATCATCCCTCACGGATGCTAACACCCCTGTGGAGCTGACGATTAGAAGTTTATCTTTGCAACCTGCCAAGAAACATCATCCCTCACGGACGGACGGAGAGTATCCCCCGGCATACGTATCATAAGAACCCATGGTGGATGTGAGGCCTCTAGGCCAGCGCGGGGGTGTAGGCGGATGAGGGTTCAGCCGCGCCGTACGTGGCCGGTACTGAGCCAGATGGCGCGTCAAGGGCGTCCCACGGCATACGTATCCCCCCTGTGAATTTTGTCTAAGAATAGTGTAGAAACACAGAGAGAGAGAGAGAGTGGTAGTTAATGAAGCACGAATCTCAGCGCAAAATGAATGGAGGATACAAGTGGGGATACGTCCACAGGGGACACTCAAACATTTGGCATGGTCCCCCCCAAGTGGTAGATATGGGTAGTTGCGAGTGTGAGGAAACATTCTTTAAAAAAAAGAGTGGGGGAGGGGGAATGTTTCCAACACCCCTGCTTCATTGTAAGCAGGGCCCCTGTCACTTAAAAGAAATTGGAATTATGATGCCCTGAAAATGTCCTGTAAATACCTAGTAGGTACAACAACGAAAGAGGATGAATTAACTATTATTTACTCCGCATCATTTACTTTGTTTCACTTTCTCCTATCACTAGTAGAGAAATAATTTTTGGTTCACACCTTTAGTCCTGAACTTTAATACAACCAGGACAAAAAGGAGCGCGGTAGTCTCATTCACGGGCACCAAAGACCCTTTTGTCCCAGTTCGTAACACTTTTAGTCCTAGTTGGTAAAAAGTTGTCTTTTTAGTCCTGGCTGGTGTTACGAACTGGACTAAGGAATTTACGCGTGAGGCAAGGTGTTCTAAGTTTGAATCTCACACACAGTAAGAGATGTCTCTTAGATTTCGTTTATTTTTTCTTTTTAAGGATGGGATTTAGTCCCGGTTGTAGGAACCGGAACAAAATCTTTAGAGCGGATTAGTCCCGGATAGTAGTGTGATGGAGGACGAGGAGCCCCATACACTATAGAGACAAAAGTTGTTGTTTATGTCATTTCTTAGAGACAATTCATCATCTTTTTTCATTGCTTTTATGCTAAATTTTGTGGCGCTCTATACATATACTTTTTGTGATATCATCTCCTACGAATATAGATGATTTGTTCTATCATTGGTCAAAATTGGGTAACAAAAAGTATAATACATTGTTATTAACAGTAGCTTCCGTACTTCTTTGGGCAGTCCGGATAACAAGGAATGAGGTGGTTTTTGACAAATACAAACCAAAATCTCTTTTGCAGGTACTATTCAAAAGGAACACACTGGCTACGTGGGCAAACTTACAGCGTTATGAAGATCTTAAAGATCAAATGATCTTTGTGGGACAACACCTAGAGGCGGCGACTTTAGATTTCTTCGGGTTCAATGGTTGGCTTTCACAAATACATGTTGGTCTTGTTTAGTCAAGAACCTTTTACATCGTGTGAGTGGTTGTAAGTTTTACTTCATCCGAATTTGTGCCCGTGTTTAGAGTCTGTAATAATTGGCCTAATTCTATCCTTGGATAGATGAAATCGGATATTTTATCCTTTATCTAAAAATATAGTTTTTGAAAAATCCATTGCTAAATGTCTTAGCCCCTTAGTTAAAACTTGATTATTTCTTCTGGAGAGTTCCAAATCAGACCGATCAAGATGACCAGCTCGGAGCCAAAATTTTAAGGTAGGTAGAGGGTCTCCATCAAAGGAGTATTATATAATATGCTCCAACGTTGCTCACCAACAGCATAACAAGAGCATCAGCACAAACTTGCAGCCTTGCCCAGATACCACAGACTGAGCTGAACACAGTCACACAGACTCATGTACTTCCCAACACAAATATATATGATGAGCTCAAACGCATCAACAATCGTGACACTAGCACCTAGCCATGCACATGGCGTCTTCATGGCTCTCTTATCTACTGTACTTTGCACCTTTCTTGGCCTTGTTGCTCTATCTCTCTTTCAAACTACCAAAGCAACGACGTCGCCCAAGAAAACACAGCTGCGCCGTCTGCCGCCTGGGCCGGCCGGGTTGCCTCTCATCGGCAGCCTGCACTGTGTGGTTTCAAAGCGGCCGGTGTTCCGATGGATCCATGGCCTTCTCAAGGACATGAACACCAACATCCTATGCCTCCGCTTTGGAGCCGTCCATGTCGTAGCAGTTTCGTGCCCAGAGATAGCCCGTGAGGTTCTCAGAAAGAATGACGCAGTCTTCGCGTCTCGCCCCCTAACACCCAACACTGAATTGTTCACCTTCGGGTACAAGGGCTCGATCCTCTCGCCGCACGGGGAGCAGTGGAAGAAGATGAGGCGGGTGATCTCCTCTGAGATCCTGTCCGCGTCAATGGAGAAACAGCTGCAGCGCCAGCGAGCGGAGGAGTCCGATCACCTCATCAGGTTCGTGTACAACCAGTGCAGCACATCATCAGCTAACTGCAGAGTCCTCAATGTGCGTCATGTAGCCAAGCATTTCTGTGGCAACATGATACGGAGGCTCGTGTTCGGCAAGCGGCACTTCTCGGTTGCTGCTGATGGTGCTGGCAATGGCAGCGGCCCTGGTCCTGAGGAGGTGGCGCACGTGGACGCGCTCTTCACGCTGGTCAATCACGCCTACAGCTTCTCCGTTTCAGATTACATCCCTGCTGCGTGGACTTGGATGATTGCTGGCCTCGACCTTGACGGCCAAAAGAAGGTTGCCAAGAGCGTAATGAAGACTATAAACAGACTGCATGATCCCATCATAGAAGAGAGGATCCATGAGTGGGATGGTCATCGCAAACGCGGTGACAAGAGAGAGGCCAGAGATTTTCTTGACGTGCTAGTTTCTCTTCAGGATGCACAAGGGCGACGGTTTTTGTCGTTTGAAGAAATACAAGCACAGACAGCGGTAAGATATGTTAATATTTGCACTGCCAATAGTAACTTCCATTATTTCTAGACAGCAAATTTCTAGGGGGTTTATTTCCTTTTTTATAAACATTCAAGCCTGGTGGTAGAAAATTATGCCGTGTCCCTTGTTATTATGTCAAAAAAAATTGAATTTCACTATGTCAAAATTTGTTTCATGTTCAGGAGATAATGTATGCTACTGTCGACAATCCATCAAACGCGGTTGAGTGGGCCCTCGCCGAGATAATCAACCAACCGGAGGTCATGCACAAAGCAATGGACGAGCTGAACACTGTCGTTGGCAAGGATAGGCTCGTCCAAGAATCTGACATCCCTCACCTCAACTATCTGAAAGCGTGCATACGGGAGGCCTTTCGCTTGCACCCCAACCACGCTTTCATCCCACCCCACGTCGCCATGGAAGACGTTGCCGTTTCCGGCTACCTCATTCCAAAGGGCAGCCATGTCCTTCTAAGCCGGTTGGGTCTAGGCCGGAACTCCGACGTCTGGGATGCTCCTCTCCAGTTCTCGCCGGAGCGACATTTGACAAGGATAGGCTCGTCCAAGAATCTGACATCCCTCACCTCAACTATCTGAAAGCGTGCATACGGGAGGCCTTTCGCTTGCACCCCTACCACGCTTTCATCCCACCCCACGTCGCCATGGAAGACGTTGCCGTTTCCGGCTACCTCATTCCAAAGGGCAGCCATGTCCTTCTAAGCCGGTTGGGTCTAGGCCGGAACTCCGACGTCTGGGATGCTCCTCTCCAGTTCTCGCCGGAGCGACATTTGATGAATGGCGAGTTAGATCACAATGTGGTTCTCACGGAGCCAGACCTTAGGTTCATCTCGTTCAGTGCAGGTAGGAGGGGATGTCCAGGGGTGTCACTTGGCAGCTCTGTAACGATGATGCTATTCGCAAGGCTTCTGCAGGGGTTCACATGGACCAAGCCTCCTGGGGTTCGTACAATTGATCTCAAGGAATCCACTATAAGTCTTGCACTAGCTCAGCCGCTCTTCTTACAAGCTCAACCTCGTCTGCCGGTGCATCTCTATGCATCTGCTTAGTCATCACCATAGTCTGGACGACTCTAGTGGATCGGCTTTATATATTATATAATTATAAACTACTATATTCTTGCACAAGTCCGGTTCAAGTCAAGGGCACTGTTACAACGGAGCCGATGTTCTGAGTTATTAGTCGTGTGTTAAATAAGAACGGCCGCTATGCATAGTTCTTTTGAAAGTGGGTGAAGTATATAGGTTAGTGTCAATGATCTTACACTGCGTGTTATATAGTTTACTAGCTAGTTTTTCGGTTTTTTCATGGCATGTGTGAGTGTGGTGGTGACATATATATTGTACGGCGTGTATGTCCAATGAAATAAATGGGTGAAGATATATGCAAGTATATTATTAATTGTCTTTGTGCCATTGTGTCCATATGCTGATCACTTGCTTAATTAGGCAGCAGTACTGTAATCCATGTCTGTCCACAAAACAAATGTACAGGTGGATTGTGGGTGGTGCAGCGTAGCCAGATAGGTGTATAGTAGGCTTGTCCTAGTTGGGCACGCATGGAACGAGAAGCACGTGCCTGGCCTACACTGGACACCAATTACCAAACCAACTCGCGGTTCTATCCTACAGCGCGGCGCCAAGTCTAGACAGTCTCAGGACGATCATGACAAGACGCTCGCCATTAGCCTGGTTTGCTTGTCTTCAACGAATGCATCCATCCACGGACGGAGGGCCAACCACTTGCATTCATTCGGACAGCATGCGCATGCCATGTCTCGTCGGGTACTGAAGTAGCTTCCACGCCACATGCGCTCGCGCCCAAAAGGGCCAGACTTTCGTTGTCCGCATCGCGTCGCCCCATAAGCACTGTAGTGTGCCTGCCAACGAGCATTGCTGCTGCCTCGCCTCGGCCAGTCGGCGGCCGGCATGGCGACGGCGCCGGTGGAGGTCGGCGCGCAGGGCACGGTGGGCTCGCTGGTGCTCCGGGAAGTCGAGTACTTCCGGCGGATGGAGGTCGCCGGCAAGCAGAGCAGCAGCAAGGTCGTTACAGCCAGCGGCGGCGGCAGTCCCCAGAGCAACAGCAAGAAGCCCAAGAAGAAGAAGGGTGCCGTGGCATCAGGCAATGGGTCCTTCTTGCCGAGGATGTGCTCGTCGGCGGAGGTCGCCGAGGACCCCGCCGGCAGCGGCAGCCGCAGGGAGCGGCCCTCCAGGGTCCGGTACCGGCCTCTGGGCGACGACGGGGACGCTCTGCCTCAGCATGACTAGCTGATCAGCTGCATTATTGTTCTGTATCAGATTCAGACTTTCAGATCCGGAGAAATGTGTGCCAGTAGCTTATGTACTGGATGATCTCTTGCCATTTTTTCTTGTCCGTTTCTTTTGGTTTGATCAGTGGTAGTAGTAGTAGTAGTGCTGTTTAGGACGAGTAATAGATGAGAAAAGTATTTATATGTTATAATATGACGACTGTGGTTTGGCTCGTATCAGTATTATTGTGTTGTTTTCAGACTGTCTGCATTTAATCTCTATTTTGTTCCGATCAAAAATTGAAAGCCTTTTGAGTGTATTGTTCGATTGCATTCTCTACAAGACAGGGAGGACGAAAGATGCACTGTTTAGTTCCATTAACCAGCCCTCCATTTTGTACAATATGATTTCATGCTTCACTTTCTGAAGAAGCCATGTTGGCTTTCTGTGACCATTAAAATGGTCTCTTGGATCACAAATATTTCCGGTCAAACTTCTAAATTTATAACTATTAAAAATACTTAGCCTCAACAAACATTAATGCCACACGTAGATTTCGCCTTGAAATACAAATTTATCAGCTTCTAAAATATACTGTAAAGCAAAGAATAAGTGAATAATAACTGTACAAAGGTATTAAAAACAAGAGACAGTGCCCCGGGTTCCTCTTCAACAAAGGAATCCCTCGCACTGTGAGAATTGCAGCATCAGCTGAAACTGAGCTGCAGCGCTGCAGTGCAGCCTTCCTGTTGCTCCTGAATCAGATCTAACAACTTCAGAACAAAGCAGGCTTCTCTTCGACCAAGTAAATTTAAAAAATACTACAGTTCAACATTCGCTAGTGGATGCGTGCCACACAAAATTCAAACAAATATTTCACTACATGTGCAGCCTGCTGAAGTTTTCTTATCAACAATTTACAGACTCAAAATAAAATCATCCACAATTCATCAAAATAAAATGTATAGTTCTTTCCATGTAAAGACTTTTATTTATTTCAAGACGCAATACAACAGGCGTATGGCCAACTTCAATGTGCAATAGTTGGCATTGTGTAACTGCAGAAGCATACTCAACGGAGAAAGTTGTATGGACTGAATACAAATTAAACAGTCCTCAAGGCTCTCTGGGTCCAGGAATTCTTGCGTGCCTGAAGATTTTAGTTATATGAGGTGTATGGACATATGCCCACGTGCATTACGAGTGCTTATAATACAATTAGGATCCACAAACCAGTATGAGGGGGAAGACCAGTTACGAAACAATTCAATCATGATTCATGGTTACAACTCTGAAGAAAGAAACGTACTGTCCCATATCAAAGGCAATTAGACACAACTATCACTTAATCTTTCAACAGACTTTCCTATTCCATGTGGCTTCAAAATATTCGAATAAATCATGTCTCCATTCAGTTTTTCTCAACAGAAAATGTGATGATAACCTACCTCATGCAAGAATTACTAATCCTGAATGAACTATACTGAGCTCACAAGTAACAGGTTCACATGAGATGCAGACCTAAGTAACCTACTACTTTACGTCAAATTTGTTTCCTTCCTACTACTTTTGCTACATTCTGCTATATATTCAGCCCTAACAAGAATCAATTTAACAACTGCTGCACCATAGTTTTCAACTACTGACAAGTAGAAAACACAAGAAAAATGGTGTATATCTACATGGGCTACATCATTCGGTAGAGAACTCAAAGAGCATAGTATGCCTGTACTTCTCACCAGGGTGAAAGACAACTGAGGGAAAATTAGGTTGATTAACAGCATTCGGGAAACCTTGCGTCTCAAGGCAGAGGCCAGCATGCTTTCCATAGACTGCACCTCTTTTGCCCACGATGCCATGAAGAAAATTTCCAGTGTAGAACTGCACTCCAGGTGCATCAGCCCAAATGTCTAAGGCCCTTGAACTAGATGGGTCAATCACTTTTGCCACATGTCGCAAACCTGACCTCACTTCACTGGAGTCAAGCATGTAATTATGATCATAACCACCAGGGACCTGGTCAATTCTGCTTCCAATCCTGTTCCCAGTCAGAAAATCAAAGGGAGTGCCACTTACTGGCATGAACTCGCCTGTAGGTATTGAGGTATGATCTACTGGAGTTATCTGAGAGCCCCATATCTGGACTGAATGTGAAAGCACATCTCCTGAGTCATGGCCTGCCAGGTTCCAATAGGTGTGCTGTGCTAAACTGATGGGTGTGGCCTTGTTTAATGGTATGGCTTCCATCTCAAGCTTCAGTGTTGCACTTGGAAGAAGTGAATATCTGACAGTAACAGAAACATCACCTGGGTAACCTGTTTTTTTCACAGCATTAGTATTCATTGAAATAAGGCACGAATACAGTTATTTTTCATAGGAGGTAATAGTCAGTACCTTCCTCTCCATCTTTACTATAATACTTGAAGGTAATTGAGGGTTTGTCCCCTTTGTTATATTCGGCGACTTCCCATACAGTTTTGTCAAATCCTTTATGTCCACCTGAATATGGTATTGCCTGGATTAGTTAATGGAAATGAAGCACAAATAATTGAGCGATGTAGATCTCTTTTTTCTATGTGCAAACAAGTATCTGTACTGGATGTTAGGTGTCCCTAATATACAATAGATATACCAAAATAAGAGACTATATAATAACATACATCAACTGACTATAGTTCAGTAGCAGGTACCGAGAAAACAGGGCATGCCAGCACCAAGGCTGTTCTGGTTACTGAGTCTCAACTGCAGCAGCTTAAGCACTTGCTTTTCCCCCAGCCTTCTTTTGTCAAAAACATCTTGTCCAGCAAGTGTTCAGTAACCATGACAGTTGAAGTGCACCTAGATTGATTCATTTCTACTGTTTGTCTAAAGAAATGGCAACTGCAGCCCCTTACCCTACCTCAACTGGCCCTAAGGGTAACTGTTACTCCTTGTGTCCCATCCCCTTAGTGGGTTCAGTTGTCGCATAAGTCAGGAGTAAGAGTAGGGTACTGTAGCACATGGTGGCTTCCGAGATAAGTCTCCCTGTCTACTTTGATTACCTATATCCTATTAGTTGTTTGCAAAGGATATTTGATATTCAATGACTGGTTTAGGTCATTAATTACCTCAATTATCTGGTATTTTGGTTTGAGAAATTCTAGAGTGCACTTGTTAAGTCCATGCCTAGATCTATAAAGAGCAGCCAGCATTTATTTTCATTCAGCAAGGGAAAGGAAGTATCTAGGACACAGTGTTTTGTTCCCCACAATACTATTTTTCTTTGGGTCGAATAAACCATCTAAAGTTTAATGCCAGATCATTTCACCCATGAAGCTGGTTTTGAGAATGGCTTGCTGCTGTAGACAAGCACAAGACCAGGTTTTTCCACCATAGAAGCCAGATCATGCTTAACTCCCTCAGCTCACACAAGCACACATTAATATCAATCTCGTCCAAAACTCCTTTTCTCCTGTCCTGACAGTGGGCTGCTGGTTGTTGGCATCATTGTACCACTTGGGTAGTCCATGACAGTAACTTTATTCTAATGAGAGAGAAGCAATGTATTTAATGAGAAATGGGAAATGGGATACAGTGTGAACATTGAAGGTTTTATATCATGATCCTACAATTAATAGCTTAGCAATAACAAATATCCCTATTGAAAACTTTGTACAAACTACACAATGTGGATATTTATTTAGCCTTTGTTGTACAATGAATATCATATGCAGTTACATCCCAATTTGTTAAAGTCACTTAGTACCAGGATTGTTATAAGACATTTTTATTGTTATTTATATTTGCATGTTTAAATAACTTTTAAATAAAATAACATTACATATTTGCCTTACCATGAAGAGTGTTAGGTGGGTTATTGATACTCAGATTGTACTGCACCCCATTTAGAGTGAACTTCCCATCCTTGATTCTATTTGCAACTCGACCAACAATGCAGCCAAAGTAAGGTGAGGTTCCATTCTGATCAAAGAGACGCCAACAGTTAGCACCAAAGAAATTCTTGATCATTGAGATATATGTAAATTATGATTTACAAACTGCAGATAAACAATGGCCACAATTGTGAAGCTAATCCGTGAAGGGAAAAATGTTCATTAAAATATAAGGGCAAATCAGAAAAGGAATGCAAACCTAAATTAGGAATATATCCATTTCATACCCCCCCTATGCTTTCATGAAAATCCACGCAGCCCCTGAACTATAAAACTGGGAAACCTACCACCTATGGCTGCTTTTGAAGGTCATTTTTGAAGTTCATGGGATCCAAAGGAGTTCTGCAGAATTACAATTCCAGCCAACAAGAATCAGTTCTCCAAAGAGTTTTCATTCCAGAAACTATACTTTTCAATTTTTCTCAACAAAGTAAGAGGGCGTACCCAGTGCGGGAAACTACCACATTAGGTGGACTCCAGGCCTCTAGGGAAGGGAATTCCTAGGCAACCTTGTCTTTGCTTATTTTGCAAGGAGGCTGATTTGAACCCAGGACCTCGAGGACATAAGTGAAGACAACCATTGTGACTAACCCACCCTTGATAAACCTTTTGAATAGAGTATGTGATGAAAAAAGGAACTACTCCCTCTGTTCCATTATAGTTCACTTTGGCCTTGTCCTAAGTTTAACTTTGGCCTCATCTCTAAAAAAGACGACTCCACCCAAACATCTTTACTGTGGTTTTTATCCCATCATGGGCACGCCAGCCATGACATGTGGGTAGCGGGTGGTCAGAAGAGACGTATCTTTTCAGAACAGTTTTAGCATGCAATTTAAATGAACTGCTCAAAGAGATGTAATGTAATGCTTCAATTTTATTATTAATAAGGAGTCCAGGGACACAACACCACACAGTAATCCAGATATCCATAAAATTAAGACTGCGCCACTTAAAAGTAAAAGAGTTGCAAATGAAAAACTGAAGTTACAGCATTTGAAAAGTAAGATAAAAACAGAAAAAAAAAAGTTGATATTATATTAGTGGACAGTGGATTTGCAGAGTACTCCCTCGAGTCAAAAATACTTGGCCGTTCTAGACATGACATTGTTGGAGTGTATGTGTGTGTGGGCCTCCAGCCCAGGCCGGCCCATGTAGGGCAAGGCCCATTAGGGTTAGGGTTAGGCACTATACATGTATCCTGGGGTTCACCCCTTCCATCAATCCTTCAATCCAAGATACAGACAGTGAACTTCTAGCATGGTATCACAGCTCTAGAATCCGATCCAGGCCGAACCACCTCCTCTTCCGCTGCCTCCAGCGCGCCCCGAGCCACCTCTCCGCCGGGGGCAGCGCCCCTGGTTCGGCGCCAATCATTCCATCCGCGCCCGTCGTCGCGTCGTCACGAAGCAGCAGCAAGCGGCAGCTCCTCCATCCGCGCGGACCCGCCCCGATCCAGCGCCGTCTTCGTCCCCGACCGCCGCCCTGCGCGCCTCCCAGCGCCGCCGCCACTCTGGCCGCGGCTGCGGGGGCCGGCGCGCGGCCAGGGCTGCCCAGCGCGGATCCGCCGCCTCCTCCCCGCCCCGCCTCTCCCCGGCGCGGATCCACCGCCGCTCTGCGCGCCTCCAGCGCCGCCGCCACTCTGGCCGCGGCTGCGGGGGGGCGGCGTGGGCGGCCAGGGCTCCGCCCGGCACGGATCCGCCGCCTCCTCCCCGCCGCCGCTGCCCTGCACGCCTCCAGCGCCGCCGCCACTCTGGCCGTGGCTGCGGGGGCCGGTGCGAGCGCAGAGGCTCCGCCCGGCGCGGATCCGCCGCCTCCTCCTCGCCGCTGACTGGTACAACCGGTGAAGCCCGGTACCACCGGGCGACCTCCGGTACTACCGCCCACCACTGCTGCTGCTGCTCTGCTATGTATCTGTTCGTTTGCATTGTGTCGCCCTGCCGTTCGTCGTCTTCATCGACACCCCCGAGGACGAGGCCGCTGCTGCGCCCTCCAGGCTGCAGCGGCGCCGCTCGTGGTCTGCCTTCACCGCTGGTGCCGCCGCCTTTCCAGGCGGTCGCGCCACCCGCCGCCGGTCGTTGTCAAGCAAGCTCTCTGTCCGGAGTCCACGCCCTTCGCCGTCTACCGCGGACAACGCCCCCCTCCCCGCCACCCCTGCTCTGAGCGCGGGACTTCTACGAGGGCGGGCAGGAAAGCCACCACCCCGACCTCGACTTCTCCGCCACCCCTGCTCTGAGCGCGGTCTCCGAGGTATCTGGGTGCGGTGCCATCGCCTGGCGCCCCTGCCGCCGCATGACTCGGCTCACCGTTCCACGGCCACGACAGCTCGGTGATGCGACTACGTCTACGACCGTCTTCGCTGCCACCTCGACTTGGCGAATTCTACCTCGGCTACGACCACGACGACCTCGACCTCGGCTAATTCGGCACAAAAAGGGCTATCCTCCACTTCTTCGCTCCAGCCACAACGTCCGCGACACGGTTGCGACTGCGGGGGATGTCATCGCTTCAGCTTTGTTCGTCTCCAGTCTCATCGTGTGTTCGCCCCCGTTGTGACTGCGGGGGGATGTTGGAGTGTATGTGTGTGTGGGCCTCCAGCCCAGGCCGGCCCATGTAGGGCAAGGCCCATTAGGGTTAGGGTTAGGCACTATACATGTATCCTGGGGTTCACCCCTTCCATCAATCATTCAATCCAAGATACAGACAGTGAACTTCTAGCAGACATATCTTTAATTTGTACTCCGTACCTTGGACCACTATGTTGTATTTCGATGTATTTAGAGAATCCAATAAATATATGAGAATAAAGTATTTATAAGACAAAATTGATAGTCAATGTTCAGTGGCAAGCATTTGTACCTTGGACCACTAACTCTTATCCAAAAGGTAAGCATTTGTAAACCAGATGGAGTAGGTCTAACTTCTAAGGTGGTTCAGTGGAAGAAAAAGATGTCAACCGAACTTTAGAATTCAGTTCCATCAGCAACAACCAATTCCTGGTTCCTACCATCAAGCAACGAAAAAGCATTTACTTCTATTATTCTATACCAGGTATACTAAATGCTGACTCTTGGCTAGCGGTGCCAGCTGGCCACCATAATGCAGTTTGGCAAAATGTGATTCAAGCTGAAAAATAAAAAGGTGCAGTTTGTGGCAGAGGCACACAGCCACAATCTTCCACCTGTTTGTTTCTAAAGTGCTGGAACACCAATTCATGCTGCAACTAGCATGCAGTTACAGTCGTACACAAGAAGGAAAGATTTTATAAATAGGCAAACATGCAAGACAACTTAACAGTTCACTGAAATAAAACTCATGCTGCGAGTTACAGTAATGAATAATATTGAAACAAATTAAGCATGGGACTGAGTGCTGAATTTATTTTTTCAATACGATTTCCAAATTAAATGCTATGAGTTAAAACTATATGTGAAATGTAGATTGCAACAAAGTTCAGATCCTTGGAGGTAAAACTTATCAATAGCACAATGATGTCAGAGGCAAAATCATTGAACTATTATGCAGTATTAGCGCTGTAACTTATCAGCAACAGTTAGGTGAAACCAAATCAAGTGAGGCTTCATATTTAAAATTCATATTTAAAATTTCCTAAAAGCTAAAAGATAAATGTGCAGCATCACACCAAACCGCTCTGCACACCTGCCCGTCGCCCGTCCGCTCGTTCGCACTACCGTCACCTGCCGGCGGGGCTGTGGCCGACGGCAGGAGCGTAGACGCCAGTCCTTCTCGGTGGTGGTGGCAAGCTGCATGGTGGAGACGTCGCGTACTGTGGAGTGTGGCTGGACGGCCACAATGCATGTGACGCCCGCATCGAATGGTGCATGCGCTGTGCAGACAGAAGCCCAAAAAACTGTGTGTGCAGTGTTTAGTAAAGTCCTTAAAATTTTAAGTTTACTTTTACACTTCAACTTCACTTCACACTTTTGAGTCCTCAATGTAGTTTGGCATGGCAGCACAGTTTTTCAGTGTTGACACATACATAACCAAATAATGGATGCTCCATGTTACCAAGAAAGGATGAGAGTAATGCCTGAATGTGTGTTCGCTCATTAGCAACAGAACAACCAGGTGTTTTAGTATAATTATTAATTATTAATTCAACACAAGATGTATAATTATTAATTCAAGTTGACTTTCAAAAGTCAGAAACCAACAAAATATCTCACTTCGGACTCCTAAGTCTACTCCCGCAGAGATCTCGGAGAAATGAGGCAATGCGTGAATTACTGATTCCAAATGAAAAGCATGCATCAAGAACTCACCAGGTAGGGATCCGGCGAGTCGAATCCGAGCACCACATCAGCGAGAACCCCTGGGAGGCAAAACCAAAAGACTCAGAGCCGCTCTACAGCACAGGCAATCAGAAGGTTGGGTACAAAACCACCAAAGAGGAGCCGCACCCACCGTTCTTGTCCGGGACGAGGAGCGAGGTGACGGCGGCGCCGACATTGGTGAGGCGGACCCTTACGCCCCCGCCGTCCAGATCAAAGAGCCCCGGCTCCGGCGGCGGCGGCGGCGGAGCGGGCATCGGGAGGAGCAGGAGCGGGCGGGGCGAGGCGGAGCGGAGGCGGAGCAGCGGCGCGGGCGCGGAGAAGATGGTGGCGGAGGCGAGGAGGTAGACGGCGGCGAGGAGGACGAGGAAGAAGGGCGGGGTGGCGCGGAGGACCCGGCTGCCGGCCGCCGCCGCCGCCGCGGGGTGGGCGCGAATCTGGGAGTGGAGATCCCGGGGCCTGGTGGAGGACGGGGGCAGGTGGTGGTGGAGGAGCGGGTGCGGCTGCGGTCGGGTTGGGGTGCGCGGCGCCCGGGGGGAGAGCGAGTGGTGGTGGTGGTGGTGGTGAACTCCCACCAGCTGCTCCATTTCCTCCGGCGGCGTGCTCGCCGGATTTCCCGGGGTTTTGGTGCTCACCTCTGGAGCAGCAGCAGCGTCTCCAGTGCGAAGTCAGAGGTGGGCGCCGCGCCAAGGGTACACGACGCACGAGCACGACTCTAGCGTCGCTCAGGTCGGTTTATACCGATCATCAAACAAGAGAAAAAGAAAAGAGAAAGGGTTTATACCTTGGTCATATTGTTTAGTTCCCTTAAAAAGTTAAAAACTTTTCAAAATTCCCTATCACATCAAGTCTTTAGATGCATGCATGAAACAATAAATGTAGGTAAAAAATAACTAATTAAACAGTTTGTCTGTAATTTGCGAGACGAATTTTTTGGGCCGAGCCCATGGTAGTGCTACAGTACTTGTCAGTAAAAGTTTTTTTCCCATCTAAACAAGGCCTTGATCAAGACAAAGTCAATTGGTCTCTTTCCCCTCCTACAGTTTCAAAAGGGCGAACCAGGGCAATCTCCACTCTGGCTTCAAATCGCCTCCAGTGGCCTCGTCGGCATCGGAGGGTGGGGATCTACGGATTGGGTGACTGCTGTACATACCCTATCTATGTAGGTTAGGGTTATGTTTACCCATGTCAGTGGTCTAGCCCAAGTTCGTCTTCCTCTGCGGTTGCTCCTCCGGCGAGCGACAGCGGAGATGCAACGAGGATACCTCCAAGGTGTGTTCCTGTACAGCATCCTCCAACATCTGCGATGGTTTCCTGCCTTTGTTGAAACGGCGCCGAGAGTAGTAGGAATCCTGGCGGCGCGTGTTCATTGGATGAGGCATGGTCATCGTGAAATAAGCTCCTCTTGGTTGTCTTCCACCTCGCCATCATATGCTCCAGTGCCGGCGGGAGGCTTGTGGAGTTGAGGTTTAGGAGTCATCCGGCTGTGGCTCGTCGGCCCGTGAGGGAGTTGTGTTTGCCGGCTTTTTGCTTCAAGGTTGCAGAGGATGTTGAGGGTTGTGCAAAGGCTAGGTTGGATCCGGCTTGAGCTTCCCGCGATGTCGTTCGTCGTATGCGGTATGGATCCAAGGTCAAAGGAACTTGGGGTGTGACCCCAGTCGATGGGCGTCCAATGACGACTTCATCTCATCAGTGAGGACGAGTGACTTGTGCGGCTCACTTCAAAGCCTTTGGTGTGATGGAGTTTCTTCCAACCTTCGATTGGATAGTGGCCAGATCTAGCGACTTTCGACGACGGGGCTTGCCGGAGCTACCGACTAGTGCATGGGCCGGGGACCTAGTTGTAATTCTCATTGTTCTAAAGGCCCTTTGTACAATATGGGTGGGGCAATTGTCCTACATGACATACTTGTATTTGTAAGGGTCTTTGTATGCTTTCCTTAACTTGGAATACAGGTATGTTTGATAAAAAAATATTTGAATTTGATTATTTATTTGTAAATACTTTTGCTACATGTTGTGTCTAATTTTTTTTGTTTATGGCGTCTATGATTTTGTATTTTTGTTAGATGCTCTTAGATATATGGACTTAGCATCGATTCTGCTTGATAGTGATGTTCATATAGTCAAGATAAAGTAACGAATACCGAGAGATCAATCTTCTTCCAATATCATCCAGTAGTCGCAATGTTCATCATTCGAATAATAGGATTCGATGCACTTTTAGTTTTTTTTTTTAAAAAAGACATGTATTGAACACAACACCAAGCTCGACTACCAAGAGAACTTTAGATTTTGATCATATAGGTACAAAATTGTTCAAGCATTCCTATACAAAGCTTTGAATGCAATTTTTTTTAAAAAAAAAACATTCCATTTCTCTGGTATTGATGAAACACATGGACCGGGTTCTCATTCTTTTTTTTTTTTACACACTTATCCTACAGGAATGAAGGTCACAATGCTAGACAATCCATAATAAATTCAAAAAGACAAAATATTCAGTGCAAACCATATGTTCGGTGTAATCCATAAAAACCATATTAAAACCATATTTACAAGTATTCAATTGAAACTTTGTATACCAAATGCATCTATAGATGTGCATTGTCACAAAATTTGAGATTCAAAATCATTTTATAAAAATTCTTATGAAAATAAGAATTTTCATTTGCATATGCACTACAAGACAGAATTCCCCATTAAAATGATTTTTTCATATGATTTTTATCCTACTTGCAACCAATGAAACATAGGTATTAAAAATACACCTACTTTGCTCAGACATTATTATTTTTTATTTGCAGAAACTTCACTTATCCAAATGAGTCAACAAAAAGTGCAAATCACTTGCCTCGCATATTGTGCTTTGTGTTTCATCAGCTTGAACTTCTTTACATGTACATCGACTTTTGATATTTAAGCTTATCTTACATACGAACATACCAAACCATGGCTTATTTGCAATGCTAAAATTGGCTGCAACTTCATAGTTTGATCCTTCAGCATAATCAACTTCAAAATGGGTGCCCTAAAATCCTGCAGCAACGCACAGGTATTCAACTAATTATTATTATGCTCACATAAAGAGAAAACCTCCATTGTATTTCCTCTGTTCATATATGGGTCTACAAGCCTTACAGAGTGTCTGCCAGCATTTAGCGATCAAAGTTTCAAAACTGAAGATAGAACCAGACCAAAGAGCTTAACAAGACTAGATAACACCTGGAATACCAAAGCTATCAACCCTCCTTGAACCTATGCGCTCTCCAACACCTAAACCAGCCTGTGTATTTGGATAAACAAAATAGGCGGCCCCAAATGGGCCTAGCTAACCCAGATTAGATTGGAATCTCCTGGAAACTGATGTGAAGAAAGTCGACCAGAAACATCTTTGCATATTCGTCACACCAAAACTCAGTACAAACTGTTATCTACGAATCCAGCCAAAGGATGTTTAAAATACAAATGGACTATGCTTCCTAGGGACCAGAGCCTTATATGAGATCCAAACAAATCTAGAACTTCAAAATTGAAGTCTCTAACCACCGGTAATGTAGGTCAGTCGAAAAAGAGTGAATTGAGGTTCATAAAGGAACCAAAAAATGATTAAAGCTGACAAATGCGTCCCTTTCAATTATAAAGGTAGCTCATTAACATATGGTGTTGGAAGTTTCTTCAAAGACTCTTGGAAGACTTTGACCTGGTATGTGGCAGTATATATGAGACTATTGGTCTTAAGAATGGATAGCAATGCAAGATATCTGCTGCTGCTCTTGGTTAATTTGCTGCAGCAGAAAGTTGGCAAGGCCTTGTTTAGTTGGCTTAAAAAGGCTAAAAATATAACTCTCTCTCCATCATATCAAATATTGTGTCGTATGTATGGAGTATTAAATGTTGGTAAAATAAATAAGTAATTATATAGATTAGTTATAAATCACGAGACGAATCTTTTGAGACTACTTAGACCATGATTGGATAATATTTGTCAAATACGAGAAATTTGGAAATCTGACCCGGTATTCGCACGCCACTTGAAACTTCCCGAAATTCGTAAACCTTTTGAAATATAGCCCAAGTCACACGAATTGTTTTGATATTTGGCCTTTTAAGGATTATGAACCATTAAACTCATCTTCTTATTCTAAGTGCATCTGATTACTGTTTAAGCGTATTGAAAAAGACTAAATTGCCCCTCTTATTAATCCCCTTAGCCTACACCGGCGGTGAGCAAGCTAGCAAGAAGCCGCAAGCATCGAGACGTCGGGGCTGCGCAAGCAAGCTAGCTAGCTAGCAAACCCGCTGCTGCATCCACCCACGCTAGCTGCTGCGCGCGCTCGTCTGCCGGCCGCGTGCGCCCGCATGCCCGCCTCGACGTTCGCTAGCTAGCTTGCTATGTGGCCATGGCAGCCATGGCTGCTATTGCTGCTCAAACCGGGGAGGGGCCGAGGTCGGCCAGCCGGCAGCAGAACGCGGCCGCGCGGCTTCGCGACGGGCCCGCCTGAACGCGTGGAGGGCCCGGCCCTCATGGACGGCCGCGGCAGCACGCTGTGCTGGCGGCAGCCATGGCTGCTGCACGCACGAGCAGCGGGCACGCGCACGCTGGGGTGCGCGACGGGAGGCGGCACGCGACGCTGGGGCGCGGGACGGGAGTCGGCGCGAGGGACCCGAGGGTGGGACTCGCCAGGCGACGGCGCGCAGGGCCGGGGCGGCCGGAGACGATGAAGAAGGGCTTCCATGGCACACGGCGCGGCTGCAGACGCGAGCTGTGGCTGAGGGGGCTGTCCTTCGCCTGCTGCCGGCTGCAGCATGTAGCCATTCAGAGCTTGGTCAGTTGGCCTCCCGTTACTGTGCTGATGCGCCGACGCGCTCGAGCCCTCGGCTAGGAGGAAGAAGGAAAGGAAGAAGATGACAGATATGGCCCACCCGTCAATCACATGGAGAGTGAGAAAGATAGAATGGTATTTTGGACAATACGAAAATACAGTTGGTAAAGTTGGACTTATGTGCTCCGAAGCCAAATATCAAAACAATTCACGTGACCTGGGTTATATTTCTGAAGGCTTACGAATTCCGGGTCAAGTTTTAAGTGGCATGCGAATACCGGGTCAGATTTCCAAATTTCTCGTCAAATACAAACGAAATGCTAAGGCTAGAAATATGACCGTCTAAACAAGGCCCAAGTATACTTGTTGTCCACTGCTGAAAGTTGTTGAATGAGCAGTAGAAGACTTGATTGCAAGTCAAGGTCTTCTCTTAGGAAATTTCTAGGAAAGCCACTAAGGCTGTTTCAGGTCAAGGTCTTCTAAGCTATGAATAGAAGATAAAGGCACCAGCCAGCAGCAGTTCAGTTGCATTACAATCACATATTCAATTTTTGGCAAAGCAAGAGTGTGTTGTGTGTGTGCTGTTCTCAAGAGCACAGCAGCAGCACTAGTGTGCTGCAACAGCATTCAGGAAAGTGCTGCACTTTCCTTGTGTGTGTGCTCATCCTTTCTTCATCCTACAGCTCTTAGTTTGTGTGAGTGCAGGTGAGCTGGTTGCTCAGCTGTACAGGGAGATCGAGGGCCAATAAGCAAGCTCAGTAACTGGCAATATGGATATCTCCAGCTACTTGGCTGTAGGTGGCTGGTTCATCCAAGTTATCTTCGACAAGTACCTGTCCTACCAGCTCCGGCGATGGGCCGCAGACTGTGGCATCGAGCATGAGCTGGACAGGCTTCGTGTTGCTTTGCTTCGCACGCAGTCAGTTCTCCATGGTGCTGAGCTGGTGCCCGCACTGTCCTACAGCTCTCTTCCATGGATGCGAGAGCTCCGAGATGTCATGTATGATGCAGAGGATCTCCTAGACAAGCTTGAGTACAACCGTCTCCATCATGATATGGAAGAATCAAGTGCAAACGAGAGCAGCAGTAGCCCAATCAGCGCCTTCATGCTCGCCCGGTTTCACAACCAAGGTACCCCTTCTAGCCTGGAACCATGTTGGAATAGATCAACAAGGGTAAAGAATAAGATGGTAAATCTACTGGAGCGTATCGAGCAGGTTACAAATGGAGTTAGTGAAGTAGTCAGCCTACCCAGGAACATCAGAAGCAGCAATCACAACAATATGACAAGCTCAATACCCCACGGGAAACTCATCGGTCGGGACATTGAAGCCCAACAGCTGGTAACTGCTCTGATAAGTTCTCAGGTCGAGAACCCAGTCTCTGTTGTCTCTATTGTTGGGGTAGGTGGCATAGGTAAGACTGCTCTAGCACAGCATGTGTACAGCAATGCTAGGATAACAGAGAACTTTGATGTGAGAATGTGGATCTGTGTTACTTGTCCCTTGGACGAGTTGAGGATCACAAAAGAAATGCTGGAGTCATCTTCCAGCAGTCGGTTTAGGAATGGTGGCATAACAAATTTCAATAGACTTCAAACCGCACTGAAGGCAAGGCTTGCTTCAAAACGGTTCCTCCTTGTCTTAGATGATGTTTGGAACAATGACAACAGAACAATAGCAATAGAACAAGAGAAATGGCAGAAGCTGCTAGCCCCTCTAAAGGAAGGAGCAAATGGGAGCAAGATACTTCTGACAACTCGGTCAAGTATAGTAGCAGAGATGCTGCAATCGTCCTATATAATTAGTTTGGAGACCTTGCAAGTTAATGATTGTTGGTCCCTGGTAAAGACTTATGTGTTTCATGAGACAGAACATACCATCAACTCAAAATTGGAGAACATTGGAAGGAAAATTGCTGAGACACTCAGTGGTCTTCCTCTTGCCGCAAAGGTGGTAGCTAGACATCTGAAATGTAAAGTAAGTGTAGATGAGTGGAAACAAGTTTTGCAAAGAAATGCAGTATGGGAGGAAATAATGCCAATTCTACGAACGAGCTATGACAATCTGCCACCACACCTGAAACAATGCTTTGCATATTGCAGCATCTTCCCCAGAAACTGGGAATTTGAAGCTGAGCAGCTGATTCTGCTGTGGTTAGCACAAGGTTTTGTGCACCCAGATGGTTGCAGGAGACTGGAGGACATTGGAAAAGAATACATAGATGATCTACGTAATAAGTCATTCTTCACAATACAGAAGAAAGAATTTGTCAGCTATTATGTGATACCACCTGTAATTTATGAGCTTGCAAAATCAGTTGCAGCTGAAGAATGCTTCAGAATAGGAGGTGATGAATGGACAAGAATCCCATCGTCAGTACGCCATCTATCAGTACATCTAGATAGCCTTTCAGCACTTGATGACACAATCCCATACAAGCATCTACACACTCTCATTTTCCTCCCTAGCAGAACAGTGGCTCCAATCGATGTTCCCATCCCTCTAGTGGCTCTCAATAACATAAGAAGCCTCCGTGTGTTGGATTTATCCCTGTGCATGATCTACAGACTTCCTGATAGCATATCAAACTGTGTGCATCTACGATACCTAAATATCTCATCTACTACCATTACCACAGTACCAGAATTCTTGTGCAAACTCTACCACCTACAGGTTCTGAATTTATCAGGTTGCAAGCTTGAAAAATGGCCTTCCAGAATGAACGACTTGGTCAATCTACGACATCTCACTGCAGCTAATCAGATTACTTCATCCATAACAGACATTGGCAGGCTGAAATGCCTTCAGAGGTTGCCAACTTTCAAGGTTACCAGAGAGAAAACACAAAGTATAATTCAGCTTGGGTACCTACTAGAACTCCAAGGATCCCTACAGATCAGAAACCTTGAGAATATCGATGATCTAAATGAGGCAAAGGAAGCCAAGCTCTGCAAGAAACGCCAGCTCTCAGTGCTGCAGCTAATGTGGGCATCTGATCGAGATGAGGTAAATGTTAATACAGGGAAGAGGATGTGCTAGAAGCTCTCCAACCACACGAAAATCTAAAGAGACTAGACATCGTGGGTTGGATGGGAGTCAAATCCCCTAATTGGCTTGAGAACAAATGGCTAAGCAATCTAGAGCTTATTTTCCTAAGTGGCTGCAATGCATGGGAGCAGCTTCCACCACTTGGTCAGCTTCCCTGCATCCGAACAATCTGGTTGCAGCGTTTGAAAATGTTGAGGCAGATAGGCCCAGAAGCATATGGCAGTGGCAGCCAAATGGAACCATTCCAGTCACTAGAAGAGCTGGTGCTTGATGACATGCCCGAACTCAATGAGTGGTTATGGAGTGGCCAGACAATGAGGAATCTACAGAACGTTGTGATCAAGGACTGCAATAAGCTCAAAGCGCTGCCTCCAGTACCTCCTGACCTTACAGAGATAACAATTAAAAGGAAAGGGTATTGGGTGCCATACCACCATGATGTGACCACTGGCAGGTCCAGTGTCTCATCTCTTTGCATATTCAATTGGCCCTTGTTACTTGCCAAATTATCTGCACAAATGAACAATGCAATAATTGCAAGGTTTAGGTTACTTAGAAGCATTATCACTGATCAAATGACAATACTAAGGTGTTCTCTTTTAAAAGAAAGGCTTGAACTCATTGAGAGCCTAGACATTCAAGATTGCTCAGATATCACCTCCTTCAGTGCAGACGACGATGATATCCTCCTACAGCTAAAGTCAGTCCAGAGCTTATGTATATCTGGTTGCAACACTCTGCGATCACTTCCTTCCACTCTGTCCAGCATGCAATCCCTGGATAAGTTGGTCTTATGGAACTGCCCTGCATTGGAATCACTGACAGAGGAACCACTGCCTCTATCAGTTAGGAAGATTGAAGTTGCACTCTGTCACCCACTGCTCAAGGAGAGACTCATAAAAGAATATGGAGTTGACTGGCCAAAGATTGCACACATCCCTTGGATTGAAATAGATGGAGAAATTTTGTAGAGATTGGAAATAGGCAGACAGTGTATTTTCAATCTGAAACCTATGATCCAATATGGATAGATGTTGATGTAACATTAATTTTTGGAAAGGGAATTTGTGTTCAAAATAATTATATGGAAACAATATTAATTTAACTCCAAAGAATTACTAGCTAAACTATCACAGTACTTCTGAAAATGGTAGAATCAGCTTGCTATTTTTTAACCAAATATTTGTTTTGTTTGTAAGATCTTAGCATTTCAGTTAAAAGCTATGTCAAATCTCATTCAAAGGAACCATGTAAAAAACTTAAGTGGGTAAACTACAACTGAAAGGAAATATGCCAGGTTACCCAAAAACTGAGTTAAAACAAATTAATTTGGTTGTTCAACAAAAAAAAAAAAAAATCCTAGATGCTTCTCAAAACACAGGATAAACTGAAGCATATATGTAATGTATGTACTGATATATCATATATGTAATGATATTCAGTACTAAGCATACATTCCAAGGTCAGAGTAAAACAACTGCAATAGTATCTGGAAATGTCATTAAGATCCAAGATGCCCAGCGCATACACATATATTTTTAAGAGAAGCATAAATTTAATAAGAGAAACTACATAATCATAGCTAAAATTGATGTCATACTTATACCAAGTATCTATAACATACACTCCCTCCGGTCAGGTAAAGACTTCTCTTCTGACAACAAACGGCCACTAACTCAATTGTTAACTCCAGTAGGAACGGCATTTTTTCACTAGCAGTAATAACAAAAGATCCAACAAGGAACAAACTAAACTAAAAGTTAAAGCCAAGGTATACCAGGAACTCGATGCCACACAACTATTGGGCACATGACATGTCTAAACATCTGGCCTTGCTGAGTAACAAAGGAGCAAAACTGCCAGAACTCAATTGATTCTTCGCAGTCCATAAACAAATTTGTCTATTCCTTTGTACAGTGAGCATCATTTCCATGCCTTGTACAGTGATTGTAACCAACACTAGTGAGAAATGCCCTTATCTCATGTGCACTGCTGTTGCTAGCCTGCAGCAGGTGTTCATCTTCTTCATATATAAGGTAGGGAGCTTCACCTTTCCTCCTTGAAAGCAATTTTGATGCACCTCTCAGTACGTGGTATTCCCAGCCTTGAACATCAACTTTGATCATAAGAACTCTCTCAGTATCTGGAACGACTTCATCCAATGGAATTGTGGAAACTTCAACAGCAACTTCTTTATTAGACTTGAATGCTAACTTTGCACCAATTGCAGAAATAGCACTGTTATCAAGTCGGCCAATCACCTAAATTACCAGAATATGCAATTAGTGGAAAAAGGCAAAACAGAAGCATTATCCAGAAACACAGAGAGCAATTTGAGATTTCTAGATTATGTAAATATCTCTTGTAAAACTAAGGATCAGAATAACTGCCAAACTGTAATGTCTTGCATGCATGCAGATTTTGTTTATGCACTTATTTTTTTTTTTTTTGACAAGGGTTTATGCACTTATGTCTTGCCTAATTTCAGATATGTGATAGCGGCAATCAATCAATCATGGCTGTACATGAATGTTCAAAAATATATATATAAAGGCTACAAATTTCTGAGAAAAATAGTAATCCTATAATGAAAAGTTCATTGTGTTGCTTTAAAAATATTGAAGTATATCAGAATGAGATTGACAAGTAATAATGATTTTCCATGTAAGCTTGTTCCTTAAGGAAGGCACATATCACAAAAGAAACAAAGGCTAAAGTAAGCACTCATTGCCTTCGGTTTGAACAAAACAAATTCTTATTTCACCGAGGAAGAGAGAAGTTCTGGATAAATTGACAATGTCAACTTGAATTGACTAATTCAGCTCCGCTTATTCCACAATAATGGGAGTACATTTATGTTTCTGCTTCACGGATATGATCGGATATGATATATTTTTTGGACATTTCTAATAATAGCAAGCCTTATTCCTATTTGCGTATTTTGTATTTCAGGACTTTGAACTTGAAGGACCAGAGAAGCTTTCTAGTTATGAATCAGGTGTAGAACCCATGGGGGGGCTTGGTTACAATTCCTAACACTAATTACAATGGCATCCATGCAAGCTTGTTCTATTAATAGCATGATCAAAGTGCCATACACAGAGACCAGTATGCAAAAGATGTTCATTCATTGCTAAAAGGGTACAAGAACACAGCACTTTGCAATTATAACAGTGATAAATAACACAAAATTGCATTTAGCAAAATTGCAATGATATGATGAGTTAATCAGTTAAAAGAAAATCAAACTACGCTCAGAACCAGTACCTTGTGCATCGTGATAGTCCCAACCCGATCAGAAGCCGCCGCGTGGTACACCACGACGCGGTCCTGCACGCGGTTGAGGTACACCCCGTCGCAGATCCGCTGGAGGTTCTCGAGCACGGGCTCGAGCGCCAGCACGCGGAACCCCATCACGGCGGCGGCGAACGACGCCATGCCGACATTGGCGCCGACGTCCACCACCAGCCCACCGCCACCGGACGGCTCCCCGCTCCCCCTCCTCCCCACCTCCCCGGCGAGCAGCTCCTGGACTGTCGCGGAGATGTCGGGCCTGCGGAAGCGCTTGCCCTTGAGGAGGCGCGCGATGTTCTTGTGCGGGCGGTCGGGGAGGGTCCCCATGTCGGCGAGCGAGTAGAGGAACGGGTACGGCACGCTCTCGACGAGGTTGGCGACCACCGGGAAGGCTTGCTGCGACGCGTAGCAGTCGACGGGGCGGAGGCGGCGGGAGGAGGAGGAGGAGGAGGAGGAGGAGGGGAGGAGGAGGTGGTGGGGGGGGGAGAAGGTGAGATCCGGCGCTTTGGAGAGCACGAAGAGGAGCAGCAGGAGGATCGGGAGGAGGAGCAGGACGGTTCTGGAGGTGGAGGAGGAGGCAGACGCGGGGGCGTGGTGCCGGCGCCAGGGAGCGGCCGGTGGCGCCGGCGGCGCGGCCGGCGGGGCCGGCATGGTGAAGAGGGCTCGGGCTTTGCGGGAGCGGCGAACGGCGGCGGTGCCGGATTGCGTGGGGGGAGAAGGCCGCCGGGCGCCGGGCTTTGCGCTGTTGCGCCGCCGCCGCCCCGGCAGTGTGGTGAAAGGCAGTCGTCGATCTGTCCAGCAGCATTCGTGGGCTGAGACGGCGTGATTTCGGCCTGGCTATTTTCCATTTATCGAAAAAACATTTTCCGTGCAACGATACTCCCTTCATCCCTCTAAATTATATGTTTGGACAATTGGACTACATCTATTTTACTATACATTTAGATATAATATTATGTCTATTTATATAGTGAAACGAATAAACTAAAAAAAAGTTAAAGTGACCTATAATATCGAATGGAGAAAGTATATGGTAAATTGTGAGGTACGAAAAAACTAACGTGGCTTATATGTTGTAAAAAAATATAAGAGGTTTATTAAGAAGAACTATAAAATACAGCTTTTCTCCTTATCTTTCTCGAAACAGTTACAGCTGTAAAACGTTTCCCTACATCGTTTCCCTATTTCTACTATTTCGATGTATTTTGAAAAAGCAAGAGGCTAAAAGTAAAGCATGATCGAAGGTGTTGGTAAAATTATGCTACATGAAAGCAATAATTGTGTTTGGGAAAAAAAAAGACAACATCTGCTTGTTCTACGCAGACTTCTACTACCTCCGTTTCAAATTGTAAGTCGTTTTAATTTTTTAAGACATCTATTTTGCTATGTATCTAGATATATTTAAGATCTAGATAAAAAGTAAAATCTTACTACTAAAAGAACCCAAAATATCGTAATCCCCTCGCTAATCCCCCCGTCCCGCGCTAATCGCTCCGCTAAACATGCTGCCCCGCGTGCTTCGTCGTGCCCCGCTCCCTCAACTGCCGCTGCGCGCCACCACCACCAGCGTGGGCGGTTGCCAATCTGATCCGTGTGCGCTCTCCTCCCCTTCTCCCTCCCCCCATCCGCCGGCGGCGGCCACCGCCTCCCCGCGCGCCGCCGCCGCCTGTGCGTCCGCAGCTCAAGGCCCAGCCCGCCGGGTCTGCCCAAGCCCAGCACCACCACCACCAGGCCGCCTCCGCCGCCGCCGCGCCGCCTGCACGGGGCGGACCGCCGCCTCAGCGGCCTGATCCACCGGGGCGACCTCGACGCGGCACTCCGCCTCGTGGGCGCCTCGCCGCGCCCGCCCGACGTCCCGCTCGCCAACCGCCTCGTCCGCGACCTCTGCCGGCGCGGCCGCCACGCCCCGAGGCCACCGCCGCCACCTACGGCGCGCTGGTCGACGGCACGGATCCTTCCGAGTTCTCTCCCCCGTTCACAACAGCGGCTCCCCACTCTCTGCTCTCTCCAACCCCATCGACCCGGCACCTGGCCGCCCCCGCGGCGACGACGCTGACCCCGGCATCCGCCCTCCTCCTCCCATTCAACCCCGTCCATCCGGCGCATCTGGCCGCCGCCGCCCACAGCAGTGACGCCGCCAAGGTCGCTTCGACGACGCTGGCCCCAACATCCGGCCTCCTCCTCCTCGCTGCCAGCAGATCCACCAAGTGTGCCAACCCCTTCTCTTCCCTTCCTGCTGTGCGGCACGGAGCAGCGAGGATCTCACCTCACAGCTCCGTCCGCGAACCGCCGCCTACCTCCCGCCCGCGCACGGCGCCCGCCTCCGGGGAAGACGACGCGGTCAGCCGAGCCCAAGGCGCCGCCAATGCCCTGGCCCCCGCCGCCGGCCCACCGCGCTCGCCGCGCACGCCCAGTGCCGGAGGTGGGGATGTGAGGCGGGGTAGGGATGTGACGCGGGGTCGGGAAACGAC
Organism: Themeda triandra; assembly: GCA_018135685.1. Lineage (NCBI taxonomy): Eukaryota > Viridiplantae > Streptophyta > Magnoliopsida > Poales > Poaceae > Themeda > Themeda triandra. Next base: position 704,607 of record JAENPR010000169.1, on the reverse strand, counting down.
GGAGGCGGCTCCACGGCACGCACACGAGCACTCGAGCACGCGCGCCTAGGGTTTGGGCAAAGAGCAGGTCGGCTGCATCGGTGCGCGGGAGGCGGCGGAGCTGCGCCAAGCGACCGGTCCTGGAGGTTGGAGCACGGGCGGCCAGCCGACCTCGCGTGGCCGCGCCTGCTCATGCCCAGGCCTCGAGTTGCTAGCGGGGATTGGCAACTTGTGGCCGTCGGCTCGCTGGTAAGGAATCCCTTCTACGAGTTGCTCCGTTCCGGCTATTCATCCCGTTCTCACTCCAATCATTCTGTTCACTACCTCCTGCGATTCATCCGTTCATGTGCTGAATCGTGTTTGCAGGGGCGCGTTCTCTGATCTAAGTGTTTGCAGGGGTGTGTTTATCTAAGCGCAGCATGGTTGTGTTTACAGGGGTGTGTTTCTTGGTCTAAGCTCAGCATGAAGCTGCTCCGAGCCTCTGCTGCCGTGGTCGTTGTCCGCCGTTGTCAGTTGCTTATGCCATTTTTTTATTTTGATCTGATAATCACGATGATTGGAATCAGTGACGTTGTGGTTTTGATCTTGGTTTGGCTTCCTCATGTCAGATTGCTGTGCAGTAGACTTGCCCTCCTGACCTCGACAGCAATTGTGATGGTGCCACATCTGATATTTGGGAGGAGTTCTTCTCCTTGGCATCCTGAAAATCAAGTATGAGGTGAGGGCCACGAAAGCCCCAGATTGTGATGTTGTGGTGATGGGTTGTTGTGAACCGAACCATTGTCTATTGAACAATTGATGATTGTACTGCACGGTCCAACAAGGAAGAACCCTCTTGCTTATAAGTGGTATAATAAGGGGGAAATGATCCTTGGGAAGAAGATGAAGCTGGGAGTTGACAAATGTTGCTTCTATTATAGGGACATCTCGCTGGATGCGCCATGAGCAGTAGCTACTTTTGGGGTGAGCTAGATGTACTCTGTTTTTAGATGCTTTTGTTCAGTTGATGCACTGAGAACAACATGTCAGTTTTTGTTGACTTGTTCTTGTATAGCGGGACATTGACTTTTCAGGTTGAAATGTAGAGCACGGGCACGGTGCTCTCAGCTAAAACTCTCTACTAATTCAGTTCATAATAAGAAATAGTTATCCTCGAGTGCACACTAGATAATTGGATAATTACTGAAGTATGAAATGTGATTACAGCTACAGCCATATTTGAAAATTTCTTTTAGTCCTATGGTGATATTGCATCTTATTCATCGCAGAAGCGTAAGCTCTGTAATTAATGTTGGATGCTATTGACACTTTTTTTTTGGGACTAGCGACTGCGAGAATAATGAGCTGCAGGTCTTCCATAAACTGAATTTGAACATGTCTGCTCCTTCTGAATGAAGCAGCATTTTGGGGTGCAGGGTTTTTGAAATAGGGGTTCTAGTGTTTCTACCCCTATTCCAAAGTCTAATAGTGATTTTACCCCTTTTTTTTCAACTTTGTGATTTTACCCTCGTTTTTTCTAAACGAAGCTCCAATTTACCCCTAGTATGTAATATTATCTGAGACAGATTGATTAAATAGCCAAAAAAGAAGAATAAATGAAAAAACACTCCGCGCAAAAAGACAAGGATATTCTTATGTCCCTCTCCAACCACCAGGAGGCGATAGTTCACACATCTAACGATATTAAATTGTGTTTATGTGGATTGTTAATTAAAGTGTTGCAGAATTTTTTTAAAAAAATCTGTGCAATAAAAATGAGAGCTTGATGTCTAAAAATAGGGGTAAAACACAACATAAGAAAATAGGATAAAAACTCATGGACAAAGTCATTATTTTGTCAAAAGTTAACATCGTTAGAAGGACTTAACAAACTAGGGTAAAGTCTTACTTCGTTTAAAAATTACAGGGGTAAAATCACAAAGTTAAAAAAAGAGGGTAAAATCACAAACGGACTTCAAAACAGGGGTAGAAATGCTCAAGCCCCTTTGAAATATTACTTGATTCACAAATGTTGCTTTCTGTATCAGACCAAGGTTGTAGACACTGTTTGCATTTTCTGTGTCTTTTGTACAGAGGAGAGGACAGACGCATTCAACTTAAGGCATATGAGGTGTGTGGTCAGCAGTTATGAGAAATCTTTCATGCATAATACTATTAAGTTTCTTTTTTTCAAGAATCAACTACTTGTTAGTGAGCCAATATGTGACAATGAGGTGAGGCCCGGAGGCTTACTTTCTTATGGAGCCCAAGCAGTTCTAGAGCAGACAATGATCTCTTGCTACAGAAAATGGTACCTGGGTGTTTGTTGAGCCCTCAAAGTGGCACAATTTCAGTTTCCTTTTATAAATTTAATCACTACCAACACATTAGAAAGCTGACAAGGTTGATGGGATGGGCTAATTAGCATAGAGCAGAATTATAAGCTTGATGTTAGATCTCTTTCTTATATGTTGACCTTACCCCTTTTTCTTGGCAGGCAGTTGTGCTAAAGTAGTTAATTGGGTTTGGTAGGAAATTGTTGCCAGGACTTGGAATATCATCCTTGGGCCTTCTGTTTATAACTACACTGCAAGACTGCATAGCTTGCCTCTGACTGGGTGAAACCGAGGCTTGCTTATGTTGATGCATGAGAAGATAAAGCATCAGTTGCCCTTCAATGGTATGTACTGTTCAGGCAGTGCCCAACAGTCTGTCACCAGGTTTCATAAGGTCGATGAATCAAATAGCTATTGGGTGTCTCCTCAAGATCATAGCTAGCCACTACTTGTTCAAAAGGATGTCCTATTTATACTTTATATGAACCTTACTGGTTCATAAGAACTGTCTTCTTCATTTTCACATATCTATATGTAAATGAATGGCTCGATAAAATGATGGTAGAATAAATGGTTTACATTGTACTTTACATGAGCTGACATGTTTGAGAACATTTGTGATATGCCAACATCGTGGAATAAATGGCTCATTGAAGTGTATCTTCTTCAGTTACTTATTTGTATAAGTATAGATCTATGTATATACCAAGTCAATAACAGATTCTAAACTTATTATTAGCATCTCATATTGATTTTGCTTTGCAGTGGCATGTGCCTCCATTTTGCATGGTGGCAGGCATGTGTTTGCTTATTTTTCATTGATGGTTAATACTAAATAAAATATTGTTTGGTGATGTCTGTGTTAGGACGTCATTTTCTCTCTTGTTGCAATACTAAAGTTGTCTACTTCATGAATTTTTGCTTATAGTAACGTATTTCAGTATTTGTAAGTAAGCGAGACATGACTTTTATTTTATTTTTTGACGAAAAGACATGACTTTTATTATGCCTTGCATGAATATGGTCACATATAATTTTTTTTGAGATTTGGTCACATATAATTGCATGACACAAACTATGGAAAAGATCTCTTCGTCTGGTTATTTTTATGTACATCTCTTTAAATAAAACCGTATAACGCACCTGACACTATACTAGTAGATGTAAAAAAAATGAAACAACTTATAATTTAGAACGAAGGGAGTACTTTTTTTATTAGCAAAAGAATGTAATACCAATTTTTTAAAAATAATCAAATATATATATTGGGCAAACTACAAGTTGTAGGAAAAATGCACTTTCCAAAAGCTAAATCGAACATAGCTTATACAACCAAGTATTAAAAACAAACCGGTTCCAAAAGTTTCACTACAAATATCCTAAGGCCCTCCCCAATGTATCAGCCTGTGCTCGTAGAAACACGTAGGCTTGGATGCTTTTTTAGAGGCGGTGGGATAGATGCTTCAAAATCGTGTTCGCAAAAAAAAAAAAAAAAAAAAAAAAAAAAAAAAAAAAAAAAAAATCGCTCAGAGACACTCGCAGAGGAGACCAAAGCCTCTCAAAAAAAAAAGGCATTAGCTTCGTTAGCAATTTCATGAAAGCGACATTTTAGGAAAGAGGTAGCAGTGGGATCAAAAAGTCTGATGATGATTGCAAAATTTACCGGCTCAGTTTATATGGATCTATGTAGAACACATTTTTTCCAGGTGAGGTCCACGGGCATTGGTTTTGCCCTTATAGTACTCTAGTTAAATGGAGTGAGGAGGACATTTTCGATTTCAGATCACACGTAACTAAGCTATTTGGTGAGAGACCATTTATCGGAGGTGGGCTTCGGCGATATGCCATCCTGCAACGGGGCTTCGTGAAAATGCCATTATGAAGTGTGACATAACTGTTGAAATGCCATCCGGCGCTTTGGAGCCTCTTATTTCCATCCTGCCCCTAACCTTATCCTTTTCTCTTCGTTTCTTTCCAGAGGAGGCCGACGGAACGGGAGGGACGGAGAGCGCCGCGCGACCATGCCCGCACGCCATCGCTCGCTAGGCCCGCCGGCGCCGCACGCCCGCCTCCTCCCTCACCCCCCTCCCCACATACAGCGTCGACCGCGATGGCACCGTCCATGGCTGGCCCCTGCTCGCCTTGGTGCGGCTGCAGCGCCTCCTCGCCGGCCATGGAGCACAGCACCGCGCCCCAGCGTCGCTAGCGCCCCACCACGCCCTGCTCCCGTGACAGCAGACCGTCTCGCACGCATAGCGGCGTCGTGCTCGCGCGCACGACCGCGCTCGCCACGCCTGCTCTCGCGCACGGCCGCACGGCCGCGTATGCGTCCGCCGCCGCCGCCGCCATGGGGGCGCTGGGTGAGTTCGCCGTGGGTGGGTGTCCGCTCGCCGGGACAGCAGCACCGGGTCAAGGCAAGCTGGAGCCGGCCATAGCAACTGGGCGTACGGGCGTAGGGAGAGCGCTTGCATGGGGGAGCAAGCGGGCGGGCGCCCGTGGGAGAAGTGACGGGCGGGTGTGGCCGTGTGGGGAGCTCGGCGACGGAGAAGAAGAGCGACTCTGCCTCGATCTGTTCTCAGTCGCGGTCAGGTGAAGGAAAAGGATAAGGCAGGTGCAAAAGAGGAATAAAAGGCCCTAAAGTCCACCCGATGGCATTTTGACGGTTATGTCGTGTTTCATAATGGCATATTGCCAAAACCCCTTTGCACAATGGCATATCTCTGAAGCCTATCTGCCATAATGGTCTGTAGCCAAATAGCTCCACGTAACTATTGGTAACTCGCTCTTCCAAAGAGAGCATGAGAAATTTAGGTGGAATGGAATTACTTGGTGTAAAAAATTTGCCGTGCTTGCAAACAAGGCCGTTATTTGGTCAACGGTCAAAACCTCCCTCTCATGTAACGGAAAAAGTCTACACTACTATACACTCACCTACTTTAACGGAAGGCAAAGAACAAAGAAAACTACGCTAGAAACACTCCCGCCTCACAAAATATTTGCCCAGAGTAAGAAGTGGTCAAAGTCAAATACGCCATATGTTTTACACATGGAGACAGACAGCCCCCCACACTCGATCGCAACAAATTCAGATCGCAAGACACCCACCCACAATCACCAATGCATCATCAGTCGTCGACGCAAGAGGCAACAATGGCACGGGACGACGGCTGCAGCAAGGCGTCGTCGTCGGCCGGCAGCAGCAGTGGCTGCTCCATGCCGTTCAGGCTGAACGTGCACGCGCGGGAGTTCGTGCCGGTGCCACCGGCGGTCGCGGCGGCGGTGGCGGCCAGCCCTCTGACGGCGGCCGCCGGCTACTACTCTCCGTTCCTGCCGCTGTCAAGCGGTGGCGGTGGGCTGGGCACGGACTGGAATTTCTTTGCCGAGCCGGACCTCACGTCGTCATCGTTCCTGCCGGACTTTGGACATGGCGAGATCGCCGGAGCTACAACCGGCATCAGTGGGTACCCCAAGGGCGCCAGTCCGGCCGACGTCGCACAGAAGATCATCAAGCAGGTTTGGAAACCGTAGATAAATCTCATCGGTTCTTACCATTTCCGGTGCACGGTAGTGTAGAGCTATAGATTCTGAAACTGAAAATGTCGAGAGTATGGTGTAGGTGATCTCCGCGGCAACAGATCAGGGAGCTACATGATCTCTGAATTCGAGCCTATGGTGTGTTTTAGAAAAAAAAAAAATCTCTGAATTCTCATACTGAACTTTCGATGCATCCATTTTTATGTCTTGATTGGTGATGTTTCGAGTAGTAACTTATCAGACGAGTCTCGTGATTTTCGGATCTGTGTAGACAATTTCTTTCCATGATGTTCCTTTTTGTTTCTTGATTTTTGGAGGGGCTGGACTTCAGTTTACATTGTTCCGGGCTTTTGCAGGTTGAGTACCAGTTCAGTGACACTAATTTGGTTGCGAATGATTTCTTGACGAAGATCATGAACAAGGATCCTGAGGGATATGGTGAGTGGAGAACAGTTATCATCTCTGCAATCCTGTATATGAATATGAATATATTAGCACACAGATAATAATGTACTATTAACACACATGGAACATAAACTAATCATATGACCCTAAAATACAGGGCAACAAGGCCAATAATGAACTTATGAAATGAAAACTAAATGTGTGTTCAACGGTTTGGCCAGTTCCTTTGTCTGTCATCTCATCCTGGAAGAAGATCAAGGCTATGGGGGTAACAAACCAGCTGCTGGTTACGGCTCTCCGGACCTCGGAAAAGCTCGTAAGCCAGTGCTACTACCTTTCTTCCTTGCAACAAGCGGTAGACATGTATCATATCATGAAATACTTTCTGAGTTCAGGTTGTCAGCGACGACGGCAAAAAAGTGCGACGGGCGCAGCCATTCACCGAGAGACACAAAGAAGAGATGCAGGTCAGTACTGATTCTGGGACAAGGTCTTAGTTCCCGAAATGGAAACAGCTAGCTTCATCTGCCTTCTACTAAGACCAAACCTTGCTGACTCGTGCAGTGTCGGATGGTCATTGCCGAGAATTTGCCACACGATTCCACGAGGAACAGCCTCGAGAAGATCTTTGGCATCATTGGCAGGTCAGAACAGAACACACAACCCCCCTCTGATACCCATGTAGTTTGTAGTATTCTTTCTTCGTCTAATAGAAATCATGACAAAGCTTTTGTAGTCCTTCATAAAATAAAATTATATTATGCGACTTACATTAGTCATGTAGTGTCTCTTAACCGTGTGCACCACACAACAAGTTTGCAGTGTGAAAAATATCAGAATCTGCCATCCACAAGAACCCAGCTCTGCAAGATCATCCAAGTCCGACACAAACACACTAGTCAGTAACAAGGTAATTACATACTCCGGGGATTCTATTTCTTGTTTTTAGGAAACTGGTTCTATTTTATTTTTGTCCCCCAACTCAGTATTCTTTTTATATCTCAACATCTGAAGAAAGTTGTTCTGTCTGTTCTGTTGTGACATAGCTGCATGCTCTTATAGAGTACGAGACCTCACACCAAGCTGACAGAGCAGTAAGTCAATTTAAGACAAGTGAAACCTTTGAAGTTTTAATTCCACTTCTCTGTGCCATTGAAATCTGTTTTGTGTTTCGGTCAAAAAATCTGTTTTGTGCTTCGTCAGGTGGACAAGTTGAACGACGAGAGAAACTGGAGGAAGGGCCTCCGCGTGCGCCCCGTGCTGCGACGATCGGTAACTGAAGCTCATTCACAAATTCATCAGCTTTATTTACTCCCATTTCAGAGATGATCACTGACCTGACATTCAACTCACCACAGCCCAAGGCGGTAACCCGGCTGAAGCGGCCGGACTTGGACCACCTCGCCGCCCCCGACGAGGAGCGCTCGCCGCAGTCGTCCGACTCCTCGACGGCGGCGCACTTTTCTGACAATATCGTAAGCCGACACGCCACGCCCCGGCACATGCTAGCCATGTCTCTGCAGCTAACTGATGTGCGCGATTGCATGAACTCGCCTTGGCAGCAGCGGCAGGAGGAGGACCAGCAACAGCAGCACGTCGGCGCCAAGAAGCCATGGGGCAGAGGAGGGCGGGGCATCAGGCCGCCGCTGACGCCGCACTCCTCCACGCACGCTGCAGCCGGCGCGCACGGGCATTTCGACAGCCTCGCGGCGAGCCCCCGGCACGCGGCGCAGGGCCCGAGGATGCCCGACGGCACGCGCGGGTTCACCATGGGCCGCGGGAGGCCGCCGGCGCCTGCCGTGGCATCGGCTGCTGCCGTCCGGGTCGTGTAGGTCGCTAGCTCCGCGGCGGTGTCTGACCGGTCAAATGTTCGACGATTGATTTGTTTTTTTTTTTTAACTTTGTTTTGATTTGTTTTTTTATTATTATTTTGAGAGCGTCTTCTCTTTCCTTTTCCTTCTTCTTTCTTCTGGGATTTAATACTAAGGAATAAATATGTGGTAAAGCTGCATTGTTGTCTACTAGAGGTAATCTGTCATTGTTGAATAGAATTAATCCTTTTGGAATTTTGATTCCGTGTACCTCTCAAAAAAAAGAAAGAGTTTTGGTTCCAAGTAAATTAAATCAGTTATAGTAGTTAGTTTGAATTGTAACAAGTTACAAATAAACATCGACTTTTTTAAGGAAAGGCTCACTTTGGTGTAGAACTTCTCTGATTATACATGGAAAGTGATTATCTAATACTAATAGAAATGATTCTCCATGCTCTCTAAACAAACTCCATTTGATGGATATGTATGTATAAACGAGAAATTTTATAATGGTTGTCGAAGAATGAACGGCTCAGGGCGCTCGATCCAACGGTTCAAAAAGTATAGTCACCGAGAGTTACCAATTTAAGAGGTACCGGATGCGCACTAAGTGAGTATTAAGTGGTGGGCCCATACTCACTAGGTACGTACCGAAAATTGGTGAGATCATCGTCTAAAAAATTATGATAATTCTAATTTTGAAAATTTTTAAAGTAATTAAGGGTAATATGGTAAATGTTAATATAAAAACATAATTAAGGGTAAGATCTGGCCCGGCGACGTCCGGGCTCGCCGGGCTCCCGTTCTTGGTGTTGGTGGCGGCGGCCGCCCCCGGTGTCGAAGGGGGCGGGTGGCGAGGTTTGCTCTTCCGCGGACGCGGCGGTCCGAGTTGACTAGCCCCTCATCTACGCCCGCATCTACCTCGCGGACCTCCTGCCGCGCTCCGTCTCCCGTGTGCTCTACCTCGACTCCGACCTCCTGGTCGTCGGCGACGTCGCCTGCATCTGCGCCACCGACCTCGGCCCCAACGCCGCCCTCGCCGCGTAGCTGGAGTACTGGAAGGATATGCAGAAGCAGGAGGCCAGGATTTACGAGCTGGGCTCTCTCCCCATGTTCCCTCCTGGTGTTCGCCGGAGGTGGGCAAGGGCTCCATGACGGTGGCAAAGACAACAAGAAACCTATTTGTAAAATAAAGTAAATGAAATGTCCATTGTTCTTTGAAAGTGCAGTTGGGCATCAAACCCCAAGAAACACTGCAGACTGAAACAAGTGTATGTACAGTAAGAATAGAGATTCAGTGTGACCTTTGAGTTATAGTGTGAATTTCTCACTTATGTTTGTGTCATGGTGGCTTCATGAAACTGCTATCCTAAATTAAACGCATGCTTAGCTCTACTGCATTTGCAATTGTGCGTTGGAATTAACCTGGCCTCCTGGATTAGTATAGATTCTGGAGTTGCAAGCTAGCAGAATATGTACCTAACAGATGATGAAAGTTTTTAAGAATAAGTTCTTGAAACTGATCACGGCCATCTCTATTTCCTGCAGGCATGGACTGTCTGGCAACAGCAGGCTTCGGCAGGGACAGCGAAGGGTCCGGACAGGAGATGAGGCAGTTGTCAAGACCTGATGAAGAATTTGCATCTGAAAGCTCTCGCAAATTTGTCTGTGTGTGATGCTAAGATATTATGCCTCTGCCAATTTTTTGTTCACCTGTGTTGGCTTGTGACAATTGAAGTTTCAGTAGCTGAACTCGGGTGCCCAACAGAGTCCCTTTGCAGTGTTGATTTTTCTGAACTATTGGATCATTTGTTTAGGTAATCATCAGGTTTCAGTTTGTCTTTGATGATATCGTGATGTTTAGAAAAATTTGACATAGAATGTAAGAACAGGAACTAAGCTGTCAACTGTCCCTAGTCTCAACTGACTTTTGACATAGCCTCTTGAGCACGTCTATATCCTAAGCCTGACTGCAATCTTCGTTCTGAGAGAAGTGTTTCTTTATGCTAGATGGTGGGGTTTTGTATGGATTGACTATCTCAAGGTTTAGCTCTCGTAAATTTATATATAAGTTGGAAAGTCATGCATAAGGCCGATGGTTATTGTGCATTCAGGTTTCATTCTCGTAAATAGTAATATCAAAAAAAAAAAGAACCCCTCCCAACACAAGTGGACGCGAGGTCTGCATTCAGCGCCAAAGTAGAACATCTAAAGCTCTGCAATCAGTTTACAAAACAACATCTAAAGCTCTGCAATCATTTTACAAGAGCAATTCTACACCCACTGCCAAAAATAGAACAAACCAATACGGCGGCGACAAAAATGCATGGTGGCTCCGTCCATGGGTGACCGAACCGGAAAAGGGGAGGTGGAAGACACAATTATCATACTAACCTTCTGCTTAAAAAATTAATTAGTACTAATTATTTACTTAGTTACCCAGAATAACCGGGAAGTACCCCCAACCACCGTAAAAGGGCTCATGTATAAACATTGATGTATATCATCGTCACCACATCATCAACATCTGTGATCACGTATCTCCATCTCCTGTTCATATGGTTTTGCTTGGTCATACATTACAATGGTGTGGCGTTCGGGATTTAGGGTTATAGTATTGGGTTTTTTGAGGTCTTCATGCTTATTGACCTGAGAAGGCGTTCACCCTATCGAGGAGACGGAAAGGCGTCACTGAACAAGCGCAAAGGATATCGTGTGGACAGGGCCTGTGGTGAGGTGAAGGTTGTGTTGTCGTCCTCTTATAATTCCGGTTAGGGTAGAGCGCAAGGGCAGTGCCGGTGACAATGGAAGGTTGCACTAGGGTGGTGCGGCACATCCGCACATAGATAGTAAAAAGAACAGAAAAAGAGAAACTATATATTAATCTTGTACAAGTGACCGATTAAGAGAGAATATGACATAGTTTGGAGAAGAAAGAATAGGTGGTGTGATTGAGTGGTGAAGGCAGTGGAGTATGACGGCAGCGAAAATCAGGAAGAAGAAAGAAGCGGAGGAGACTGCCTTCGTGACCGTGAACCTTCAGTCGATTTGGCTTTATCCGCCGAGCGCCAGCATCTCCGATTGGAGAGACCAGGGTGAGGGTTTTACTTTTGACCAGCCGTGGCCGTGGAACCATGGTCACGGGTAAAGTCACGGGCACACGGCACACCGTGTCCTACTGTCACATCACGGCCGCTGATGCTGAGCAGTGTACAGTAGGAGGCGGACCGGCCGGGTTTCCGGGCAGGGTAGACACGAATCTTTTGCTTGCGGCTTGCCATTTGCATGCGTGGTTTTACAGTTTACTGGTTACTGCCGATGTTGAACCATCAGCTCTTCGTGGCTGGGTCGTGGTATCATCGCCATCGGCTGCAGGCAGCAGCAGCGGAACACTCACAGGCACTACAGTACTGATCACTACTCCGTACTCTGCCCTCTGCTAGCTGTGGTATCACGACAGGGCGAGGTGGGTGATTTGTTTGGGTGGGACTGTATACTAGTCCTAGTTCAGCTTTCCGAATACATTAACTAATGTATCTAATGTTTTCAAAGATATATATACATGACGTATGAGAGAGATTAGAGTGTGTTTTTTTAAGTAAGAGATTAGAGTGTGTTTATTGCTTTGCCACATGATGCCACGCCGAAGCTGAGCAACTCCAGCAGAGGAGGCAACTAAATCAAAGCTCCTATTTTGGTTTTGGGTGTTCATTCTTGCTTTTGTTGGCCCAACAGGCCAACATTCTTCGGCAACCCCTAAACAAAAGCCTCCAAATGCCTAATAACAGACAATAACAAGACACACACATAATCGAGTCAAACCTTTCTTCATTCCCTTAGCCTCTCTGTACACACACGTCATATGGCAAGTAGAGGATCTTTCAAAAAAATATGGCGAGTAGGTCTCGCCGGTGTTGGTGTTGTTTGGTTGGTGTCATAAAAACTTTATTTGTTTGGTTGGTGTTGGATTTAATATGGACTTAGCCCATATTTTATTTAATAATTCAATAAATTCTAGGCCCATATGAAATTGATAAGGTGCTTTAAAGTTTTAATCCCATATTGGATTTTTAACTTTTGTTAAGTCAACTTAAATAGGTAAATTACATATGCACCTAGGTAAGGAACGATACACTCATTTCTGTCACGAACCGCTGGACCACCTTATCAAACACAAACATGTCCCTAGATGAAGAGTAAACTTTGTCCCTATCACATGTCGTTGGACCACCTTATCAAACACAAACACGTCCCTAGATGGAAAGTAAACTTTGTCCCTCTCACATGTCAGACAAGGACAGGCCGATGCTTTGTCCCTCTCACATGTCAGACAAGGACAGGCCGACGCGCCGTGCTATGCACTATTTCACCCTTATCACTCACGTAAGGGTGAAATCGAGTCTCATGGATCTAGATGCATGGTGAGAAATGATTCACTCGCTTCACATTATCAAACACGTCTCATGGATCTAGATGCATGGTGAGAAACGATTCACTCGCTTCACATTATCAAACACAAACATTTCCTTAGATGTAAAGTAAACTTTGTCCTTGTCACATGTCAAGCAATGACAGTGACAAGAGCAAAGCCAATGTGCAGTGCTATGCGCCATCTCACTTTGTCGATCCCACTCTCACTTCCATTGTGGGTGTGGGGCCCAACCCAGTAGGGCAAAAGCATCACGTTGTTTTTAATTATCACTTACTCAGGATGGTCAAGGGGAGTGCAACTATTAGACTGAGTTGCGCAGATCTGCATGCATGGTGAGGAACGATTCGCTCGCTTACGTGAATGATGACTGGTGAGGAACCGCTGGATCACCTTATCAAACACAAACACATCTTTAAAGGAGAGTAAACTTTGTCCTAATCACAGTTAGGTAAGGGTGAAACCGAGTCTCATGAATCTGCATGCATGGTGAGGAACAATTCACTCGCTTATTCATGAGTGGTGAGGAACCGCTGGACCACCTTATCAAACACAAACACGTCTTTATTGCAGAGTAAATTTTGTCCCAGTCATAGTCGCAGTCAGATAAGGATCGTCTTTAATGCAGAGTAAACTTTGTCCTAGTCGCAATCAGATAAGGATGAAATCGGGTCTCGTGGATCTACATGCACGGTGAGGAATGATTTGATCGCTTTTGTGATGAACCGCTTGACCACCTTATCAAACACAAACATGTTCCTAGATGCGAAGTAAACTTTGTCCCTGTCACATATCAGACAATGACAATATGACAAGAGCAAGTTGTGTGTGGTGCTATTTACTGTCTCACCCTTTCGGTCCCACTCTCACTTCCATCATGGGGTGTAGGGCCCAACTCAGCCGGGCAAAAGCATCGTGGTGATCTTTATCACTCACTCGGCGATGGCCAAGTAGAGTGCAACTATGAGACCGAGTCGCGCAGATCTACATACATGACGAGGAACGATTCGCTCGCTTCCGTGAGTGGTGAGGAACGGCCGGACCACCTTATCAAACAAAACACATCTCTAGATGCGGAGACGCGGGGTAAATTTTGTCCTGGTCACCGTCAAATAAGGACGATGATAAGAGCAAAACCAACGCGCCGCGCTATGCGCCGTCTCACCCTGTGGTCCCACTTCCACTTCTACCTTGGGGTGTTGGGAGTAAATTTTATCTCAGTCACATGTGAGATAATAAGGACAGTAATCTATACTATAATGCAATTCTTCCAAAAGAGTGGGAAGCCTGATCTCACCTCCCCCTCACCCCGCACGCCCTCCATCGCTTCAAACACGCACGAGCACGTCCGCTCAGGTTCGATTCCTACCTGGCACGTTTGTTTTCCCTTTTCTTGTCACTAGCCAGTGCCCGTGCGCTGCTACGGGTGATAAAACTAATTAATCCAATCTGCTGCCATAAGAAGGGTTTCCAAAACAATGTTGGCACCAATAACAAAGTTACAGCGACACATGATCTATTAATTTGAATCACTGGTATAAGTGGAAATGAAACATTAATCAAACTATATAGCAGTCCAAGGCGTGTATATCAACAAACTGCAGCCCCGTCGAAATCAACATGAGGCTAAAAATGTTTGGTAGTGTCACCGTCACTCGCATATGCTGACTGTTTGGGATACAAGACCAAGGGCAAGTGCCTGGTAGTGTCTTTTGTGAGCTCAAAATTGCTCAAGAGGAGACAAATGGTAAGAATTGAAATTAATTACCTGAATAGAGCTAAAAGGCTTTGTCAACAAATCAAAACAAGGGTGCACGAGGTCAGGTAGCACATCTGCAGGAAATTCATGTACGTCTGCCAGCAAGCTAGTACAAGAAGCATTTTGCAACTGTAATTGCCTGCAAACACATGGTCAAGTGCAATTTCTATCAAGGACATGGTGCTTAGAACTCTACCATATAGTGAGCGCATGGTTCAATCTGTTGTTACTGAATTTGAGTGCAGAGAAGTGAATAAGAGGATCTAAACACATGACCACAAAACGATTGCCAGAAATCAAGAGATTCATAATATCATGTCAACAAATACTTTTATGGAGATATCAATGTAATGGATCCTTAGAAGAAAGCTCACTCAAGACACTGTAACAAAACAATTAACTATGGAAGCTTGTCTACTATGGTAAGAAATGCCATAAAGCTAAAACTTCAGGTCTGAGCATCCTATAGATCATATTTTTTCATTATGAAAGGACCTGTTATCACTCTATCTCAACTACTTACAGTAAAAGAAGAATATACACCGGTGAATATTCTAGGTACAATGCTTTTTTAATAAAAAAAGAGGCATTACAGGGTGGTTTATAGAAATTTCTAAGAAACGATTCATTCTAGGTTTCTCTTTTTAGGAGTAGAGAAATCAGATTGGACCACACATCAAATGTCTGGTTTTAATCATCAATAAAAGAAAAATGGCTAGGTTTTCAAGTGATGTTATTTTCTTTTTCTTCATCAACATGAGGCTAAAACTTAGAACAGATCAGCCATGGTGGTTACATTGACTACTTAAAAGGTATCAATGAATATAAAACAAAAAGATTGCTAGTTTTAATAAGTATGGGCACAAAGTCTTATGGCTAACTTTCAGATAAGCGGATGCTCAGTACTAACTGAAATTCAATGTATAATGCCTTCTGATAATAGGGATAAAAAAACATGGAAAAACACATCCAAGTGGCTAACCTATATCAGAAGCTAGATAGAGTGCAGCTAATGCTATGTCCCATTTCTCCTCAAATTTCAGGTGCAAGTTTCCTCATTCCTGGGGTGTCTTGAACTGGTCCAGGTGCAATTCCATTTACTCTAATGTTGTAATTTCTTCCCCACTCCAGAGCCAATGATCTTGTGTATATCAAGATCTGCCTATAGAAGCCGATCAATCATGAGAAATCAACATACTTCATCGATTTTCTCTTGCATAGCGGTTCAGAGAAGGTCCAAGTACCGTGTTATAAGAGACATGAATTTGGCACCAAACTGCAGTGTATTGTTGCACGTATTGTTGCACTTATGTTAATGATGAGGCCACCAGAAGAAGGACGTCTCCCTGGTCCACCCTTTTGAGATACTTGAGGGCTTATGTACCCACAGTGTCAATGTCAAGACTGCAGAGATATTGTCACTGCGAACTTCTCTGAAACATAGTATTTAAGTGCCATAGTACAAGAAACTTCAGTTGCATGTAGCCAATAAAAAATTCAGTTCTATGAAGTCTTTTTTTCTGATACAAATTTCAGTTGCATGGAGGCTTTTTTCAGATATAAATTTCAGTTGCATGGAGGCCAAGCATCAAACACACCTCAATAAAAACTGTACAGACAGGAACATTAATCCAAATTGTGTATTACTGCTTGAAAATTATTTTTTTGTTGATTAAATTGCACAGCTGAAAGGTAAATTGTTGACCAGCTAATGGATGGTTTCTTTTAACATAGATCGTTCTACAGATTCCAAAAGGTCCAAACAAAAATCATTCAGTTCCGTGCAGGATGGGATCTAAGAATACGGCAACAAGCTGCTGGTCCCCAATGACAAAGCCACCAAGACTCACCGAGTCGTCGTTGGTGACGGGGAGCACCATGAAGGCGTCGGGGAGGAGCTGCACGGAGGTGGCAGCGGCCAGGGATTTGGAGCCTCGTCGGCTGCAACGGTGTTCTCGGCCTCGAGCTCGGGGATGGAGCCGTAGCGCTTGGAGACGGCGTTCGGCGGACTACGGTAAACCGCGCACAACGGCGTCACGCGTGCGCGGCGACGGAGCCGTGAGAGACGGAAGCACCTCCGCGGAGGCCGTTCCTCGTCGGGGTTATACGGTTGAGCGAGCGAAGGGGGCCCGCGGCTCCTCTTGCCGGGCCGGCCGGCAAGGAGGACGAGCAAGATGACGGCGAAGCGCGAGGCGGTGTCTAGACCACGACCGCGACAGAGGTGCGCCCGGGTTGCTGCCGTCGAGTAGGGCGGGTCCCACGCCGGTGTACCCGCCACCATCGCCGCCACAAGAGGAGAAGGCAGAGGCGGCCGCCGTTTTCCCCGAGCCGGGCGTTCGTCGCGGCAACAGGCGCGGGCGGCGGCGTGGGCGGCTTCCGCGGCAACGGAAGCGTTCGATGAAGGCGGCAGAGTGGACGGAGGCGTGTGGGAGACTAAGAGCTGGGAGGAATCGGAGGTGCCTGGTTCAGGAGTGGATTGGTGCGTGCTCGGTCTTGGAGTCGCAGGTGGCCCACCTGTCGGCGCAAACTGGAGCCGAGTGGCTTCACCACGGGGAAGTGAACGGGTCTTCTTTGGTCTTTTTAGGAGTAGAGATAAAATCAAAAACCACCACGGTCACCAGCCCGATCTCCTCCCCGCACCCCATCCTCTCCCTCGTCTCCATACCAGCCCAGAGCCGCCGCCCCGCACAAGCGGTCGGTCCTCTTCCTCATCCACCCCGCCTCTCTCGCCGGGGCGGGATCCGTGCCGCACCGACCGCCGTCGCCGATGAAGAGGAGGATGACCGCGTCTTCCTCGTGCCCCTTAGGTGAGCGCAAGCACCCCTTGTGGCTTCATGGCCGGATCCGATGTCTTCAAGGCCAGGACCACGTGGTGCTTCGACACGGGCGGATGACAACGGTGGCGATGCAGGCGCAATGGCCAGCAGATGACTGCTTTGGCTGCGGTCGCCAAAACAACAACCGGCGGCAAACGGACGCTGCTTCGTGAGTGCCGGCGCGGCCAGCCGTCTCCTGGGGATCTCGCCGACTGCCGCCGCCGACTCCCATTGACGCATGGTCGCCATCTCCCGTTGATCCGGCCGGACGACGCCGACGGACTGTATCTAGGCCTGGACGCCACGCCACGCCACGCTCTATATGGTACGTGAGAAATACGTCGATCTATCCGCTTGGATCTCCCATCGCTGCTTCTCAATCTTCATGATTAAGCAAGTCGACACTCGCGAAATTCATCCACATATACATCAATTTGTTTCCCGGGCTATACCGTCACAGCTTCCCATCTCCTTGGTCAGGCAAGCCGGATAGTGGAAGCTAGCTGCTATGAGCAGGCCGCAAGGTGCCTAATTTTTTATTCCCAAAGATCTGAACTTGTGGAAACTAATTATCTAATTGACTAATTATCTTGTATCTTTATCGATCGAAATATTTCTTTGTGTAATCGATACTAATAATTGCTATAAATTGGTGCACAACTATTATACTGTGTAAATCGCTCGGTGCTTCTTAGGCTCACATCCAATAAAATCATAAATTACTACTCTCATGGTGTTGTCACTATGTAACCAGAATGAATATTCTGGTGCCGTGAATCATGAATCCCTGAGTAAGATTTTCAATATTGTTATTAAGATTTATGCCTTCCTAATTTTGATACCACCATTTCGCTTGCTCTATATTTCAATACCTGAAATCATTGCACAGATTCTTGTTTACATTTTTTCAAATCCACATGAGAAAAAGATACTATGTTTTCTTTAGTCACCTCAGAGTCTTGCGCAGGAACCTGTTGAGGTATTTCTTTTGGAGCAAAAGTTGAAGGTACATCAGCCCTCCTTATATGGTGATGCTTGTTGTCCTTTTGTAAAATCAGGGTTGTTTCACTTGTCTGCGTCCTTTCTGTCTTTTATATGGAAGAATAATCTTTGTATTAGATCAAATTTAGCAAGCTAAAGCTGTCATGCTTCTCAAACAAGGTTATATATCTTGTTAACTTCCTGTTTTACAGGTGTATGTATCTAATTGGCATGCTAATATGAACATCAAAGCTGATCTTTTAACTTTTGGATTTTATATATCTATAAACAGAATTTGAACCTTGATTTGGTTGTGATAACAATGATGATTTTGATATTTCACTTGCACATGACATGTTTGTTTAAATGACTCAGATGATTACCATATTTCTTTTCTCATACCCCGTGCTTTTGTCTAGAAGCCCCTGCCTCGCCCAAGATTCATCGTTAGTATTGGGTCAACTTTGTTTTTAATCCCTGAATTCTTTTCCAGGAAGAGTGGGAATGACAAGATGATGCTGGCATTTGCAAACAGCCGGCCAATGAACAGGTGAGAATGCAATGTATCCTGACATTTCTTCTAGGATCTAATTTTACCTAGCTGTTTCTTTCATTGGCCTATCTGATCACCTTTCAGATCAGGTGCTGACGACGGTCACAGAACTATTCAGGTGCAAGGAGGCTCAGTCCAATTAGGTTGATTTTTCACCGGTGCCTTCAATTTGGCTAGGAAGAAGAATCGATGGAGCTTGATGCTAGGAATGAAATTTTATTTTATAGTGTAATCGATTTGATTGGCTGGACTCTGCAGTAAGGCCGGATCACTACTTTGTTTGTGATGGAGGAAAAAATGAGACTGATTTGTTATCAGACCGGAGTGCTTGCTGTTTTCTTGGTTCCTAAATGGTGCTTCCTGTGTATCAGGTACCAACACAAGGTGATCCTTAAGACATTCAAGATTTCAAGTTACAAATTTTGTCGATAACATTTTCTTGGTGTAAATCGCAACAAGCTGGAGTGATACATAAGAGGAGTGCCTATTAGATTGGGTATTACTGCAGGAGATGTGGCAGGATTTATGAACAAGGATATGAAGGCCATAAATTTTTTCCTTTTATATGAATCCTATAAGGAAATGCTTATAATAATGTGGCTTCTTGTTATTCTGTCATATTCCATGGCGCAAATATACTTGTTGATAACAAAGGTTGCTGCTGCTTTGGATAGTTTGTTATCTATTCTGAGGTTGATAGCTTGCTTTGATCTCAGTAGTAGTATATGGGCCGTCGAATTTTTCTTTAAAGGTGTTCGATCCTTTTCATTGCATGTTAGCTTAGACTAAAGTAAGCATGTGAAAGTATTTGAAAATTGCATGTTCAGATGCAATGTGCTCTGACATTTCCTACGGAAGCAATACAGTGCACAGTTCATTCTTGTTTTCATTATTAATGAGATTACGAGGTGTCATTTTACATTTGTTTATCAAATTTTTGTTTATCAACAAGATTTTTCTTTGCTGACAAATTGAAGCCAAGGGAAGTAACCAGATCACGGGTGGAATTTAACAAGATTTCCTCACTGAAATCATTAAAGAGTGGAATTGCCAATCTTTCTCATCAATTGCTTTCACTAACTGGTGGTGAGAATGGCATCGAGATCGTTTTTGCTCATCAGTGGCTTCCTTCTACTTCACCCTGGATTCCGAGTTCCAAGTTGATCCTGAGGTACCATCTATCTTTCTCAATTTACCTTTCACATTTAAGCAAATCTCTTATGCAAGCTTCTTCTTGCAGGATCTTGTTGATGTGACACCCCCAACAATTGGTTGAAATAATAGGCCCATTGCAAGATGGCGCCTACACCTAAGGTTAGGTTGTAATGTTCCATCCCTAAAAGTGCTGATGAAAATAAAACCTGGTGATACCATTGAAGAACAATCAGCTACACCTCAAGGGTAAAGGAATTAGAATGGCACGGCAATGGCACCGACTACGTTGAGCGTTGCAAGCCACCTTGTCTGAAAATGCCAAGGAATGACTGCAAGCATTGATACCTCATCTAGAAATAGATAAAGAGGTCCTCTCATCAAGGGCATATATGTTAGACCTTTTCTTTGCAAATCTGTATATATGCTCACATTACATATTCACAATCCATAAGCATGACCATTTTTTTTTTGGAAATTGTGCAAAGTTGCTTGGCTTCAACTGATTGGTGCCATTTGCAAATCTATGATAGCTTCCAGCTTCTTCCATCGAAGATTCAGCTTAGTGTGTTTTCAGCTAGCATGCCCCACGGGTTCATGAGCCTGTTATGATATCAAGCAGTTCTATGTCAAAGTGGGGAAGAAAGATTGAAAGGTCACACTCTCTTATCTGTATGGGATCTTGCCAATTGTTGATAGTTCAGGCACACGGAGGCTTGATGATGATAGTTTGGACATTAAAGGCTTGATCATTACGGTGCTGAGCTCCAAAATCCCTTGAAAGGAGATATATGCTACAAAACTTAAACTATCCAAATTTCGTTTGGATATTTTTATGTGCATCCCTGAAATGAAGCCGTAGCGTTAGCACGGGCATTGTACTAGTCTTCTTAATACGATTCACGCACCAAAAGACGGCCTGTGGATCGGGCCACGTAACCCGCTAACCCACAACCGTTTGATCGGCCCTTCTTGCAATCCTTACCGTCCGATGCGGGTTCTATCGGGCCTATGACCCATCAACCCGCAAACCCGGCCGAGACTCGTCGCGAACCCACCAGGCTCCACCTCGCGGCCCCCTACGGCCTCCGCCTGCCGCGCCGCCAACCACACCGTGACTGCCTCCTCGGCCGCGGCGCATGGGCCACGGCAAGGGGCAGCCCGTCCTACTCCTCGCAGCCCCGGAGATCCGCGGCCAGCCTACGGCCTCCGCTTGACACGCCACCAGCTCCTAGCCCTACTCGACCCGGCGGTGTAGGCGACCCATGACGCCACAGAGGCTGAGCTCGTCGGCGCCGACACCGGCCAGCCTGGGGCGGTCCAGGTGCTGCGACGACGGGCGGGCAGCGGTTGGATGAGCCGCTGGATCTCCGTGTACGCCGCCTCCTGAGGCATTTCCTCCTCATCATGCTCCAGATGGCTCTTTAGGTCAGTAGTGAATTGTTACGCTCCTTCCCATCGTGAATTGTTACGCTCCTTCCCATCAATTCCCCGGAGCAATAATCAACCTTTTTTTTAATTCCTCCGCAAATTGTACAGTTCTCTTAGATTTCTGCAACTTGATCGCTGGCCGTGCTTATGTTTTGGTGCTAGATCCATTATCTACTCACTGATCATAATGCTCGGGGCCCTCTTAGTTATATCTGCAACTTAACTTTGCATAATGGGGGGCTTGAACACTGTATTTCTGATTCATTGCATAGATATTTTATTTCGATATACCTTGTTGTGGAAACCTGAGTGATCAATTCTATTGGTGCTGGCTGTGATTTCCATCTAAACAACAGCAAGCTGTGCAATGTTGCAATCAAATGCTACTGGTTAGGGGCTGCAAGTATCAGCCTTAGATCGTGAAACTAGCAATGGGTACCATCAGCTTGCATATGACAAGTGCCAACTAACAATTTTCATGTGCTCAACCCCATCCATTGTAATCTTTGAGTACCTCTTCATATTTAACGTTTATGCACAAAAACAGACTGCCAGCAAGGTACATGTCAATGCATGATTACATGATTACAATGTTCTGTCAAACCTTTAAAACTACAAACAAACTTACATATGCAGTGGGTTTCAGGATATAGCTATTGAGCATTGTAATAGGGAGGCAAACTAAGCAACACATAATTTAGTAAGAAGAGCGAAGCAGCTTAAGCAAAATTGTACATGGGACGATGAACCCCTAGCTTCATACTTGACTACATGGCAAATGTAACTATCCTGACTGAATAAAGTATGCTGAATTGTTTCAGAAAAAAACTTATCTTCGGATTGCATAGCTAGCCTCGGCTCTATTACTCAAGCTACCTCGGTTTATAAATATCTGTCTCTAATTAGGTAAAATACGACAAAGCCATGTCCCAGATGCTCGAAATGACCGAGAACCAACAACACGCCACTCGTCTGTTCTCCACCCTCCGCATGCTGCATCCTCTGCATCAAGCAAACCAAACAATGGGCATGCCTATCTCCTCGGTGACACCTTCAACTAATTGTCTGCGTGGAACTGACAGAGACAATCATGCCTTACAACCATAAGGTATGTTCTATTTATCCTCCCCATTCTTCACCCTTGCTTTGATTGAGAATTTAAGAAGAAGCTGCTTTTGTGATGGGTCATGGTTGCGTTTTGATAAGTAGATAGATAGAAGATTTAATTAGGAAAGAATCTAGATAGAAGATTTCGAATTGAGAGGGCTATAGGATGGCAATTGTTCTTTATTTTACATTGAATTGTGTAAACCATATATGCCTAAATATAGTTTTTGCATGTGATAAGTAGGTTTTGCTGTAAGATGACAGAGGCAAGCAGAGGATCCAAAGGAAGTGCTTTAACACATTATTATAATAGGATCAAGGATGATGGTTCTTCAAGAGTGATCTTGCTGCCAAGTGGTGTGAGCAAAAGGCTAGCGAAGTGATATCGGTTTTTTTACTCTTAGGGTTAAGGAGCTGGATAATATACACTGGGATTGCTCAAACTTTCACAATGCACATCAATTATATTGATCTTGATTTTCTAGCAGCTTGTGACAAACAATACATTCACCTTTTCCTTACTCTCAAATTATATGTACCTTTTACATAAATCAATATGCTTCCATGTTTATCAAACAAATTAAGTATCTGCATTCTCAACTTTCAAGAGTGCGAAGCTTGACTTTTGGATTAATATGTATATATATAATATATAATATTTTTCTTAACTCTCAGTGAGTCAACATATAACTTTTTATAAATTAATATTTGATTGTTCATGTGCATCGTTGAAATGTCGCGGCACACTGGCCACAAGCGGCAACGCCGCGAGCATTTCTAGTAAGAGCTAAACCCGATGCGCACCTTATCTGTTCTACTCCTACTTCAACTTCCATCGTGTGTTCGTTTCAAAAAGAAAAAAAAAACTTGTGTTGTTCATGCTCCATCGTGGAGGCGGCCGGAAACGGTTCACCGGCCGGTAAGTCCGGTTACCGGCCGGAAACCGGAGAAATTCAAATTTGAATTTGAACGCGCTGTGGTTCGGTTTCCGGTCGGTAAACCGCCCGGTTTGTCCGGTTTACCGCCCGGTTTGTCCGGTTTACCACCCGGTTTGAGCGGTTTGAGCGGTTTTTTCAAAATTCAAATTTATTTTTTTTAAAAAAATGCTAAAAAATTTCCTAAAAATACTTCATGATTTGTAGAATCCAATGATGTCAAAATTACTCAAATTTGAGTGTGTTTAGTATGTTTTTCGACCTTCATGATTTAATGGGCCTTCACGGGCCGGCTGTGTATTTTTTCTTTTTCTTTTTTTTTAAAATTCTAAACGTCTAAATAAATATTAAACGAACTCAAATTTGAATAATTTTGACACCATTGGGTTCTATAAATCATGAGCTATTTTTAGAAATTTTTTCAGCATTTTTTTTTCAAATTTTAATTTTGAATTTGGGACTTACCGAACCGGACCGGACCGGAACCGGTCCGGCCCGGTAAGTCCGGTAACCGCGGTTACCGGCCGGTAACCGAGCGGTAAAAAAAACGCTCTGGTGCATCCGAAAGGACAACAGCATCGCGGGGGTGATCAACTGCCAAAATGGAAGTGGGACCCACGGGTGATCAATGAAGGCCCCCACCAACCCAAAGCGCCTGCAGTTTCCTCTCCCTGGCCTCCTCCGTTCGTTGACGCCTCGCTCGCCGACAGAAAACCCCCGCCCCGACCGCTGGGCTGCCCCCACCGAAAACGGAAAACCCCGCCGCCGACCACCGCCGATGGCCGCGGGCGAGCATCCACTGGTCCAGCATTCCACCGTCCCGCTCGTCCCCGACGCTGCCGACGCCGCCTCCGAACCCTCCATCCGGCCGGCCATCTTCCTGCGGCCCCGCGCGGGGGACGACGCCGCCGCTCCCCCTGCTCCGCCCGCCGGCCCCGGCCCCGCCCCCGTCCCCGCCCTCCCGAACGGGACCGAGGTGGAGTTCAAGGGCTGGGCGGGCGTGCCCCGGCGGTGGCCCGAGTGGGTGGCCAAGCTCCGCCGGCGCCACGAGCCGCTGTGGCGGGAGGCCGGGATCCTGCGCGGCATCCTCGCCAGCACGTGCCGGGTGCGCCGCCGCAAGCACGGGCGCGAGCTGCTGCAGCTCGCCGCATTCTGGTCCGGCGCCACGGCCACCTTCGTCTTCCCCTGGGGCGAGGCCACGCTCACCCTCGAGGACATCGACGTGCTCGCCGGCCTGCCGCTCCTCGGCGTCCCCGTGCGCGAGCCCGTGTCGGGCAGGCTCCAGAAGGATGTGGCCCGGATCGAGGCCGTCCGGGCCGTGCTGAACCGGAGCAAGAAGAAGAAACCCTGCTACAGCGCGTGGGTGAAGCGCTTCGTCGACCGCGCACAGGAGGAGGACGCGCCGGCGTCCGCGGCCGACGGCGAGGCGCGTGAGCTGCTCGAGCATGGCGCCTTCCTCTCCATGTGGCTGTCCCTCTTCGTTCTCCCGGGCCCGCCATTCGACGTCGTCCGCCGGGAGGTCCTTCCGCTCGCGGCCCGTCTGGCGCGCGGCGAGAGGGTGGCGCTCGCCCCCGCCGCGCTCGCCACCATCTACCACGATCTGTCCGCGCTCAAACGCCTCATAACCTCGGGCAAGAAAAACGACGAGCCCTTCGTCGTCCCGGCACCAATGCACATCCTCCAGCTCTGGGTCTGGGAGCATTTCACCCAGCTCCGCCCTGAACCAGTGGCCTCCTCTGCTCCTGACATGCCAAGGGCTGCCCGATGGCATGAGGCTGGAAAAAAGCTGAGCTCCGAGTTCGTGCACGGCGTGTTCATGTCACCAAACGAGTTTCAGTGGAGGCCGTATGGAAATTGCAGTTTGTTTGGTCTGCAGCCAGAGATGGGTGGTTTTCCGGTCAGCGGTCAGGATATAGCAACAAGTGAAGCCCTCTTGTCCTTGGCGCGGTGTTTGCACGCTTGTGAGCTCGTGGGCATGAACTGCATTCAGCATTATAATCCTCATCGTGTTGCAAGGCAGCTTGGCTTCGATCAGGACATCCCTGGGACGGTTCCCTGTGCAAGCTCAGGTTGGGAGAAAGCATGGGAGACATACAACAACATAGACGCCAAAGAAATTTCTGGATTGATCTTTCCAAGACACAAGCCCAGTGTGACGGTTCAGTATGCAGAGTGGTGGAAGCCTTACACATCAGCATGCCGTAGTGCCATTGCTAATGCTGCAAAGATGAAAGATGGCCAGGATTTTGTTAATCCAGCGAAAAGGAACGGTAGTGCTATGGCTAATGCTGCAAAGAAGAAAGATGGCCAGGATTTTGTTAATCCAGCGAAAAGGAAAATGGAATGGGTTCTTGAAGGAAATTCTGTCAAAAAGCTGCGTCTGCCTGTGGTCACTGCTGCCAGGGGCTGCCAGCCCAATATACTAGCCGGAACTAAGGTCTACCCTTCCCAGTCCTCAGGCAGCCATGCAGCAATAAGACGAGCTGCGGCATCACCAGGGCTAGTTCTCCGTGCGTGTCCACCCCACCTAAGATTTAGAGCTATGTCCGCTACCGGGATGCCTCAGCCAGTACCAGATGTGGATGATGATCCACGAGATCACATTTCTCTTTCTGAAAGGCTCAAGAGCATTACTAAGATGCATAAGCAGCCCAACACAGGATGTTTGGTAAAGGGTGGTCAGCAGGAGAGGACTGTTGAGAGTCTGAAGATTGTTATACCAAAATCTCCAAGTGTTGGCCCAAAGAAGGCAGTTTTAGACAAAGTTATTGAGCACGCTTTTCCTGATGCAATTTTGAGCTCAGCTACTATAGTTGATGAATCATCTTGTGGGTTTGTTACGGAAAGGCCACAGGACAAATGTCTCCAACAAAGTAAAGATGGAGATCTTAATACTGCCAACGGGGAAAATAGTAGCAGAACAGAGGATTGTGATGCCGTGCTTCTTAATGTTGGCCAGGGTGCCGTGAGTACTGGAAGAAATCAAGCCATTGGAATTGGGACTGAGGTTGATATGCTTTCAACACATGAAGAATTCTTGGTGATCAGCAGTGATGATGACGAGTGTGATAAATCAAGCAGCAAGGGACATGAGGTGAGTGCAACGCATCTGAAATGTCATATGTCGGGGTCAAAAATTTCCCTTATAGGGGAGCGAAATGAAGATAACAAGCTGGTTGATGCAAGAAACGACGAGCAAGACAGGCAAGTTTTGAAGAAAGTGACTAAACAAGGCAATTTCGGTGATATCATTGAAATCAGCGATGATGAGCTTGATGAAGAAACAAGCAAGAAAGCTGGGGTGTTTGTTGAAGCAACAAGCAAGGAAGATGCTCTAAGTACCATGCATCTGAAATCTCCCAAGATGGAACCAACGTGGACCATGTTACAGGAGTGCAATGAAGAAAATCAGATGGTCAGGGAAACAAATGACGAGCAGGACAATGGAGTGATGAAAGAAGGCACAGTGCAAAACAGTTATGATCATCAGGTTGCAAGTGTTCAAGATGACACAACTATAAGGCGACAGCCAGATGTGTTAACTCATGCTACTACTTTTCAAACCAATGATGGTCTCTTACAAGGACCAACTGAAGAAATGGATACATGCATTGTCACAGGGGATATTGGCAATATTGACAAGGTGCCCAATGAAAATGGTGGTTCTCTGAATTTTAGTGAAAAAGGAAATGAAGATACCTTAGTGTCAAACCAAGAATTAGAACATCCTATGGAACACTCAGCAGGAGCCAGTAGAAAGAAATCAGGTATAAAAATTTGCTGATGCAGCAGACATATACTCCAAATTAGCTGAAATGAAAATCAAATCCCAAATTTAAACTGTCTTTGCCTCCTTTTCTTTTTGCAGGAAACAGTGAGGCATGCTCTAACAGGCTGTCAGATGGAAATACTAAACTGGTTAGCCATGAAGTTTGTACTAAAACACTGTACTATCTTAGTCGGTTTGATCGGACGAAAGATGCTTGGGATAATGATGCAAATACCCTACCAAGAAGGGCAGTTGGTACGATGGAAATGATACAAAAAGCATCTGCAATTCGACAAGCCGAAATGGCTGAGTTGAAGATAAAGATTGATACTCTTAGGGAAGAGATTCAGGCACTAGAGGCAGCTGAGAAAGGAAAATCACCTGAGTGAAGTATAACTTGAAAAAGAGTAGGTATGTATTAGTCTTTAAACCAGATGGTTTAGTTCAGTAATAGAACGCGCTAGGCTTTCTGGTGAAATTAGTCTCCTTTGTGAATTTGGTCTCAGTTGTTTAATTAATGTGTAAGTGTCTAGTTCTGAAAAGGCTGTTGCACTTCAATCCAATTAGGCTTCAATACTTTGCCTTGGAATGAATGAACTAATAATCAATGGTAAATCTGTCTTTCCTTTACGGTCTTGGCTACTCTTTACGGTCTTGGCTACTCTTTACGGTTTTGGCTACTCTTTACGGTCTTGGCTACTCTTTGGATTTTCTGAGAATACTTATTCTCAAAACCTGCTGGCCTACCAGATAATCGTTTAGTCTCAAAAGGCCTACTACATCAAATGGGGTTTGCATATAAAATTAGCATTTTGCTACTTTGCTGAGGCACTATCCATCCATGTGACCATGTGCCATTTGACGCCTGACTTACTAATCGGGAAACTGCAGGCACACACAAAGTTAGAAGATTTAAAAGTTCTTTTTCCCCTCAAAGCTAGATATTCTTCTCAGTTGTATTTCGATCTGAGATCTGCTTTTTAGTTTGTAGCTCATTTCTCTGAACCTTGGGTCTATGGTAGTTTGTAACTATTGAACATAGAAGTTGATACACAGGTAACTGCCAAATATAATTTTATTTTATTGTACATCAGATATCTCACAACAGGAAAGATTTTTAAAAATTGTATAGAGTGAGTTCATATAATCATCCATTATCTGAAATTTTGGTGCTTGGAGAGTTGGAGTAGAAACAGTAGGATTGTTGCTACCAAACTATAAACCTTTCCAAATATAGTTGCTCATATTCAAATATAAAACCTCCTTTCACCCTTTTTTCCTTGTCATAAGTTGCATTCGGGCTGCAGTTAATCAATGTCCCAGTAAGCTAAGCCTAACTTCTGAGCTTTTTACCGCTCACATGGGTTGCCTGCCATGGGATTGCCGGAGGTTGTTGAATTATTCATTTTCCTTTCAATGGCTAAGGAGTTCTTCGAGGAGGATATACGAGCTGATTGGTTCGTACCCTGAAAAACGCGCCTGGCCCATGCAGCGACACCAGGCGTCCGATTTCCAACGCCTGGGGTCAGATCTGGTTTCCTGGCTGCAGCACCCAGGCGAGGGCTCAAACAAAACAGGGGGAAGTGCTCAGGTGTTCGCTGGTAGGTGCAGGTGAATTAACACCATGAGCCCTTGGTGCAGGTTTTCTTCCATGTGTGCTTCCATCTTGGCTTGGATCGAGCAGCATCCCTCGAGGTAATCATATTTCACAAATGTTCTGAGTTTGAGAGACAGTTTGATTAATGAGATGTGGTTAAATATACAAAATCACCAGATTTCATACTGTTTTATTTAATACTCTCTGCCTGTTGAAATCAAATCATCTTAATTTCATACTGTTTTATTTAATATGTCTTTTGAAATCAAATCATCTTGTCGGTGACCTGTGTATGGCAGTATGAATTGATTTGTACCGTGGTCTATGAATCATCTCTTATACTTCTACAGAATCCTAAGTCAAACGGTGGGAATAGCATTAGTTTCTAGTAATATGAGAATTGAAGTAGGCATGTTAAGGATCTTTGGAGATGATTGCATAAAGTGCTAGTGTTCCTAAAATGTGTTATCATGTATATTTCCTAAAATGTAAATCAAGTCAGAAATATTGGTATAATCGTTATCTCTTTTTAAGTATATTTGGATGTAAGAATGCTATGTTGTTGCTTCCTCAGTTCAACTATTTATATGCAATGCACAGAAATGTATTCTTCCATTGTTTGTGATATAATTATTCAAACTACTCAATTCAAGGTGCTCTGTTTCAAAAGCAGGACTTTGTCAAACATATTGGTTCGTGCAGACAAAGACAAAGAATTGAGATGTACAAACTAATTCGTTTGATACTTTCTTCAGCTACTCTTGTTTAATCTCTCATATTCTTTCTCAATGATCCCTGTGTCAAGGAAATGTAGGTTGACTAGCTTATTTTGCTGCCCAATATTTAGTGTTGTCGTTTGTTTGGTGTAATGCCCAGACCACATCACATTCATTTTAAAAAGGATTTTTTCTACTTCGGTTTATGCTATGAATGATTACTATTCTGGAGTCATGTAGTGACATTTCCAAATTTACTTAATTAGTAATAATCATTGCTATTGCATTTTACTCCAGGTTTTGCGTTAGCTGTAGATTCTAATTGTTGTTTGAACTGCCAGTTGTCACTATGACAAACTTCACACTAGTCCTCCTAAATAATTGCTTACTTTCGTTGCCATCATGAGTTACTGACTTCTTCATTGCTTTCTAATTTGTGATACTGTCATAAGTTTGTGCAATAATAATAAATAGTAAAATGTAAGCATGCAATGTACTTTTTTAACAAAATGCAGAGGACTATCAAATTACCAACATTCCTGTTTATTTGTGCTCATAAATAACCAAGAAATTTGGTTCTTCCTCGTATCAGATATCACTAATTCAATGGTGCTGATAAACTAGGGGTACTCTCTTTTATTTTGTTAGGAGACATTAGAATGTCAGTAGGGCTATAATCCCCAAGCCCATTTTGGTAAGCTTTGGCTAAACAGAGGTTTGGATTTTGTTGGGCTTTGCTGATGCAGTTATTCTACTTTGGGAGATGTCTGGCCATTGTTTAGTGTCGCTTTCAAGAACATTTTACGTGGGATATTGATATAGGTAGAGTGCTACCCTTTTATTTTCTGTTCAAGATGTAACAGCAACGAAACAGCTATGCTGTAACTTACGCCCTTTGGCCAAGAGGTGAAGTGGAAGATGGTTGAGGTTCACTGCTCACTTGTTCCTTCTCAGCATACTCTGCTTCAAACAGTGCACGTTTGCAACATCACTTTAAAGAAAAAAGTTGGAGAAAACACAGATTTTGGGTGTTCCCATATGTGGAGCTGAGCAGATTCTCTCTTGTGGGTTTGAGCTACCTATCTTATCATTGTTCATCTTTGTTAACCAGTGGATCCTATTGTAAATTTGGCCACAATAATCATGACACACAAGATTAGTATAGCAGCTGCATGCATATAGAAATGAAAGGGACATTAGCTTTCATTGTTGTGATTACTTTTGAACCAAGAAAAATGTTGCTTTTCCATATAGCAGTCTGTTCTGTTGTGACACAGCTGCATGCTCTTATAGAGTACGAGACCTCACACCAAGCCGACAGAGCAGTAAGTCAGTTTCAGACACATGAAACCTTGAATCTTATACTTCCAAAAGTTCCCGTTCGTTGCTCACTTGTGCCATTGGAATTGAAATCTGTTTTTGTTCTTCATCAGGTGGACAAGTTGAACGACGAGAGAAACTGGAGGAAGGGCCTCCGCGTGCGCCCTGTGCTGCGATGATCGGTAACTGAAGCTCATTCATTCGTTCATCGGTTCTAGTCACATTTCAGAATCAGAACTGATCACTGACCTGATATGCTGGCGTCCATTTAACTCACCACAGCCCAAGACGGCAACACGGCTGAAACGGCCGGACTTGGACCATCTGGCCGCCTCCGACGAGGACCGCTCGCCGCGGTTGTCCTCCCCGACGGCGGCGCACTTTCCTGACCACAGCGTAAGCTGCCTGAAACGCCACTCCCTGGCACATGCTATGTCCCTGCCTGAACATGTCTGCCGCTAACTGATGTGCGCGATTGCGCACACTTGCCTTGGCAGCAGCAGGAGGAGGACCAGCACCAGCACGTCGGCGCCAAGAAGCCATGAGGCAGAGGAGGACGGGGCAGGCCGCCGCTGACGCCGCTCTCCTCCGCGCACGCTGCTGCCGGCGCGCCCGGGCATTTCGACAGCCTCGCGGCGAGCCTGCGGCACGCGGGAGGCCGCCGGCGCCTGCCATGGCATCGGCTGCTGTCGTCCGGGTCGTGTAGGTCGCCAGCTCCGCGCGGTGGTGTCTGACCGGTCAAATGTTCGACGCTTGATTTGTTTTGTTTTGAGCAAAAGGAGACGATGAAAGTGGCAGCATCTTCTCTCTTTTTTCCTTTCCTTTTTCTTTCTTCTGGGATCTAATAATCTTTTTGATCTTGCATTGTTGTCTAGAGGTAAATCTGTCATGTAATTCGAGGAGGTGTGGCAAAAGTACGGTCGTGACCGAATTATCTTTTGGAGTTTTGATTCCGACTACATCTTCTGAGTAAATTAAAATCAGTATAATAGTTAGTTTGATTATCCATGGAAAGTGATTAAGATAAACTCCATTTATAAATGATTCTGTACTTCGAGTAAATTAGCAGATGTTGGTGTTTTTACCACCGGTTGTGATTATAGATCCTATTATGTGTAACAGATATAGAGGCTTGCGCATTGGACTCTGATTTACAAGATGGTACTTTACATCTAAAAAATGTATGATGGTGGTTGTATTGTTTGTGCTCTTATGCATATGAGTTCAGGGTTTAATGGAGGTCTAAGAGCATGTTATTACTAGATAGGGTGTCCACCTGGGAGAGCTCCCTATTTGCCTTATATAGTTTGTTGTAGGATTAGAAGCAAGTCTTGTCTTGATAGGCAAAGAGTCAAGATCCGACTAATGGTTAGTACATGTATTATATCGATCTATGTGCAATGACCTGAATTTGATGGTAGTGCTAAGATCTAAGCAAAAACATTGATGTATCATGCATGTCACCGTCACCACAATCATTCACACCTAAGATCAAGTATACCATACCAACGAATATAGAGCACAATTTTACGAAGTAATTGTTCTTATGGTTTTGCTAAGTCATACATTACATATCTATTTATGAGGTGAAGGTCGTGTTGTTGTCCTCTTTCGATTCTAGTTAGATAATGGGATAGTAGTGCGGCTCAAGGAAATGGAAAAGGAAGAGAGGTGGAAAGAGAAACTATGTATTAACCTCTACAAGTGACCCATTAAGAGAAGATGACAGGGCATTAGGATAGACAATGGGTATCACGATAGGCCGAGGTGATTAATTGGGTGGGACCGTGGAGTAGTTCCGTTTTCCGAATGAAAACATATTATTATGGTGCCGGTAACATGCATACCTTCACGTGGATCCTCGTCGCGCATCGACCGTGAAATAGATGAAAATGAAATAAATATAAAAGTAAGCGATAATTTTGGCACACTGTACAAAATTGGTAAACTGCAACATATTATTAATATTATTCTAGCGCAAATACACAAAATATACAAAACTTCAAATATACAAAACTTCACAACGAAACACATCACAAATTCTAGAGATATCTACGTGCATATATGTGGAAAACGGACTGGAAATGCAGAGACGAAGAACCATCCTTGTGAGTCTCGTTGAGGATTAAGGGTTTAACTATCAGATCTCGATATTAACCAAGTGACAACAGACATTCTACGGTCTGTTAGCACAAAGTGAGGTGCTCGATTAGCATAACACATGTGCCTTTGAGCTTTCTATCTACTACAGTAAGATTGTGGTTGGTTCAGTTTGTAGGTGTTTTGCTACCAAAAAGCAAGGCGTCAACTAAAACATGTGGAACCTGAAATTTCCTTTTTTTTTCCTAAAAGCATTTGTTTCTGCGTAGTATAATTTTCGCAGCACCTTTAGCCCTACTTTTGGCTCTCAGTTATAAAAGGTGGTTGTCAAAGATATATTCCCAACAGCAAAGATAATGTCCAAAGGAACTCACAATGCATACTCTATTATAGAGTCCAAATCTATTTATTACCATCATATTTATAGTACTTTGCTGATGTAACCTTGAAATTATCGTTGGTTTGGAGTTTAAATAGGATTTTGTGTCTTAGTTTTTTTTTTTTTAAAAAAAGGTATTTCATTAAGAGAAGTGTGATACTTCCCGATCATGACTCTCACTAGGGATTTCATGTGGTTTTCGACGTCTTGAAAAAGACACCGATACGTTTGGTGAGGTGAAACGTTTGCCATCTCTCTCCTCCTCGTAACAAAACTTCAAATCTATCGTATTGAGACCGATATATTAGAGTATACTAGTTAAGTACCCGTGCGTTGCTACGGGAGATAGATGTTAGGCAATATAATTAACAAGCCTTTACATGTTTTGTCTGATAAAGATGACTCTGAAAACTATTCAGTGACTTATATGATCTGTGACAGTATTTCTTTTGCACTATAATTCAAAATTACAAACGAATTTTAATTATGTAATCCAAGTACAACATTGATCGTGATCATAAACCACTCTTGATTACCAAGTGAACAATTTAAAATACCTTTTTTTTTTCTCGTTACGTTAGAGCAACTTAATAGACACAACCTTAGTATATAATAAGAACACCACCTTGTGTATACATATAAAAGAGCAAGCTTTATGTAAGGGTAATCTTTAGACTCATAATAATATATATAAAAGAAAAAAAGACATACCGACCCTGCGCATCCTATCACTCTTAAACATTTTTGCCTCATCCTACAACTTATTTTTTGTTTACCATAGAAAGGCTGGAGGTCCCATAGTTGTGGTCTCCAGTATCCTTCATGTTCTACTAAATCAGCTCCTAATATGGTCAAATGGAGGATGTCACACAAGCACAAGACAAAATGAAATAAAAAAAATGTCTGAATGCACAAGCATCGCAGCTTCTTGGAAAAGATCAATAATAACCAAAAGAAATTATGAAGAAAATCTAGCATAAAAAAAATTGGAGTAGGTTTGGGAAGCAAATCTCCCGAACCATTTGACAAGCAGAGAAATCAGATGAGACGTAAATCACATGATCCACACCTGCTACACATTATCCCACCTACCAGACCCATCCATCACCATCCAATTCCCGGTGAAGACAAACCGCATGCACAAGTAAAGATGTACTATCTTTGAAAGGTCTAGGCATGCAACATAAATCAAGAGGACAATTGTGTAGTTAACAATTAATCATGGTATGTGAATAGGAAGCAGAAGTAGGGAAGGCATATCGGTTGGAGCATTGATTTTTGATATCTTCTTCCGTCTCCTCCTTGGCCTTCTTGATGTTGGTCCAGTATCGTTGAAACCCCTATTAGACAACAAGACATCGTCATTGTTATGGTCTGCACTGTCCTGCCAAAACCAACGCATTGGTAAGAAGCATTGTATCTGGAGAAACATAAGTTAACACAGAGCTCAATTCTCCGCATCAATCCAAATCAAGTACAATCCCGAGACGGTGAAAAGTAAATCTTCCACAGCAATCAATCAATAGTTTGTCGAAAGGTAATAGGAACCAAAAATCCTTCTCTAGCACTGAAGAAGGGACCAATGGGCCCTGGGCACTCACGTAGGTCTTGAGGATGAGTGCGATTGTCGTCGTGGAACAGCCATAGAATATTTTTAACCATGATCTCGTCTTCGGGCTCCGGTACCATGGTGTAGACGGCTTTGCTGCCTCCTCCGCTGATTTGTGCATCTGTCCAGGCCCAACCTTCACGCTTCTTGTCAGCCGTCGGCTGCAGCGGCAGCCGGTAGCAAGCTTGCAGCCGCCGCCTGCGAGGTTCCCATCATCCGCCGCTCAGGCCACACGCCCGCCCGCCGCTGCTCACGGCTGTCGCTCACGAGGCTGCCTGCCACACTGCAGCCCGCGCAGATCCCTAGCGGCCACACGCGCTCACGTCGTCGTCCGCGAGCTCGCAACCGCGCTTTGCCACGAGGGCGGAGGACCGGCCTTCGATAGGACACACCCGATGGCGGCGCAAGGAGGAGGGTACTTTTTTTTGGAGACGTGGGAACGGTTTAATTTCCTTTTTATTTTTAACCGGAAGGGAGGCAAGCGTGGGCGCCGGTTTTGGTGGAGGCCGCGCGTGTGACGGGGGCGATTAGCGTGGTGCGGGGTCATTAGCGGAGGCAGGCCAATAAGTTTTGCGGAGACGATATCATTTTAGTAGTAAGATTTGGTGTGTCAAATGACCTGGTCTTAATACCTCACGATAGAGAGGCTTCTCTCCTTGCTTGTAGGCATGGTGACAGGGCACAATTAGCTCCCCTTGCTTGTAGGTTGTAGCTATGTTGATTGGATGACACATTTATATTTCTAAAATAGATGTCATTTTTGCTTTGAGAGAAGCTAATTTTTTTAGATTTTAACTAACTATAATAGAGAATATTATATTTATAATATACAATTAGTATCATTAGATAGATCGTTAAATATATTTTGAAAATAAAATTATTCAGAGATGTAAATGTTACATATATTTTCTATAAATCTAGTTAAAAAAGTTTAACTTATACACGTCTAGTAAAACCTCATAGGGAGTATGTACATGCACACCGCGGTTAATAGACAACAGGCATTCCCCATTCTTCACTTTGAAGGGCAACCGTTGCTGAAAGGCGGTGCTGGCCACGTCTTCTAAAAGGAATGCTGCAACGGGGCTCTATCCACGTCGCTTGCAAATCGCTGGGCGTGTCCACGTCCTCATTAAATCCTTTTACTTGGCTGCGGCGGCTCCACGTCGCCTCCTGTGTTCGGGCCACGTCGTTCCAAATTCACAGAGACTATCCACGTCGCTCCAGTTGCATTTTTGCAAAAAGGCCCTATTTCTTCTTGAAATCACAGTCTCCTGCACCCAGGTCCCCCGTGAACAGTAACTGAGGTCTGTTTTTTTCGCTTAGGCCCCGTAAAATAGAAATCCGTCGCCCGAAGAAGACAAAATTCCGCGTCGCTTTTTCATTTACCCCCCCGCCTCCCTTCATATAAATTGAGCCCTCCCCTCAAAACAAAAAAAAAAAAAAAAAAAAAAAATCCCCAACCTCCCGTCTTTCTTCCCCACCCCGTCTCTCCTCCCGTGTACACGGCGACGGCGGCCGGCCTCCCCAGATGCAGCGAGGGCCGGGCGAGCGGCGCGGCGGCCGGCGCACCGCCGACCCGCGCGGCCGGACGCGGCGGCGCAGGGTGGCCAGGGCGCCCCCTCTCCCTCTCCGTCCCGTCGCCTCCACCGCCTCCCCTGGATGCGGCGCGGGGCGAGCGTGCGGCGCGGCGGCCGGCTCGCTGCGGGGCCGCGCGCCCGACCGCGGTGGCGAGCAGCTCGGTGACGGCGGCGGCGCGGGCGAGCGGGCGCGGCGAGCGACGCGGCGCGGTGTGCGCCGCCGGCGCGGGCGGCTCCCTCCTCCCTCCCCGGTCCGGCACGGCGACGACGCGACCGGCTGCGGCGGCGTGGCTGCCGGCGTCCTCCCTCCCCTCCCCCTCTACCTCCATCTCCATCTGAGCCTCCTCGCACCTCCGTCGACGAACACGCGGCTAGGGCGGGTCCCACGCTGCTTCGGTCCCCTTCTCTCTCGGAGTGGTGGCGCTGCTGTGGACTCTGAACACGGCGGCCTCCCAGTCCAACGCGCAGAGGTCGGGTGGAGGTGAGAAATTCAAGTCTTTCATGTCCTAGGGTTTGTTGGAGGTGGATTTTGTCTCTAGCTTTTGTGGATTTTGATTCTTTTCTGCAGCCCAAGTGACTCAGAAATTTTTGCATTTTCATGCCAGTTTCCTGGATGGATTTGAACTCGACTTTTTTTTTTGGTTCTCCACACCCAGGAGTGGATGGAACAGCTGCTACTGCAGCAGAGGTTTTCGCGGATGATCCCGGTCTGGGCGGCCTGGCCGGTGCAGCGACGGCGGCCTAGGGTTTCGTGACGGCGGCGACTTAGGGTTTCATGACGGCGGCGCGCGAGCTTCGTCCTCCGCTCGGCACCTCCTGCCATGGCGCAGTAGACGTCACCAACTCCTACGCCAGTAAAACCTCTCAACCCGTAGGTACCTCCTTGCACGGGCTTGGTTCACCCGGGGGATCCGATCTGGTGCTCGCCTTGCCGGAGGAGATGAACGGCGCTGTGGGCAGCCACCACCAGCTGCATCAGAGGATCTGGGCTCTGGCGGCAACAGCAGGCTAGGTACAGTGCTCTTGCAGCATGTTCGATCAATTGCCTCTTCACATTTTTCATTCAGAGTTGAGGTCACCGAGTTTTCTGCACTTTCAGTTTTCAGGGCTGCTGTGAGAGGATTGATCATTTACTATTTACTGGTCACTGCAGAGGATTGATCGGTTACTATTT
The DNA here is from genome assembly GCA_018135685.1 of Themeda triandra. Taxonomy (NCBI): domain Eukaryota; kingdom Viridiplantae; phylum Streptophyta; class Magnoliopsida; order Poales; family Poaceae; genus Themeda; species Themeda triandra. Next base: position 667,156 of record JAENPR010000169.1, on the reverse strand, counting down.
ACTGGTCGCGTTAATCTGATGTATATATATATTGACTACTACCATTGACGTCATATCAGATTGTGATGCATATATTGGCTTAGATTGTGATGCATATATTGACTTTTGTTCCTTTACAGATGCAGTGGAAAAAAGTTTGGATGTCATCTCATAGGGCAAAAGAAATAGCCATAATGACAGGACCGCTGCAACAAGAATTATATTATTTTTCTTGGTTTACAGTTACAATTTATTTGAGATGGAGTACCTATCTTGTCCAACCTTTTGCACACAGTAAAAAGGATTCACTGCTTCATAATCCTACTCTGCCAACATATATGATCGACTTCTATTTCGCCTTGGTAGCTGTATAAGCACTTACCTTAACTATTTGTTGTCCCATTGCAGGAGTCAGATCCTGAGCTTCTGAAGAAAGGAGAGGGTTTTGGCACAAGTTCAGATAGAGCATTTTGGTGAGTTCTTGTGCCTCTTCTTGCTTGCTTATGCAGCGTCTGCACATTCATCCCACTACAATGAAACAGAAGGTATTTGATTCAGTATGCCAAGTTGTCTGGTAGCTAGAATAGTGGTCCATTTTGGTTGCTACGTATAGATGTAGTGTTGTCCCGTGCACAAATGTTCATCCGTGCTTTAACAAATATAGTGCCTGGATGCATTGATAGACATTACAGAATGAGCTTTCATGTATCCAAGAATACAATCCGATGGTTATTATTGCAAGCAACAGTACTTTTCAGTGCCTGTCATTGTGCGTCGCTGTGAAAAATCAATTGATGGCATTTTGCTTATTTCTGGACCTACTCTTATTTCTTATATTCTTTCTATCTTCTTTTACTCGACCTTTTTTTATATGTCTCTAAGCACTCAGATTAAGATTAGAACCCATATTCAATATTTGCTTATTCACATTATTTACAGAAAGCTAACTACGGCAATGTTGTTCCCTTAGTGGTTATAGTTTTCCTATTTAGATAGGCTTCTTGTGCCGTGAATTAGACCCAGTCTATAAATATCTCCGAGGTTAATTTTTAGTGATGGTCTCCTGTTTCGTTAAGAATCTACTTTTCAGCGTATTCTTTTTTAGTTTCAATTTCAGGTATAGTGTCTTAGCCATGACTGATTTTGATCGGTCTTATAACTTTTGATAACCTTTTCTACTGTCCTCATTTATGAGATGTTACATTTAGGTAGCATTTATCCTTCGTATGGTCTTAATGATTTGTACATCTAAAAAACTGATTGAGAGTGCTTCCTCGAACCTTTAGCACTTCTGATGACCTGGACTTTATGTTCAGATTTAGCCTCTGGTTGTAGAACATGAACACATAGTTTTCCCTTCAGTTGAGTTAAAGCTCAGATTTGTTCGTTGCTATTTTTCCTTCAGACTGATTTGTCTCCTTTCCATTCAATTCCATATGATCTTATGGTTGTTACTTCAAAGGGTTTCACTTATGGGAACTAAAATAAAATGAAGATATGTTGTCATTGCCTCTGTTGGTCAATACAGTCTATAGGATAGTATAGATGTATATGTTATGGCTTTGTTGTCACATTTTTATTTATTTTCGCTTAGATTCTCTTCATCCATTTCCTCATGTTCTTGTTTTCCACAAAATGCGGGGTGATGAAATTGGGAATTCAGGGCATCCAACAACAATTTACTATGCTCCGGGTGAAGCATCGCCTCTTTTTAAAATTCTTATTAAGATCCTTTCTGCAACGGATGTGGTTGCTTGATTTTCATAGCAAAGTGTTCAAGTCCACCACATGATGACTTTATACATTCTCTAAGATTGTATTTAGGTCACTGTTAGGTTCCTTATTAATACAAGAGGGATGAAAATTAGAATTTAAATCATATGGCACAAGTTTCTTTCCCACTGGCTTTGGCTCATCTTTTTACCTGCCTACTGTCATTCCCTGTGCTACTTGAGCTTTGGCGCATCCTTGTGCTAGCTTGGTTAGATTATGAATGAAACTGTTCCCTGCATAGTTTCATTGAGATGCGTATGAAACTAATAGTTAATTGCTTTTCAGGCTCCTCGCCATGCAAGATATTGTTGGTGCTTTGTTACCAGAAGCTCTCCAAACCCTGTGTGGATGGTCAAGGGCACATGATCAATCTATATCGCATAATCTATCCATGTGAGGTAACCATATATGCCATATGAGTGTTTATGCCCACCTGCTGAACATCCTGTTTAGATTTAGCCTTACTGGATATTCAATATGATCATTTTTTTCCCTTGAGGATAAGCTAGAATTGAACTTTGGTCATTGCTATTTTCTTTGGTCAGTTCTGAAGGTTCTTGACAATTAGTCAAATATTTGGATTATATTTTCCCTATTTAGAGTTCCCCTATTTAGTAATCTACTTTTTTTTTTTGCAGATATTAATGCCTGGTAATTGTGAGAGTGCCAGATGGGACGAAGGGTCCATGCTCTCGGTTTCTATTAGACTTATTGGTTTGCTTCAATGTCATCTCTTCCTTTCTTTCCTCCAGTGAATGGATACATGCAGAACTCAGAGAAACTATGGAATGTTTTGATTGTCGGGCCCATGTTGACATGTATATTTGCACTAACCTGATGTCACCACAATCAGGTGAATTTACAATAATAATCTATTAGAATTTGGTGATGCATTGTGGTGCATTCTTCAATGACTATTATTCTGGGCACAGGGTTTTCAAGCACTGTGATGGTAACTCACAAGGCCAATGCATAATGCATGAGATATTGCACTGGACGTGAGCCCTTGCGCAAGATCAGTATGGCAACTATGCTACACAGGTAAAATTTGTTTGTAACCGATATAGTGGATCCTTGGACTCTGTTGCTCCTTCGACCCTTCCAATATTTGATGTTCTCTATTTCTTTTGCAGCATGTTCTAGAAAGAGGAAAAGCTCATGAGAGGAGCCAAATTATTACTAAACTGGCTGGGCAGGTTGTTACCATGAGCCAAAATAAATTTGCATCAAATGTATTTGAGAAGTGTTTCCAACATGGTGATATTGTGGAGCGGGATCTTCTGATCAGGCAGATTTTGGAGCAGACAGAGGGCAATGACAATTCGCTGGTATGTTTGATAGTGTAGTTAAGTGCTTTCTCTACTATCCCTTCCTTCCTTTGCCAAAGGGAGTGGGATTCTGAAACTAATACTAGGACACATGGACCTGATGTCAGTTAGTTATATAGGCAATCCGATAATTCCATGGGTGTCTTTCAGTTCTATTATTCCAGCTTCTGGGACCTGTGAATCTGATGGACCACCAAAGGAGGAGTCTCCTGTAACCTTGTAACCTTATTTCTTTCTGTCTTGATGTTAGCTTATATTTGCTAAAATATGTTTCTAATCATGCAGGCACATATTTTATTACCATGTGCCTTGGTCTCCTGTACATGGCCAAATCTTAACCTGAACTCAAGTAGACAAAAAAAGCACTTCGTGTTGAACTGGAAGATAGTTCAATTATTGGTCCAATATGCGTTTGTTTGCGGTGTGTGAAATATAAAATTAGTGTAATTATAGTGCAATTTATTGCCCTACATTTGCTCCAACAATCAACTGCCACAATACTCTTATGCCACTTCCTTTAATAGATTATTAACATTTATCTCCCTAATTCTGCATCCTTTTTGTCTGATTTACCAGCAAGTTCATTTATGCTTAAAAGCTCTTTATAATTGGCTAATCGGACTTGATATATCTACCCTTTTTTTTACTACTGTATCTTACAAAGGCAAGCTCTGAAACGGAGAAAGACTAATGCACAAAGGGTGCAGCTCTCATTGCGCCACATGAGCATCAAAATGAACAGGTATTGTATGCAGCGGAAACTTAATTCGTGCTCAATCTCAACTACCTGACGGATGATCAATCCAATACGGGGTTCCCAATAAGAATTTGATCACCAAGAGCCTGTTATAGCCATTTAGATCTCTGAAACAGTCCATATTCTTCCAGGCCACATTGAACCTACAATTTTATTGTTTGTATATACTTTGCATCATTCAACGACATATGTAACATGTACACATCTAAGTACATTCTTTCTCATATTGTAATCTATCTATCCAACATATTGTCTTCGTGTTTCCTTAACATTGTTTCTGCTTCTGAGTTTTGGCTCCTGCTTTTTCTCCCTCCTTAACATTGTTTCTGTATTGGATTCTAGGGTCTCCCACAAACAATGCTTGCAAACTGAAATGGTTGTACATTACTGTTCTGTTGGTGAAATAAAATGGATATTGAATCATTTTTTATGCAAACAAGCACTGTCTATGGTTTAGCCTTTTCTGAAATTAAGAAAACAAATCTCAAAAGTTTCTATTGTAATCATTTTTGTGGTTGTGATGATGGTTGAAGCATCTTCAAGTTGTGCCTTTTTCTTTGCCATTGCCTTTTCTTCTGATGAACCCACATATTTTAGGTAGCCCCGTGTGAACTTGATTCTTGGTTTCATTGCAGGTTGCAGTTAAATACTAACGAGAAGGGCCTATAGCTATGGCTTCAAAATAGTGAGGGTACAAGCCTGATGACCATGTATACATATTTCCTTCATATGTAGCAAATAGTTGTACATGAAAATGTGCAACTTTGGAATTACCTAACACACGTGTGTTTATTTATTATCTAATATAGGATACTACATAAACCTTAGATATTATGTTCACATGGTTGATTGTTATGCGCCAATGGTATTTCTATAGATTAGGTAGATGAAATATTGACCACATCTATGTTGCTTTTTTCCCCTAAAATGTAACTAAACCTCAATGATTGGTCGATGATTCGTGTCTTCTGATGATTTTTTTCCTCCATCATATCTATTTTTCCTCCATCATTCCACTAGTGGTGATCAACGGCCAAGCTTCATCAATGAACCACCAAAAGCGTCTGCCTTTTCCACTCTCTTTCCTCTCCCCTGGGCCCACCGTCACTCACGAGTCACGCATCGCGCTCTGCCCAAAAACCCCCCACCGCGGGGCTGGGCGACGCACGCCATTCCACTAGTGGTGATCAACGGCCAAGCTTCATCAATGAACCACCAAACACGCGTCTGCCCTTTTCCAACTCTCTTTGAAAACAAATATATTTCATACGGTTTGTAAGCACTCCTCTCCCTTGGATAAACTGGGCCCACCGTCACTCACGAGTCACGCATCGCGCTCTGCCCAAAAACCCCCCACCGCGGGGCTGCCCCAGCGAAAACCCCACCGCCGACCACTGCGATGGCCGCCGCCGAGCATCCTCTGGTCGAGCAATCCACCGTCCCGGTCGTCCCCGACGTTGCTGACGCCGCCTCCGAACCCGCCGTCCGGCCGGCCCTCTTCCTGCGGCCCCGCGCGGGGGCCGACGCCGACGCCGCTCCCCCTGCCCCGCCCGGCGGCCCCGGCCCCGCCCCCGCCCGCGCCCGCGCGGTCGTCGCGGGGTTCAAGGGCTGGGCGGGCGTGCCCCGGCGGTGGCCGGAGTGGGTGGCCAAGCTCCGCCGGCGCCACGAGCCGCTGTGGCGAGAGCTCGGGATCCTGGGCGGCATCCTCGCCAGCACCTGCCGGGTGCGCCGCCGCCACCACGGGCGCGTCCTGCTGCAGCTCGCCGCCTTCTGGTCCGCCCCCACCGGCACTTTCGTCTTCCCGTGGGGCGAGGCCACGCTCACCCTCGAGGACGTCTCCGCGCTCGCCGGCCTGCCGCTCCTCGGCGGCCCCGTGCGCGCGCCGCCCGTGTTGGACTTGGACGGCCTGGAGAGGGATGTGGCCGCGATCGAGGCCGTCCGGACGGTGGTGAACCGGAGCAAGGAGAGGAAACCCTCTTTCGGCGCGTGGGTGAGGCACTTCCTCAAGCGCACGCCGGGGGAGGAGGCGCCGCCGTCCGCGGCTGGTGGCGGTGGCGCCGACGGCGAGGTGCGTGAGCTGGTCGAGCATGGCGCCTTCCTCTCCATGTGGCTGTCCCTCTTCGTTTTCCCGGGCCCGCCGTTCGACGTCGTCCGCCGGGAGGTCTTTCCGCTCGCCGCCCGTCTGGCGCGCGGCGAGAGCGTGGCACTCGCCCCCGCCGCGCTCGCCACCATCTACCACGATCTCTCCGCGCTCAAGCGCCACATAACCTCGGCCAAGAAGGACGAGCCCTTCGATGTCTCGGCACCAATGCACATCCTTCAGCTCTGGGTCTGGGAGCATTTCACTCAGCTCCGCCCTGAACCAGTGGGCTCCTCTGCACCTGGTGATCATTACATGCCAAGGGCTGCCCGATGGCATGAGGCTAGAAAAATGTTGAGCTCCAAGTACATACGCGCAGTGTTCATGTCACCAAAGGAGTTTCAGTGGAGGCCGTATGGAAATTGCAGCTTGTTTGATGTGTCGGCAGAGATGGGTGGTTTTTCGGTCTGTGGTCAGGATATAGCAACAAACGAAGCGCTTTTGTCCTTGGCGCGGTGTTTGCATCCTTGTGAGCTTGTGGGCATGAACTGCATTCAGCGGTATAGTCCACATCGTGTTGCAAGGCAGCTCGGCTTCGATCAGGACATCCCTGGGACGGTTCCTCGTGCAAGCTCAGGTTGGAAGAAAGCATGGGAGACATACAACAACATAGATGCCAAAGAAATTTCTGGATTGATCTTTCCAAATCACAAGCCCGGTGTGACGGTTCAGTATGCAAAGTGGTGGAAGCCTTACTCATCAGCATGCGGTAGTGCCATTGCTAATGCTGCAAAGATGAAAGATGGCCAGGATTTTGTTAATCCAGCGAAAAAGGACGGTAGTGCTATTGCTAATGCTGCAAAGAAGAAAGATGGCCAGGATTTTGTTAATCCAGTGAAAAGGAACGGTAGTGCTATTGCTAATGCTGCAAAGAAGAAAGATGGCCAGGATTCTGTTAATCCAGCGAAAAGGAAAATGGAAGGGGCTCTTGATGGAAATTCTGTCAAAAAGCTGCGTCTGCCTGTTGTCACTGCTGCCAGGGGCTGCCAGCCCAATATATCAGCGGGAACTAAGGTCTACCCTTCCCAGTCCTCAGGCAGCCATGCAGCAATAAGACGAGCTGCGGCAGCACCAGGGCTCGTTCTCCGTGCGTGTCCACCCCACCTAAGATTTAGAGCTATGTCCGCTACCGGGATGCCTCACCCAGTACCAGATGCAGATGATGATCCACAAGATCACATTTCTCTTTCTGAAAGGCTCAACAGCATTACTAAGATGCATAAGCAGCCCAACACAGGATGTTTGGTGAAGGGTGGTGAGCAGGAGAGGACTGTTGAAAGTCTGAAGACTGTTACACCAGAATCTCCAAGTGTTGGCCCAAAGAAGGCAGTTTTAGACAAAGTTATTGAGCAGGCTTTTCCTGATGCAATTTTGAGCTCAGCTACTATAGTTGATGAATCATCTTGTGGGTTTGTTACGGAAAGGCCACAAGCCAAATGTCTCCAACAAAGTAAAGATGGAGATCTTAATACTGCCAATGGGGAAAATAGTAGCAGAACAGAGGATTGTGATTCCGTGCTTCTTAATGTTGGCCAGGGTGCCGTGAGTACTGGAAGAAATCAAGCCATTGGAGCTGGGACTGAGGTTGATATGCTTTCAACACATGAAGTATTCTTGGTGATCAGTGATGATGACGAGTGTGATAAATCAAGCAGCAAGGGACATGAGGTGAGTGCAACGCATCTGAAATGTCATATGTTGGGGGCAAAAATGTCCCTTATAGGAGAGCGAAATGAAGATAACGAGCTGGTTGATGCAAGAAACGACGAGCAAGACAGGCAAGTTTTGAAGAAAGTGACTAAACAAGGCAATTTCGGTGATATCATTGAAATCAGCGATGATGAGCTTAATGAAGAAACAAGCAAGAAAGCTGGGGTGTTTGTTGAAGCAACAAGCAAGGAAGATGCTCTAAGTACCATGCATCTGAAATCTCCCAAGATGGAACCAACGTGGACCATGTTACAGGAGTGCAATGAAGAAAATCAGAAGGTGAGGGAAACAAATGACGAGCAGGCAAAAATGTCTCTTATAAGAGAGCAAAATGAAGATACCAAGCTGGCTGATGCAAGAAACGACGAACAAGACAGCCAAGTTTTGAAGAAAGTGACCACACAAGGCAATTTTGGTGATGTCGTTGAAATCAGTGACGATGAGCTTGATGAAGAAACAAGCAAGAAAGCTGGGGTGTTTGTTGAAGTAACGAGCAATGAAGATGCACCGAGTACCATGTGTCTGAAATCTCCTAAGATGGAACCAACGCGGACCACACAACGCAATTTTGGTGATGTCGTTGAAATCAGTGATGATGAGCTTGATGAAGAAACAAGCAAGAAAGCTGGGGTGTTTGTTGAAGCAACGAGCAATGAAGATGCACCGAGTATCATGTGTCTGAAATCTCCTAAGACGGAACCAACACGGACCATCTTACAGGAGTCCAGTGAAGAAAAACAGATGGTCAGGGAAGCAAATGATGAGCAGGATAACGGAGTGATGAAAGAAGGCATGGCGCAAAACAGTTATGATCATCGGCTTACAAGTGTTCAAGATGACACAACTCTAAGGCGACAGCCAGATCTGTTAACTCGTGCTGCTACTGTTCAAAGCAATGATGGTCTCTTACAAGGACCAACTGAAGAAATGGAGACATGCATTGTCACAAGGGATATTGGCAATACCGACAAGGTGCCCAATGAAAATGGTGGTTCTCTGAATTTCAGTGAGAAAGGGAATGCAGATATAGTGTCAAACCAAGAATTAGAACATCCTATGGAACACTCAGCAGGAGCCAGTAGAAAGAAATCAGGTATAAGAATTTGCTGATGCAGCAGACATATACTCCAAATTAGCTGAAATGAAAATCAAATCCCAAATTTAAACTGTCTTTGCCTCCTTTTCTTTTTGCAGGAAACAGTGAGGCATGCTCTAACAGGCTGTCAGATGGAAATACTAAACTGGTTAGCCATGAAGTTTGTACTAAAACACTGTACTATCTTAGTCGGTTTGATCGGACGAAAGATGCTTGGGATAATGATGCAAATACCCTACCAAGAAGGGCAGTTGGTACGATGGAAATGATGCAAAAAGCATCTGCAATTCGACAAGCTGAAATGGCTGAGTTGAAGATAAAGATTGATACTCTTAGGGAAGAGATTCAGGCACTAGAGGCAGCTGAGAAAGGAAAATCACCTGAGTGAAGTATAACTTGAAAAAGAGTAGGTATGTATTAGTCTTTAAACCAGATGGTTTAGTTCAGTAATAGAATGCGCTAGGCTTTCTGGTGAAATTAGTCTCCTTTGTGAATTTGGTTTCAGTTGTTTAATTAATGTGTAAGGGTCTAGTTCTGAAAAGGATGTTGCACTTCAATCCAATTAGGCTCCAATACTTTGCCTTGGAATGAATGAACTAATAATCAATGGTAAATCTGTCTTTCCTTTATGGTCTTGGCTGCTCTTTGGATTTTCTGAGAATACCTTTTCTCACGGCCTGCTGGTCTACCAGACAACTTTTAAGTCTTACAAGGCCTACTACACCAAATGGGATTTCATATTAAATTGGCATTTTTGCTACTTTTCCGAGGAACTATCCATCCATGTGAGTATGTGACCATGTGCCATTTGACGCCTGACTTACTAATTGGCTAACTGCAGCACACACAAAGCTAGAAGGTTAAGAATTCTTTTCCCTCAAAGCTAGATATTCTTCTCTGTTGTATTTCAATCTGATATCTGCTTTTTAGATCATAGTTCAATTCTCTGAACCTTGGGTCTATGGTAGTTTGTAACTGTTAAACATCAAAGTTGATACACAGGTAACTGCCAAATATAATTTTATTCTATTGTACAGTATATATCTCACAACAGAAAATATTTTAAAAGATTGTATAGAGTGAGTTCATATAATCATCCATTATCTGAAATTTTGGTGCTTGGAGAGTTGGAGTAGAATCTATACATGTAATTGCAAAAGCTAAGTAGAAACAGTAGGATTGTTGCTACCAAACTATATCTCGATTTGTTTGCTATCATAACAAACATTTTCAAATATAGTTGCTCATATTCAAATTGAACCTCCTTTCACCCTTTTTGCTAATTGTCATAAGTTGCATTCGGGCTGCAGTTTAACAATGTCCCAGTAAGCTAAGCTTAACTTCTAGTAAGCTTTTTACCAGTCACATGGGTTGCCTGCCATAGAGATTGCCACCGACTGTAGAATTACTCGATCTTATGCAACTCTGACCTGAGGGAAGCTCTGTTGCCATACCATAAAGGAAGGCACATCCAGATCTTAAGGCATTTGGTTTGAGGAACCATATCATTCTAGATGAGCTGGTGTATTATAATTCCGTTCCATCAAATTTGATGGAATAGCTTCATTCTCTATACTAACACCAAATTATTAGCTTGTAAGAAATAAGATGATGATGTATCAACTTATTCTATTATGCAAACCAAACAAAAAAAGGGGAGTGAGAAGATGATGAACTCATTCCTCAAACCAAACACCCACAGTTTCATGTCGTTCTACCACAAAGCTGCTCCTGGTGACTCTTAAGACTTAAAAATGCAAATCTACGATGCAAGTGGCGGTATGCTTACTAATTTTGTGCAAGACATTGTCCAATGTCGATATTAGGTATTATTTTGCTCTTCAAAGTGAAACTTCAGTTGGTCTTTATTTGCTAGTTTTGTCATATTATTTTGTATTTATATTGAAGGTCTGTTACTTGAAGACTAACCACCTCTTAGACTTAATATTGTTACCGCTTGACCTTCCTGTATTTTGTTTCATCCTGCAGAGTACAATATGATACAGCATGATACAGCTGAAACATTCAGTGGTGCTGTGCTCCTAATGATCATCCAGGATCCATCATTTCTATAAGAAAACCATCCAAAACATGTCCTTTATTATTTCCTTTCTAACATATTGCATGAACACTTGATATTTCTCGATTGGTACATGGTACAAGAAATGGAAGATAACCTTAGTCTCAAATATACAATATTAGGGCGTGCTTGTTTGCCTGCACACGGGCTTTTGGGGCAGGCCTTGACGTTGCAACAGTCCGTGTTTGTTTGTCTGGAAGCTTCGTGAGCCTGGCTCGCACGCTGACGGGGGCAAGACAATTTCCCTATTACATTTCCAAATATGCTTGATCAGTAACTCTTTGTAAGAGTTTCAATGCCATAAAAACATCCTCATTATCGCAAACCAAAATTCTATCATATATAAGAAGATAATCAATTCAATCACATTAGTTAACAGATAGCACTCACATCTGTCATGTTTGAGTGGCCCATATTGCATACTGTAATATTTTGGTGCAGGTCCATAAGCTAGAATTTCTGGTCTTCCTAATAGCAACTTGTTTCTTAGTTGAACTTGGGTATTCTAAAGGTAACCTCTAATTCTCCTTATACTGACTAACCTAATTTGTTATGCCTATTTTCAGATGATTAAACATCTATTTACTTCCAACAATTCACTCTCTTGCTGAAAGCCTGCAGATTGTTCGTTCTCATTTCCCCCTGATCTGGATCTCTCGATTCATATTTGAGTTATATGGTTGTGGTCAAATGTGGATTATATCCTTTGATCCTAATCTCGTCGTGCCTACACAATGGGTGGGCCAATTGGTTTGCTTGCTTGTTTTAGATGAGCAGCAGCAACTGCCAGGGCAAGGGTAAAGTTTATGAAGCTTATGTTCATGTTCGTGCAGGAGACTGACATCGGGTTGCAGGTGAATGGTCTGCGCAAGTGCTCTTCCGCCGAGGTCAGGCGACTGGTGAAGCAGCTTATCAGGTGATGAACATCGACACAAAGACTGTTAAACTTGACAGATGATTTTCTATTTTGAAGTGTTGCTTAATTATTCTCTTTTATTGAACCTGGTGTTGCTTGCAACTTGAAGGAAGTGGATGGAGATAGTGGACGATTGGGTGCAGTAAAAATGTACTTATGGAGGTACGTATGCTCTTTGTTTCTGTACTACTTTTAGATGGTTCGTCTTTTTAATACAGTATCCAGTATTATTTCACCTTCTTTTTTTTTGCAATACTTCAGGTGAATTTTACATGCCAAAATTAGTGAATTTATGCAGCTGTATGCCTGTATCAAACTAGAAGTAGTGACTAGAAACTGATTGACATTTTCCTCAGTTAAAATTTGACAGCTAAATCATTTTTCAGTTAACCATTTTTTGCTTTGGTATACATCATACATATGATTTATATGGAGATTTTTTTTTTCCAAAACTTGACTGAAAATAACAGGCTTGTTAGAATTGTTGGAAGGTTTATTTCCTCAAACATGACAACTTTTATTAAAGGGAAGGTTTCCAGCCAATGCATTTATCAAGGTGCACTGGAGTTGCCTGAAGTACATTCTTCATTTGGGTGTTTCCTTTTTGTTGAGTTTTAATATATTTCCAGCCAATGCATGTATCCAAGTGCTGAATATTATACTGAAGTAACACATATCCCCTGTTTTTTGAGAAGCAACTATGCTGAGTATCTTGGCATTGGACACAATTTCTGGTTACTTTTTTTTTTTTTTTTTTTTTTTTTGTAAGCTTCCTGACTTTTAATTCGTGCCATAATTTTTCTCGGCTCTTTACGAAAACAAATCTGTGGTTTACACAATCAATCTTGGCATTTAATATGGTCAGGCTTGAATGCTTCTTGCCATTGATATGTGGATTAGTGTCAGATTGCTCAACATCTTTCTGGGACTTTGGTCATAAGGCTAGTCTCAGTGGAGGTTTCATGGCATAGTTTCCAAAGCATTAATTTTTTGGAAATAGTGCATAAGAGTTTCATAGGGATGAAACTCTCTCTGCTCCCATGAAACTCTATCATCTCTCTCTTCATTAATATAGTGCCATATCAGTATATTTAATGTGCATGAAACCCTCATGAAACACCATTGAGACTAGCCTAAGATAGCAGAAAGATGATTAAAGCACTCACGGGCCTGAAAAAACGAAAGTGAGCTTCGTTTCTCCTCTCCTGGGCCTGGTCGACTCCGGGCCCATGAAGCCGCTGCGGTCACCTGGGCTTGCTGTACGTTGCCTTGCCGGCGGCTGAATCCTCCGGCGTACCTGCGCCACCGCATGCACCTGCCGCGCCCGCGCCTCGCCCAATCTCGCACGCACTAGCCGCTCGCCCAAAATTCTGCTCCGCCGCCCCGCTGCTCACCCACCGTCGCACGGTTGGCCACGCGCTGACGCGCACCGGCGCACGCGCCTGCCTCCATCGATGCCACCGTGTAAGCCGGCCACCGCCGCTCCCACGCGTCGCCACACGAGACGATGCGGCCCGACGAGGACGCCCTCAGCGGCCGTCGTCTCGTGCATGCGGCTGCCTCCAGAGATGCTTGCCGCCGGCCCACACGACGTCGGGGCGCGTACCCGTCCGATGTGCCGCCGCTCGTTGCCCACGCAGAGGCAGGTGTATTCCGCGTCCGCCGTCCCACGCGCCGCTGCACACCTTCGTGCACGTCATCGGGTAGACCACGGCAGCACATGCATGGATTGAGCACAGCAGCATATAGAGCCATGGCCCATGGATGAGTGGATGACCACTAGAGGTGAACTCGCCGACGCCAACCAAGTGTTTTGATAGAATGCCAATGAGATAATATAAGCAAGGGAGAGAGGGTGGTGTTAACTCTACCACGTGCAATTCAAGAATCAAGAGTAACCGTATCTAGCCTACAGGCAAACAAACGAAAGATCTCTTTCTACTCCTAGAGAATTTGTGCTAGAAAATCAAATTAGATTTTGGTCTATTTTGAACAGTTATCAGGCCAGATCGAGGATCAATTAATTTTCAGCCAATGCATTTATCAAGGTGCATTTATCAAGGAGTCTTCAACGTCGATATGCAACCTATAGCTTGTTGGAGAGGAAGGTGGGAGCTCTCTAGTTCTTGTCGTTTATATCTTTTTATCAACATGGGCTATCAAGGTAACATGGCTCACTGTTTTGGGCAGAACCATATGAGGGGCAATAGTATGCATGCTTAGGGCAACTCTAGCTTGCGTGCTAATGCTAAAGTGGTTCAAGGAGGAGAGGAAGTAATGTGAAAACTTGTATGCACTTGGTTGCTTGTTTTGTTTGGGTACGAGTTACAAGAAAAAATATTCAATTGTATCAGTTAATGACTTAATGGAGTCGTAGTTAGGGTAAGAGTGAAGCACTCTAAATTTTACTGTCTATATTTTCATTTGGCTATATATTTAGTATTTACTCTAAAAGGTTCTTCCATATAAATCATTCATACTCCAGCAGCCTAGCCAAACGCCAAAACCTCACCACCCAAATCCTATTAATTAGCTTATAAGTTAGTACTCAATTTTATTAACCGCACTCAAACACGCTTAGATAGTGCACTTGTTACTAGTTAACTTAGCAGCATCGCGTGACATTAACACTTTATAAACAATGTCTAGTAACAATTTGTGATAACGCATGAAGAACTTGTACCACTATAAATAAAAGAATTCAAATAGTGCAATAAGTATTCGAAGAACTTGGTGCCATTCAAAGATAATGCCACCAGAAGTAAAAAAAATTGGACAGTATTGCTACTTCACAAAAATCAACAATAACAATCTTAGTTTCAATCTCCATAGGGTGTATAGGAGAACTTCACAAAGAACTAAATTTACAGTCTTCTTCAACATTGTAGACCTCGTCATCCCAGACACCTCTATCACCGTTGGTTGGTATTTTGAACCGTCAGTGATGGGATTGTCATAGATGGTTCATAAGATTTTTTCATTTAAAATCATATTTATGGTCCTAGAATTTTTCTTTTGAAGCTCTCAAATTTTGAATTCAACTTTTCTAGTTTTATACACAACCTCAGATGGAAGAAAGACCAAAAGTAAAGTTGTAGATTTGGATGCGATCTACTCTCTCCATCCCAAATTATAAGTCGCTTTGAATTGTTAGGTACATCAAGTTTGCTATGTATATAGTTATAATAACATATGTCTAGATACATAACAAAATCAATGTATCAAAAATGTAAAAGTGACGAATAATATAATTTGGAATGTAGGGTGGAGTGGTTTGAAGAGCAATGCACGAGGACACAGGTCTCAAATTTGAATCCCACCACTATCAGGGACAAGTTGTTGCTTTAAGTGATATGTATATATGATGAACCATTGACTTGTATGGAGGCTCGGTTTAACTCAATAGCCTGGTGATTGTGGCCAATTTTATTCATCTGGTAATGTTGCTCCTCATGACATGATCATGATGAAGGCCATGGTCACGCATTAGCGTAGAGTATTGGCATATCTATTGGTGACCATGCATGGTTCCAACTATAACTGCGGTACTGATGATCAAGATGGGTCTCCATTTTGCTAGCTATGTGAGCGCACTAGGCATATAATTCATAATTGATGGTATCATTTTAACCACAAATACAGTTCTCATAGTGGAGGCATTGGATGTTCAAAGTAGTTCATACTACAAAAAAAAGTTTTTCAAGTCTTTCATAATTTTAAATAATATGTTGAATGACTCTTTAATAAGAAAATTCCCACCATGCAAATTGATTCAAGCATGGAATATGAAAAGGTTGAATTTGTTTTCTAAACATTTTACATTGTTCATTATGCCTCTCGTCCTCAAGCACATCAATAAAACGACTTGTTTGAATGAAACATACACATATTATTAAAGTTCAACTTGTTCCTTCATCCCCAACGTCTGTGTCTTGAAAGTTTTCGGATGAAACACTTCTTATTATCACCACATATCTTATTAATTGCACTCTAAGACATGTCCCCAATTTCCTTATATTTTTATTGAAAAGCCAAACTACACTTCTCTTAGATTAGTTGTCTATGTTTGTTGGCCTAATCCCTGCCCATACTATAATCATAAACTACGACTTAATTTTGTCTAAGCAATGTGATATTTTGGCCATATAGACCTTCATAATGGCTATAAATGTTTAGACATCTCTATTGGTTGAGTCTACATCATCCCTCATGTTGTAGTTCTTGATGAAAATATTATTCTTATTATTGCCAATCTTCACCCTAACTTGGTGCTAATGTAGTCATAGTTTCTGTTAGTATCGGTTCTCAGCCTTTACCTTTTGGGGAAAAATGACGATGACGCTTTAGAGAGTCAAAGATGATTTCTCGGTGATTTTATCCAATCTCAATGTGGATTCCCTTGGCATTTGATAATTGCAGTGCATGGATGTGGTTGTCTTGCCCAGTCTAGAATCACCATTGCATCAATGTAGTCATTGCCCGCATCACTATGCGTACTTGGATATCCCTTCATGATCTTTTGTGGCCACTAGTGTTAAGACGCAAGCACATAGATCACACATGTGATAACTCATGGAACAACTGTGGTGTTTGAAACATCCTCGATTTTCCACGAAGGGAACATCCACAGAATGCGCAATAAAGTGATAGTCCCAA
Source organism: Themeda triandra (assembly GCA_018135685.1). Lineage (NCBI taxonomy): Eukaryota > Viridiplantae > Streptophyta > Magnoliopsida > Poales > Poaceae > Themeda > Themeda triandra. Next base: position 650,721 of record JAENPR010000169.1, on the reverse strand, counting down.
AGATGATTCCATCACATTATCACATATCAGTTAATATCTTCTTCATACATCGAGGGATTACAATAATACAGGGGTTCACAACTATTGACAACACACCTATTACATGTTAACGTAAACGGGACATCACTAAGTTAGACGTAGATCGTCGTCGAGGGAAGGCTCCTCCTTCACGGCATCCATCAGCTTAATCTTGACGCAGCATATCCTGATCCAAACTTGAGCGCAGGCACGAGACCATCTAATCCTCCCAACCTCAACATCTCTGAGAATTCAAGTAATCTGCACACCGCCAGATGTGTGCAGGCCATGGTCAGCACCGATGAGCTTTGGTGGAAAAGAGAAATAAAGGGGATCTGGCGATCCTATTATTTGGCTGTGGGTTGCATCCTAGAGCATGCGAAGTAGCAAGTAGTAATAATAATAAATCATCAAGTTATATTCATTCCCATCCCACACTTACACCACCACCATCACCAACCATCAGCCCACAGAACCAAACCACGCTCTCACGTGGGCGGCAAGGACAACTCCCTCTCGTCCTGCCTAATCGGCCAACAATGCCGTAGGGTAACAACAACACCGCTCAGGGGAAGGTAGAAGGACTCCTCTCTCTACTCAAGAGAAGCGTAGGTCAAGGGAATGGCCATACCGAGGCCGCGGTTATGCGCATAAAAGTCAACTCTGCAGAGCTTGTACTCCTGTACCCACAAGATCCACCATCATCGCTGACCATCGTCAACTCGGCTGATTCTGGCTGCCTCCTAACTAGGTACGATGCCACCCTACCACTCGGCTACGGGATGTCCCTAATCCACCGGTCCGCCGAGACCGTGAAACGAAATGCCAAGCCACCAAAGTCACATCGTTACCTTAGGAGGGTGTGGGTCCCAATGCCCGTACCTCCCTACACTATCCACTAACAACCTAGTAGTAGTGGCACCGCACTAATCAGTCAGTCATCCATCCCCCGCCCATCAGGGACGAGTGGTGAGCACGAAAGGTCCCAAGGTTCCGGTCCTCAAGATACATCAGTCCTTAGGTTGGACTAGACAGGATATCTCCCCAGATAGGGGCATCAGCGCCCCGTGCCTCGACGGCACCTCCTTCCCGGGGCTTCATTCCACAAAGGCTCTCGACCCCGGGATCTCCTCAAGTCACCATGTACCCGCCACAGGCACTCAAAACATAGGGGTGCCCAGATCGCACCCCCTGGCAAGACTCGCTCCACGAGCTCGTCACAGGTCCTGTCCAGTCGACTCGACCCTCACCACACATACTCACCCAAGACACACGCAGAGACCACCCGAAAGCCCACCAAGCTCGGCATCCCAAGCCGAACCCATCCCAAGGGTTCACCACCCGCATCACATCACAGACATAATGCAAAGCGGAGTTAAGTATAGTGAAGTAATATGCAAGCAAGCAGGTAGGCAGATATAAATAAGTGCGAGCGCAAAGTCGGGGTGATCGGGCGAAGTGGTTTCAAGCGGGTAAGTCGTGGCTCGAGCAAGAGCATGCATTACTATACTAGCAAAGGAATAAATATAAAGCACTAGCATTTCTACTCAATTGCAATGTCTAATAGGATTCTCTAAGTAAAAGGTGCTGCCATGACACCTACGATGTCGAGGTAGTAGTGGTACGAGTTGATGTAGTCGATCAGCGAGTGCTCCTCTCCAACAGTTGTTGTTGATCACGTCCTCTTCCTCCAACGGGTCCTGATTCGATCATCGTCTTCCTCGAAGCACTATCTCGTGAGACGACACCCAAGGCAAGAGAACAATCAACGCACGACTTAGCCCTCTCGGTGGTTGTCCGATCCCTAGGCCAAGGAAACAGGAGTGGTTGCTCACTAAGCGTAAGCTTAAGTCATAGCCTAGCTCATACTTCCTGAGTTGATTGTGTCAACATATGTATGGCTTCAATACAATGGCTTAGACCTAAACTCATCCTAAGCAAACACCACGGCTCACGTGCTTCTGATCCGAGCGTCACGACGATGACGAGAATCAGAAGGACGAGCTAAGCGAAAGGGAAAACGGCAAGCGATCGACCTCGCTCAATACCCACATCACGGGAAGGATGGGGCATTGACAAAGAGCATCGCACGAGGAACACGAGTGCTCAACCCACTTGTAGGGTACCCAGAATTAGGTGCACTAATGTGCTATGACATTCCTAAGGTTCTTGGTGGTGTGGTTGTCACCACGTGAACTAAGGAAAAGTTGAGGTCTAAACAGGTACAAGCATACAAGGTTTTAAGCACGAAGAACCAAGAGAGAAGAATGAGATCCGCACCCTTTCGACCAACTCGTCATGGAACGGACGAAGGTTGGGAGAAAGAGACACGATCTCACGATCCAAACCTACTCGTAGGGCACCACGACCGTGCATCGTAACAGCACAAGGGCTATCTCCCACAGCTCGTAGCGATGCGGTTGTCACCGCTAGATCCGAAGGAACGCTATAGTCAAAGTGGTACAAACATACGAGGAGGCTAGGATAAACACGAGCGTAAAAGAAGGTAGAACCCAATGGTCATGGCGAGGCGACTCGCGACCATGAGCTTGACCTCAACGAGTTGGCACCCAACGGTCCACGAGAGCTATTCCCTAATCATATCCCACTAGCCTAGGTCACATAGGCTTGAAGCGTACGGGCAGGATCCGCATCGATATTGACATCGACTTCAAGTCTGTAGTGACCACGTCCTAGGGACAGGGATAGGGGCTAGCAATCGTAGCACCTTGGAGACAACTACGAAAGAACCAAACAACATCAACACAAGAATCGAGACACACGACCACAAGAACCGACAAAACGACCACAAGACTAAACCAACACGACTACGACAGGGGAGTAGCACATTTCCATAGCGAGAAAAGGGGTAGAGGTGTCCTGCAAGACAAGTAGAAGAGAGGATATATGAGGACTTGAATAATAAGGGTGAATGAAAGTAGGATAATGCACTTGTGCATTAGCCGATGGCATCGAGCTCGATTTTAGAAAAATTATGAAACTGGTTTCATAATTTTTGGAGTTAAGATGAATATTCTATGAATTTCCAAAGGTTAAATCCTTTTCTGAAAAAGAAAAAGGAGAGAGAAGAATCTGGGCTGACACGTGGCGCTTGCTGGTTGGCTGAGACAGTGGCGGTCAATGACAGGTGGGTCCCGCGGATTTGGTCACTGACATGTGGGACCGGGTCAACGTTGACCGGTCAACGGCCAACCATGACCGGGCCGCGACTGGGTTCCGGCGGGCCGATCAGGGCTGGACGCGGGCCGAGTTGGGCTGGGCCGGCCCTGACACGTGTCGCCCAGTGAAGCTGGCCACGCAGCAACTGTGGGCTCCTAGTGGGCCTTGGTCTACCGGCTGTGGCTCATGGTGGACTAACAGGTGCTGGCCTATAGACCGCTCACTGGTTCCATGGTGGACCACGTCCACTCCTTTCTTCTCCCTCTGGTTTACGGTAGGACGGGCTCACGGGGCGGCGGCCAGAACGAAACGGGAGCTCTGCTCCACCGCCGCAACGGCTTGTCAGCGGCATGGCTCAGCGCGGCGAGCGCGTGACGGCGGCTTCGTGTGGCGAGGGACGGGTGCTGCGGCTTCACGGGACCAGGGCGAGTCCGGTGAGGGTCTAAAGGCGGGGGCTTGGATCTCTGGGCGGCCGGCGCATGCGACGCGGCGGCTGTGGGCTGCAGCGGGGTGCCTGCGGAGCATCGGCGAGGCCACGTCGGTGCGCACCGGTGCTCCAGCGCTTGGGCGTCGCGTGGCTGTTGCGGAAAAGCGGCCATGGTTCGCGGACGAGGCTCCAGTGGGCGCATTGGCTCCGCGGCACGACGGTGCTCTGGAGCGAGCTCACACCGGCGAGGTCGGGGGCGGTCAGAGCAACTTCGGCTTCACGGGGCTCATTTTGGCCACGAGCGTGCACACGGAGCGTCGAGAGACGAGGTGCACGCGATGGTGGCGGTGCTAGGCGGCGGCGATGCGGCTGCGGTGTCGTGAGGACGGTGCGGACGTCGGCAAGGTGGCTGCGGACGCAATTGGGGTCATCCGGGAGTCGAAGGACTCGCCGGCGACGTCCAAGGGGCACGGCGGGGTCATGCTGCGTCAAGATGGCTTGTCAGCGGCATGGCTCAGCGCGGCGAGCGCGTGACGGCGGCTTCGTGTGGCGAGGGACGGGTGCTGCAGCTTCACGGGACCAGGGCGAGTCCGGTGAGGGTCTAAAGGCGGGGGCTTGGATCTCCGGGCGGCCGGCGCACGCGACGCGGCGGCTGTGGGTTGCAGCGGGGCGCCTGCGGAGCACCGGCGAGGCCACGTCGGTGCGCACCGGCGCTCCAGCGCTTGGGCGTCGCGTGGCTGCGGTGGCAAAGCGGCCGTGGTTCGCGGACGAGGCTCCAGTGGACGCATTGGCTCCGCGGCACGACGGTGCTCTGGAGCGAGCTCACACCGGCGAGGTCGGGGGCGGTCAGAGCAGCTTCGGCTTCACGGGGCTCATCTTGGCCACGAGCGTGCACACGGAGTGTCGAGAGACGAGGCGCACGCGATGGTGGCGGTGCTAGGCGGCGGCGATGCGGCTGTGGTGTCGTGAGGACGGTGCGGACGTCGGCAAGGCGGCTGGGGACGCAATTGGGGTCATCCGGGAGTCGAAGGACTCGCCGGCGACGTCCAAGGGGCACGGCGGGGTCACACCGTGGCAAGAGGCACACGATGGGTCCCGGCGCGCCCACGGTCATGGCAGCGGCGCGGCGGGCTATGGCTAGGTGGCCAGATGCACGGCGACACAGCGGAGCTCGTCGGCACATCCTCGCCAAGCGAGGTGGGACGGTGTTGCGCCATGGGTGGCTCCGGCCATGGCGAGCAGGCGCGGACGCGTGCCGCGGCGGTGGCGTCTTCGAGATGTAAGACGGCCGGTGCTGGTCAGGGCGGACTCGCTACGGCGGCGCTCCAGAAGGCGTGGGCGACGCGACGGGGCAGTGGCTCGACGCCGACGTCGGGCGGCGGCGAGGCGGCTGCGCCCGCTTCGGGAGCCAAAGGCGACTCATTTTCGTCTTGTTGGGATCGCGAGCGAGCCAAGGACTCGACGGGCGCGTCCTGGGGCGCTGCGGCTACGGGCAAGGCTTGGCACGGCGGTGGCTGGGTGCACGGGGGCGAGCTCCAGCGGTGACGGTGGCTGAGCAAGGTGAGGTGCCGGAGGGGCTTCACCTGTGCGCAGGGGCTTCGCGTGGTCACGGCGAACGCGACGGGGAACGACGGAGGAGGCTCGCGGAGCTCGCTCGGCGACAAGTGTCGCGGCGGCACTCAGGCGGCCATGAGACCGCGGCGGCCGGAGGCAGAACAAAGGTGTCTGCCCCCATCTGTTGGCCGGCCGGGCTCCTACTCGCGCGCACGGCGCGTTCTACATCGAGGCGGAGATGATGGAGGCGACACGGTGCGCGCCACACGGCGGTGCTCCGAGAGCGGCGGCGCCGGCGAGGCGCGCCATTATGGCAAGGCAGGGGCTTCTAGGGTCAACAAGGTGAGAGCTTGGGGTCTCCTTGGAGAGGCGAGTGCGAGTCCCTCATCGTGGCTAGGGAGCCACTATCGTCCTGGCAAAAGTGCAGGACAGCTCCGCCATGACCGTGCTCTGGCCATGGCGAGCGGGCTCGATGCGTGTGTGCGGGAGCCGGCGACGAAGACCGGGACAGGCAGGCGATCGGATACGAGGCAAGGCAGGGGGAACAGGGCGTGTGGGTGCTCACCGATGGGACGTGAGGGAGGCAGATCGCCCAGTGCCGGTCGGGTGCGACGCAGGTAGAAGTCGGCGTGGCCTCGTGTGCGTCGTTGTCGCGGTGTCGTGGATGCGCGGCGACGGTGAGACGCGCGGGGTCGCGGTGAGGAGCGGGCTCGCGGTACAGGGCCCCGAGGCAGACGAGGCGGACGGTGTGGCGCCGGCGTAGGGAATGGCGTCGAGGGCTCGCGGTACTGCTTGGCTAGGGAGGCGAGGTCGCGGGTCCGGGCGACGTCGCGGACGGCGTGGCGAGGCAGGTGCTCGGCTCCATCTTGGCATGGTTCGGGACTTTGGGCGACGGTGTGCAGGGCTCGGGGTTGACGAGGATGGGGACAAGGAGTTCGCGTCGGTGCCGGATTGCGACAGGGAAGAAGATGGCTGGCGCGCCGTCTTCTTCTCCGGCGAACTCGAGCACGTCCGGCGGCGGCGTTCTTCCTCCCTCCTCCCCTTCCTTCTCCTCCTATCTCCTCTCTCGGTTGGGCGCGGTAGGTGGGTGGCCAGGTCACAGAGTGGCGATGGGGCGATGGGGGATAGCGCTAGGGCTTCCGAGCTCGGCTTTTATAGCCGGCAGCCATGGCGTTCGTGGCGGACGGCAGGGATGGCAAGCTGGGGCGTGTGGAGGGCTGTGATTGCCCGCGGGCTAGGGTTCCGGGTGCGAGGCGCGCGCTTGCGCGGGCTCTGGCGCTCCCAATTGTGAGCGGCGCCGGTCAAAAGCGACGCCATGGCGTCAGCCGAGCAGAGTGACGCCGGCGACGTCACTGTTCGTCGCGGCGTGGACGGGAGCGGGGCGCGGAGCCGCGGATTGCTCCCGTGGCGGCCATCTAGCGCGCGCGGGGTAGCTGGCTCAGGCGCGAACGGCGAGGATGGACGGGGCGGCCTTGGGTTCCTCCGCTCCGTGCCGGTGCTCTGCTGTGCGGATGCTAAAGCAGGGGAAGGACAGGTAAAGGTAGAGGATGACGCGGGCAGGCCCCGCAGGTCAGTGGCTCTGGGGAAAAAAACATGCCGGCTCCCTTCATCTTGGCGTTCAGCCTGCTGGACCGGTGGGTGAGGAGGCTGAGCTGGGCTCCGTCTTCTGCTGGTTTGGGCCGACGGCGGAAGAGGAAGCAAGCGGGCCGGCAGGGCAGGCTGGGCCGGTCGCTGTGCTTAGGCCGGCCTGGTTCGGCAGTAGCTGCTGCCACTTGCTAGGGTGGGCTTAGGCCGCTGGACTGGGCCGACGGGATGAGGGACTGGGCTGGCTGTCTTGCGGGCCGAAGTGGAGAGGAGGCCACGAGCTGGGCTGGCTGCTGGGGTCGGGCCAGTTTGGCTAGAGGGAAGAGGAGGGAGATGGTGGGCTGGCTGGGCATGCTTGGGCCGAAATGGCCTTTCCCATTTCCTCTCCTTCTCTTATTCCTTTCCTATTTCTATTTCTCCATTCTACTCACATCCATGGTCCCTATGTGGGTATAGGTGTGTTGCCAAGCACGCATACGCTCTTGGGGGTCCACTATGGGTCGACTAGGGTTCTTGGGGGATCCATGCCAAGGGTCGGCAACAAGATGATCAAGTCAAAGGTCGTTTGACTTGGGTAGATAAAGAGAGGTTCAAACGAAAGGATCATTTGACTTGGAACTTAGAGTGAGGGACAAGGTGTATGGATAAGAGAGAGGAATAGGTAAGGGGCTTTTCCTCCTTGCGGACTTGTGCTCCAAAGGTGGAAGGCACTCGCAGGGGCAGAGGAAAGTATAAGAAGAACAAGGGAAGAATTGAGATAGATCCACAAGGGAAAACAAGGGAGTTGCTATGGAGTTGTGCTCTCCAACACGAAACCCAACTCAAATAAAATCTCTTCGGCAAACTCCTACAAGCAACACTATATGAATGCAACAATTTATCTATAAATTGTTCCTAGTTGTCCTAGCAACTACATGATTCAAACAATTGCAGGAAAAATTTTTAAAAGTTCGTATTTTTGGCTTCTCCAAAAACCCGGGATGTTACAGTGTTGCTATGCATTACTATGTGCTTCTTTGCCTTCTACTTTTGAGTTTTTTTAGCAGGTGACCTTGTCAAGACCTTTTTCCTAGTTAGTCACGCAAGACTCATGGTCCACAACAGGCTTCTTTGCCATTTTTTCAACCTTGTACTTTCTTTGAAGATGGAAGAATACAATAACCCAAGGGACTAAGTGGCGGTGCAATTCACCATGGGCCAAGTGCTAGAGTTAAAGGACAAAGCACTTTATAGGTAGCCTTTGCTTACAAGGATTGGAAAAGGCTAGAAAACAACGTAGATTTTATGCTCTCATGAAGAAAGACTTGCCATCTTGTTCCTCCTTGGCTATAGGGAATGTAATCACTACCAGACTAGGGACTTTTCCTATCGGTTTTCTATTTTTCCTATTGGGCTTATGTGTGCCATCAGGAATAGAGCATATTCCTGTTGGTTGATAAAAAATCATCAGGAACGAGTCAAAGTATCCTTGTCGGCTAGGCTGACAGTGTAAAAGGGTCGATGGTGGAAAAGGCCATCAAGAGTTGTTGTCCCTATCAGCCGATCATCAGGAGTAAGCAGTATTTCCTATCGAGATGTGGATTCCTGACGACTGCCCATCAAGAATACATTTCCTAATAGTTTTTGGTTCATTCCTAATGGTTTGTGGCCAGTAGGAAATTTCGTTGGTCTAGTAGTGAATAGAGACTACAAGTGGGAGTATACAAGTAAAAAGGAGGCTGATAAGGCCATCCATATTTTGAATCCCTCTTATCTGGTGAAGTCTTCAAACATATACATGACTTGGATTATTGTGAAGACATGTTCAATCATGTTGTGATGGTGGATACCATTAGATCACTTGCACTATTTTTAGCAATTCAACTAATGGTGCATCCATAACTAGATGCTTTGCGCTTATTTTTTACGTGGTGTTATGGAAGAGGATGTTTATATGAGAAAATCCTTCCATGTGAGGATCGATCTTTTGCCAAGCTATGTTTATAAGCTATGTTTATAAGTCTCTTTATGTTTTAAACCAAGTGCTAAGAGTTCTCAACAAGCAACAAGATTCAAGGGCTTGGATTCCATCCATGTAAAGCTGACACCTCCCTTGTTTTCGAGCAAGGTGATGTTATCGCATATTCCTTGGTATATATTGATGACGCTATTGTTGTTAGTTCAACTGTTCAAGTATTATATTAAAGGGACTTCATTGCTCTTAAAGGTCTTAGTGCTCTTCATATTTTCAAGGAATTGAAGTGTGAGCATACTCGATTGAATTGTTACTCAATCAATCAGTCAAATTATGTTAAAGAATTGGTACTTTGTAATAGGAAAAACATTGCAAGGTTGTTAATACCCCTATGTTCACCTTATTATAAAAAAACTGGGGTCAAGCACATTGGCATTGTGTTACAGATGATCCCATGTAGTACCATATTGTTATAAACCTATGCAATTATTTATCTTTTAAATAGTATATATTGTAGAAACACACATTTCCTTAATTTGAGAAAATAAAAGAGTATTGTGAGTGGTATGATATATAACACAACTCATATAGTGGTGCAAAAGTTGTTTAATAATTCTAAATTGGTGACTGTTTTGTGAAATAACAACCTCTTTTCTTATCTCCTTCCCTCCCCTCACGTCGTCAAATCTTGGATCGCACCTCATGAAATTGTTGATATGTAGCAATGTACTTTCCCGACTATTGGAGATCCACTCATGAAAAAATAGAGGGCTATAGTGGCCAAAAAGACTTGACGCTAAGCTAACTCTGACTGCTGTTGTGCGCTATAGTGCTCATGGATTTAGCGTTCAAATAGCAGCGTTGTTTCATATGTTGCTAACACTAATAGATTTCGACAATTTAATTAGTTATTTCCGACTTGTCACTATTTTGGTATTTTAAATAATTAAACACATGACTTTCATGGACATGTTGTTATATGTCATATTGGTAATGTTACCTAGACTTCTGTTGTAGAAACATACAGAGTATTTGTGTTCATCGAATTTATATTTGCCATGTTCTTTTCACCAATTACTAGTGGTTTTGATGTTTTTTTAATGAAAACACAATCTGTCATAGCACCGCTATAGTTTCGTAGCTCCTACAAAAAGTTGATGCTATTTTTAACACTCCGATTTAAAATTACCATGGATCCACTAATAATAATGTTGCTATAAAAGTATAGAAGTGTTCTAGGATAGGGTGTCTACAATACTTAACTCTCTCCTAGCCTAACAAAGCTTTTTGCGGCAAACAAAGTTTGTGAGATCCTATCATATAATACCATACTTATATCCATCATATAATGGTGAGGGAATTTTAAGATACATCACTGCTATTTTTTTAATATTTACTCCCTTCGCTTCAAAATTATGAGTCATTATGACTTTTCTAGATACATAGTAAAAGCTATGTATCTAAACATAATGTATATCTAGATACATAACAAAAAATATATACATGTAGAAAAGCCAGAACTATTTATAATTTACAAAATACAAAATGTAATAATTAATATAATACATCTCTACGCTTTCCTTTGTAAGCTATTGAATGTACTATTAATTACATACATGCAACTACAACGGTAAAAAGAGCTGGCTTGGATGTATACTATTAGTTACATACATACTATACTCAACCAAGGAAGTCAAATACTATTTCTACCGATATACATCACTTCCTAGCTATATGAATAGTTAGCACCCAGAGGTAAATAAACCGTTCCAATCTACTAGTATACTACCCTTCAACCTTCACTGTTATATTAGGCAGCGCATGACACTTTTTAAATCTTGCTAATTTTTCGGCATCCTCACTCACACGTCACATGTGCCATGTGCTGCAAGCCTATATACATACAACTACAATAGTAAAAAAAAAGGGGGGCCAATAAAGTGGTGGTCCAGCTAGCCTTATGATTTTAACTTGTATATATGAGAACCAGATGTGAGTCTAGTTCATAAATGAGATAGGGGAGACATGAGACTTTTTTTTTTGACCGAAGTCAGCAAGGGAAACCCTAGCCTATATTTTTGATTTTTTTTCAATAATGCAGACCTGTTTAAATTCGCTCCCACCGGGAATCGAACCCAGGTCTGCTGGGTGCTACTCAAGTGCTCTAACCACTAGGCTAGATACCCTTTCGCGGGAGACATGAGACTTGAGAGCATCGTGGGAAGTAAAAAAGATTTGAAAAGAATTGCATTTCTTTTTAATATTTATTGGCTAGATATAGATATAGATATAAATATAGATATAGATATAGATATAGATATAGATGTAGATATAGATGCATATATAGATATATATAGAGATACAGATACACAGATACATATACATAGATAGAGATACAAATATAGATGTTCTCGACTTAACTTTTGTAAATTGAGACTGAGTGGATTGTAGAGAAATACAAAAATATATAATAATACATATAGGATACGTCTCTACGCTTACGCTTGTAACCTAGTCGATTCAAACTAGCTAGGTACCCACCGAGAAAGTCCTATATACTATGTACACTGTAGATATATGAATATGAATGAAATAGCCGGCATTTACATATAAAGCCGTTCCAATCTACTTTAATTTCAATGTCAAATTTTATTTTAGGCAGCGCTTAAGAGCATCTCCAAGGGACTTGGCAAATGGACTTTGCATTTGAGAATTTGGCAAAAAGCTCAAAAAAAGGCCTCCAATGGTTTTGCATTTGTGTTTTGCATTTTGGGCAAGTTGGCAAATGGGAGAAGAGAATTGGCATAAATGCCAACCCATCCACGGCTTGGCAATTTGCGGTCACAGGCGCAAACGACCCCTTCGCATCCCCCTGCAAGGTCCCGCATGGCCGCATGCCGACGACGAGGAGAGCTCCGCACACCAGATCTAGTCAAATGCCAAATTAATTTGCCAAATCTCTTGGAGTAGGCCTATTTTTAGGCTTTGCATTTTTATTTGGGAGTTTGCAAACAAGAAGAAATGCCAACTCTATTTGCCAAGTCCCTTGGAGATGCTCTAACTCTTGCTAATTCTGCATCGATCCCTGCTCACATGTCACGTACAACTACAACGGTAAAATAGAAATGGCCGGGAACGAAATGGCTGGCACCCACAGATGTAAAACCGTTCCAATCTACCTTCAATACTGGAATTTTATGTTAGGCAGCAGTTCACTTTTGCTAATTCAGCCTCTGCTGCTAGCTCATTATTACAACGGTAAAAAAGAAAGGTGGTTCTGAATTTTCATCAGCCAACTAGGCAGCTAGCCGCGTCAAGGTTGCATAGCTTGTCAGTACCGGCTTTTTTCTATATATATAGCCGCCAAAAGCTCATTTCCAACTCAATTCCGTTCCATTCGCGTGTGCACTGGCTCTCGCTCACCACACCAGACGCGCCCCTCTTCCCTCTCCAGCCGCAGCAGCGCCCACAGCAACGCGTCGTCGTTTTCCACCGCGCAACAAAGATGGCCGGCGGCGAGGCAACCCTGATCCGTGAATCCACCGCCGTCCTGACCACCACCGCCCGACCATCGCCGCGCTTCCTGCTCCCCCGGGCCAGCGGCAACCGCGTTCTGCCGGCCCTGCCACCCCTGCCTGCTCACGATCTCGTCCTCGACGGCGGGATCCAGGCGAAGTTCGATGGCTGGGCCGACAGCACGGATCTCTGGAGGCAATGGGTGGCCAAGCTCCGCCCGCTGCACGAGTCGCAGTGGCGCGAGCTCGGCATCCGGGAGGGCATCCTGTCCACCACGTACCGCGTGCGGCGGGACAGCGCGGGCGCGCTGCTCCAGCTGGTCCCCTTCTGGTACGTCCCGACCAACACCTTCGTCTTCCCATGGGGCGAGGCGACGGTGACGCTGGAGGACGTGTTCGCGCTCGCCGGCCTCCCCATCCTCGGATTCCCCGTGCGCGAGCGTCGGTACTCCCACAGGCTCGAGATGGCAGACAAGCGCGCGCTCGCCGCCGTCCGCGTTGCCCTGCTCATGGATCAGGCCGAGGGCACCGGCGCCGGCTGGGCGGAGCACTTCCTTCCTCGCCAGAACCAGCCCCAGCCAAACGAGGCAGGCGGCGGCCGTGGCGAGAGCGAGCAGCGCCTGGAGCACGCTGCGTTCCTGTCTCTCTGGCTGGCTCGCTTCGTGCTCCCGGCACCGTCCGATCCCGACTCCGACTCCGACACCGGCTCCGACGACATCGTCCCGGGGGAGGAGGTGCTTCACATCGCCGTCCGCATGGCTCACGGCCACAGAGCAGCGCTCGCGCCCGCGGCGCTCGCCAGCATCTACAGCAACCTCACCGCGCTCCGCCGCCACTTTATCTACTGGAAGCGAACGGATGCGCCATCTGTCTCGGCGCCGATGCACATCCTGCAGATGTGGGTCTGGGAGCGCTTCCCGGAGCTTCGCCCAGCTACGTCGGTGACGGAAAGCGTCATCCCGGACCCCGCTGACGGCGAGGATGTGCCGCTTCCTAGGGCTGCCCGGTGGCACGACGTCCACAGGGCGCTGGACCCGGGGTACGCTCGTGCGGTGTTCAGGGCACCCAAGCAGTTCCAGGGGCGGCCCTACGGCAGTAGCTTCTGGGAGCGTTGTCGCCGTGGCCATGGCGGAGCTAGGGCACCTCTATCATCCTTTGCACGGTGCCTGCAGCCCTGCGAGCTCGTGGGCGTCGACGACGTCGAGCAGTACAACCCTCACCGCGTCGCGAGGCAGCTCGGCTTCGACCAGGACGTTCCAGGGACGGTGACCCGACTGAACACCGATCTCTGGGAGACAGCATGGGAAGCATACACTACTGGTGCACAAGATTATGCATTCGCCGTTCCCAGTGACGAGCCTGATGTGACGGATGAGTATGCTCAGTGGTGGAAGCCGTACTCAGTGGCATGTGCTGTTGCCGCTGAGGAGAAGGATGCTACAATATTTGATGGCCACAATAGTGAAAAAAGGAGCAACAAGGGATCAGGTATATATCAGAATTGTTGAACTCGAAGTCCTCGCTATATATATACATCAAATGAGTTGGAATAATGAATTTAGGCTTAAGCTTGTATAAATAATCTAGCCCTTAATTTATCTGTTTCTTTCTTTTTTGTTTTGCAGGAAACGATGAGGGGTCGTCCAGCAGATCAAATGATACTAGTGGACCAAAATGGGCAGTTGGGATGGAAATGGTACAAAGGGCATCAGTGAATCGGCAGGCTGAAATGGCTGGATCCAGGGAACTCGTTGCAAAACTGGTGAATGAGATTTAGGAGCTAACCATCCAGCAACCCGAGAAGTAACAGTTGATAATAAGGTATACTAGAGTAACATTTAATTTGTCTTTACAACGCATTTTACTGACATCGCCTATGATTATTTCTGTCAGTCAAATAGTAAAACACGGATTAGGATTAGCTTGCTTGGGAAAATTGGTTCCTTTACAATACGAAATGTTAGTGTTGACGTCAGAGGATAAATGTTTTCTTTTTTTTATGCAGGCAATATTTAGGGTGTTAACATTCCTACAAAAGGAGATAGGGAGCAGCGAGATGTAAGCCAAAGCATGTGCGCCAAGCGCTGGAAATGGTTATGATGTAGTAGTTTTTAAGCCAAAGAACAAGTGTCGATTTAACAGTAGGATTTGTGATGTTTGATATGTTGAACACCATGTGATGATCTACTTGCTGGTTTGATCCTTTCTCAGCCATGAGCTGACGATGTAATATAGTGAACTAGCTAGGTTTGTGTCATTGTGTGCAAACATTGCGAATGAGTACAATTTGAGACATGCAAAATTGTATTCCATATGTTGCTATTTAGATTGTGTTTTCTATTATTTGTCCAATACTTTACTTGAGGATTTGATGTTTAGTTTTAAAAACTAAATCATTTTAAAAAAACTTTCATGACACAACTCTGCCCAGTATCATTTTTATGTGACATACCACACCAGTTTTGTATACCAGAGATTCAGAGTTTAATGTGTAAAAGCATCCTTAAATTATATATGTTTGAGAATGGTATAGTGGGAGTATCTCTGATATATATGTTATTTTTCATTTGCTCCAATGAAAAAGCATATGTGTGTACCGCATGGTAGATGTGAGATTTTGTGTGGCATTATTGTTGCCTGTGTTAAAATCATATAATGGTGGTGCAAAAATAAATCTGTGAGCATATATATTTTTGTTCTAACAATGGTATGCAATTATGCCCTTTTATTTATGCTATAAGTACATAAATTCATTCATTTATAATAACCACCAGTTTCCGATAAGAATGGCAAATATATACTCATCGATCATTTACCTCATTTTCCTAAGTCTTACTGCTGTTGGTGATTTTGGCAGGTATGTTGGTCATTTGTGTGCTGAAATAATGGTGAATACCCTAGATCCCTAGCACACTTTGTCAAGCTCCCTATGTATATGGAAGTCTTTGTGACATGACTATCTTCGATCTGCACCTTTCGTCTGTGGGATTATTTTCATGTGAACTTGGTAGAATTTCATTTCTACAAAGTGCAACCTTGGAAAAAAAAAGGACCACGGTTCATAGACAGTGACGGAACCAGGGGGGCCGTGCCCCCCCTGTGCACGGATTAGTTAAAAATAGCCTGCCATGCATGGTAGATTAGCTAAAAATAGTGTAATTTTTAATTAAAAAACTATGATGTTAATTAAAAATAGCGTATTTTTTAAAAAAAATAGCGTATTTTTTTTTTTAAAAAAACTGTTGAAACATATTATTATGTATATTTTATCACACTAAAAAATGTGATCACATTTGTTCGGCCCCCCTTAATCAAGATCGTTGGTTCCGTCACTGCTCATAGACCGATAATTTCAATTATGTGAATATAAACCTCTCTCTTTTGTGAAGTTTAACATATTCTCATTAATCCTTGTTACCTATTTTTTTGCCTAATCGAATACATCCTCATTCGTTCGTGACCCCGTAGTGAAGAAACTGCAAAAGTCTGTTTCAAAAAAAAAGTGCAAAAGTTATATTCTGCAGTAGCCATTATCAAGTGGCGATTTTGCTATATTTTTTCCCTAATGCTTCAGATGTATCTCATAGAGAATATGAGATAGCGGACTTTTGATAAGTGGTAAAATAACACTATAAATATGATAAATATGATCAGTGGCTAAAGAACACGCACTACTATTATTGATTTCTTTTTAGTTTTGACTGCTACTCTCTCTTGATGTGTTTTGACTTTCAGAAGCGAACTCATTTAGCTTCTTTTGTCGTGCTAGCTTTTTTTTTCCCCATCAGACCAACTCTCTAGTAGTATGCATATTCGACTGAACTTAATTATCAGCAAGTCATGGTACAATACTTTTTAGTCTGTCTTTTAATTTAGCGAAACGAAAAGTCGTCCCAATGCTTGGCTGCCCTTGGATGCCGTAGAGAGATATATAGCTTCCCTAGACTTTACCTGGGTTTTCCTCTGTCCACGCATAAGCTGCCGGGTCAGCTTAGTTCTTTAGAATTCTTTCTTTTTTGAGTAAATTTCTTTAGCATTCCTTGGTCAGAAGGATAGATATATATACTTGGCTAGCGCAATCATCTCTACTGAATACCTTGGGATGATCGGTGTTGGTGAACACGGTCCTTGACTCACAATTAATATATGCAATGTGTGTCTTGTCCTTACCACCACGACAGTGATTGAATAAATGGATCCTAAACGATCGCAAACACATGAATGGGGGAAAATAATATTCCTACGTTTCAAATTGAACCTTATGTGGGTAGAACTAGCTCGAATTAAACCACATTTGTCACATGCATTTGAGCTCATTAAAGAGTCGGTTTGGTATCCTATTAGGGCATGTACAGCCCACAGACGACACTTGTCTGTAAGCTTCTCGAATCTATCATATAGATGGCTAAAAAGACAGGTCGTACAATGGGTCGTCTGTTTCACTGTCTTAAGTTGTTTAATGCGGTGTATAAATCTGAGATCAATCGTGAATACTACTTTGTATATAATCATGTTGCTATTTCAAAGAAAATGAATGAAGCTCCAATAAGAAGAATAGACAATCTATTTGTTCGCATATGAAAGGGAGAAAAAGACCAACAAGCTAATCCACACAGGATCATCCGCCCGCGCAGCTAGCAGCAGCCAGGTTGGAGAACTGCTCGCGCACAGGTCATGGCGACTGAGACGCAGCTCGACCCTGCGCCCGCGTAGTTCGTGGCTGCCTGACCTGTAGCAGCTCGCAGAGCCCGGGAGATCCGTTGCGCAGCTCACGGCCGCCGGTGCGGAGCTCGCCCCCGCCCACCTCGCCGCGGCCATGGCGGAGCTCGTCCTTGCGCAACTCTCGGCTGCCTGTGCGGGAGCTGGCCGGCGTGCCACCCGCGGTGGCCGGCGACGCGCTCCTGTTGCCGGTGGGATTTTACTGCCATATGACAGTGACAGCAATTCGATCGTGCGCGCCGCACCCAGATCCTGGCCTGTGTCGACGAAGCATACAGCGCTGTCTTCCTCCGTCTTTATCGCATCGGAGCACGAGCCGCTCCCGTCGTCTCGTGAGACGACGAGGGCAGCGTCTCCAGGCCTGACCAGGGTTCTTTTTGCAAGAAAACCAACATACAGCGGCCTCAACCGACGCGCTGTACATGCCCTTAAAAGCTCTAGATAATCCACAATCAAATGTACGATAATCATATCTTTCAGATTTTGCTGGTTCTAATCTACCTTTGTCAAAAACTTCTCTCTTATCCTGAAACTTCTTTTGACTCGTTTCATTTTGATGAATTATTAACATCACTTTCACTCGTATTGTAGACAAAATTTTTGATAGCATCATCTAAACGTCATCACTCGCGCATGGATGAACCTACCCCGATTGCAAGGTACGTTCACTCTAAGTTCTTTCTCCATCCTAAAGAGGTACTAATATTTATCATATTAGTTAACATTATATTTCTCATGAAATAAACACATTGATAATATTTTCTATAAACTCAGATGGATTTTTTTTAAAAAAATAGTTTGACCAAACGTAGAAGTGTATTTTTTGGGACAGTGCTCTGGTTTTACATTTTAGTACTTTTTTGGGAGTGTAAAGCCTTCATGTGCTGCATTTTGAAGCTGGTGTTAGTATTCTGTGTTTGCAAACGGGTGCTAGACCAAGTGGTCGAGTGCGTTTCCTGAGGCACCGCTGGTCCTGAGTTCGATCCCCGGTGTGGGCGAATTTAGGAACCGGCCGGTGGGTGTGTGCGCGCTTCGGTGCCGCACCGCTCACTGTGTCGCTGGGTAAAAAACTCCCCTCGTTGCTGGGGCAGTTTTTTTTTAGTATTCTGTGTTTTGAGATTAAGTGAACTGAATATGTTGTCCGTGACTAACGGTGCTGTTAAGACATTATTGTTGTTAGAGCATCTCCAACAGTTTGCCAAAATTTAATTGCCAAATATTGTGTTTTGGCAAGTTGCTAAAATAATATACCAAGTTAAAAAGAGGTTGTCTCCGACAGTTTCTTATTTTTAACTTACTTAAAAAAAAAAGGCCCACCACAATTATTGACCGGTACCTGACTTCTTCCCCTCCGACCGGATCTCTTATTCTGCGCGTGTGCCTGAAGGCGCCGCCGCCGCAGGAACTCACACTCGGTCACTCCATCGCGGCGCCCATCACCTCCGCCGTGGTCTCTTCTTTCAAGCCGGCACTGTGTCAGACATGAAATAGTACAAAGGCGATCTATCCTATCCATTCAGAAACAGGAAAACAAGGCGCATCAGCATGCTACAGGACCATGCAAACGTCATCAGCAACAAGAGCAAATCCTCTGTCCAATCCATCGTCTCCATCATTTGTGGCCGGAACAATGACACAGGCAGTGGACATCGGCACCCAATCGCAGGAAACAGCAGAAGGCAGCCTTCAGGATCAAGTCGCGATAAACTGTGGGCTTCACGCGAATTCTTGAAGCCACGTCCGGGCTCGAGACGTTCACCTGCGCGCCACGTCCGGGAAGAAGCTGCGCACGTTGTAGTAGCGCTTGGCGAGCGTCAGCATGATGTACTGCGCCGAGACGTTGCTTCTCGAGCCGGCATCGGTGAAGGAGGCGTCCGGCGCGGCGGCTTCCAGCAGGAAAGCGGATCACGCGAGATGAGAAGGCCAGGATATATACGCTCGCACGGGATCACTCTGCGATAGAAGAGGGGCTTGGCGCTCGCGCGAAGGAGACGCGGAGTTTTCCACGCTCGCGCCGGAAGCCGGCGGCAACGCGAGGAATCGCGATCGGGAGTGGGATATGCGTGCGTAAATATACGCGCGCGGAGGTGAGAAATAGCAAGCTGATAAAAATAGCAACCCAATTTGGCAAACTGTTGGAGAGTAAATTTTGTTGTTTTGCCAAATTTTTATGGATAACAACCTTATTTGGCAAACTGTTGGAGATGCTCTTAGTCTCTTTAGTAAGGTCTTGCTTTATTGTCAGGTCAGGTCCGCCTAGGAGAAATTGGGCTGAGTCCCATTCTTGTATGTTTTAAGCTTTAAGCAAACCACGAGAACATTACTTGTGTTCTTGCACTTAACCATGAGAACAATCTGAGCACGTGAACTCTTTTCCCCAAAATTTTAGTGCTCTCTAGTCTTCATGGACCATTTGGGGGGAAGGCACTGTATACAACAGCGTGGTTATGTTCATTTCATCTCTAAAAATAACCGGTGAATGCCAAGGCTGGGATATTTATTCCTTAATCTAAAAAAATTAGTGGGACATTTGGGATTTGCGCACTCTCATTTCACCTCTTCTGCTCAAAAAAAGAACTCAAACAACCCCACGCGAGCGAGTGGAGTGGCCGGCAAATCAGTTACTGACACTGCGGGCCCGGAGGGACCGCGAGCCAACCTTGTCCGTGTGCCGATCGCGCAACGGACACGAGGAAAGCTACTGATTTGGTTGGGCGGCCCCCAATCCCATCCCCATCGAGAGCGCCGCCGCCGCCCGCTCCTTCCTTCCCCCATCTGGCCGGCCATCTCCTGTTGAACGAGAGAGAGGAAGAGATGAGGAAGCTAGTCTCCCCGCGCCTGGCGGAGGCGCTGTCGTCGCCGGAGGCGGCGTCGGCCGCGGCGTCGATGGGAGGGGGCGCCGCGCTGGCGCTGCGGGGCTGGTGGGAGGAGGTGAACGACTCGCCGGCGTGGCAGGACGGGGCCTTCTTCTCCCTCTCCGCCGCCTACGCCCTCGTCTCCGCGGTCGCCCTGGTACGCCCCGCGCGCCGCCTGGACCGGACCTTGTTTGTTCCTCTAACACTATCATCGTCTCCGCCCAATCGCGCTAATCGGCATCACCCCCATCTGGTTTTGATTTTGCGGATGGGTGGGTGGGTGATGGGGCCCCTCGATCTGAGTGGAACTCCGGTTTGCGGTAGTGACGCGTGGTAAATTACGAATCCTTTGTGTTTTGTCTCGTCCTTGAGCGTCAGGAAGGACATCCCCGAACGTCTCCATCCATTTTTGGTATTGTCGATGGATGAAATTGTATGTGTCAGGTGAAACTGTGGCGATAGAGAGGTGGGTTTTAGTGGATATATAACGGAATCCCCACTGATTTCCTTTCCCTCCGTAAATGATTGCTGTTGCCATTATGGCATCTATTCACACGGTCACCCTGTTCACAGGAATCACTGTCAGGATAAGGAAACCGCCATCTACATAGATAGGGTTTCCTATGCATAAGGTTTCTGAATTCTCCATAAATTTTGGATGGAGATTCATCACCATAGCAGTAATCACGGCGATCTTTCTATAGCTGGCTGAGTATTTGCCGGAATAATCCTGACGGGAGCAGACAAGTAGTACTACATGGGCATATGGCTCTACAGGAGGTATAGACCAGTAGATGCATGTCAGGCTGTATCAGTCATGGGTAACCATTCTCAACAGCCATCTTTCATACACAGATCGAAGACTGATACCATTTTGTCTCTGAAACAACATAGTGTTGTTCTACGTCTACCATAGTCGAGGGCAATCTTTCTGTTTAGACTCTTAAGAATCATTCTTGCAGGAGGAAGGCACAATATATCCGTTAAACAAACATTTGACTATCCATGGAACCTTGGAATCCACCGATTAGCTTTAATCAATTGCTCCATCATCGATTTTGTCACTTGAAGCTGTCTATCAAGCTGCTTTTGTCAAGGTTTAGTGCAGGGGATGGACTGCTTGTTAGTTGTGGCTTTGCCGAAGAAAATTAATACAAGTATTGATTGTCACTACAAACATCAATCTACTTCCATCTAGTGCTATCACTTTAATTTTGCCATAATTACTGCAACTGCCTTTCTCATGGGGTTATGCTTTTGAGTGCCACTAAGGCACTAACGTGAAGCATTTCCATTTTAGTGCTAAGGTGTTTACAGCTTGCCTCCATTTTTTTACCAAATTCCTTGCTTAATGGTTGTTGTGAACACTTCTTAGATTACAAACTTTAATGTCCTCCTTTTCCACCACAATCCCTCTGGTAGCTTAAGAATGTTGAAAATTGCTTATATGGTGCATAAGTTGGTATTGATATGACATAGGATAGTTCATTTCTTTGACAGAAGTCCTCTGAATAAAATACTAGCCAAAATATAGAGATGGACATTTGCAATAGTTCTCCTGAATAGAGAAGTGAATACTAATATTATATATGGCCATCTGGAGAGTAGAGACAAAATCACTATGTAATAACATTCAGTCAACAGTGGAAATACCCATTTGATTATCCTATTTGCTTACCTGCTCATTTTCTTTCTTCTATC
Organism: Themeda triandra; assembly: GCA_018135685.1. NCBI lineage: Eukaryota > Viridiplantae > Streptophyta > Magnoliopsida > Poales > Poaceae > Themeda > Themeda triandra. The sequence goes on along the minus strand of JAENPR010000169.1, from coordinate 629,214 downwards.
CTTCTATTTAAAAAATGGCATAACTAGTCTTTTACTCTCTAACCTACTTTTTGAGGTTAAACTCTCTAACCTACTCAGTTAAGTCTTGCTACATTTTTACAAAATGTATTTTGGAAAGGACCAATACTCTGGATCCTCTTACTGTGGCCCTCTGAAAGTTTTTGTAGTCACTAATGATATTTTCAAGGCATTCATGGGATAAATTGTTTATTCTGTGTGATTGGTTGTATAAAGTGTTGTTTGGTCACTGTGGTTGGTGAGGTCAGTTTGGTCGCTGACCAAGCTATTTTGGCCCTTCTCCTCTTTTAACGCAATGATACATAGGTCTCCTGTGCAGTGTTTTAAAGGCGTCGCATAGGCGATGACTAGACATCCAGGCGCAAACAGCTCGCCTTGGGAAACAGTGGCGCCTTGTCGCCTAGGCGCCTCCAGGCGTAACCAGCACTCGCCTGGACACCTAGCCGCCTTTAAAAACCGCTCCTGTGAATTCGAGAAAAGAATTGTGTATTCAATACTATTTGGAAAGGATTGTATTCGTGCTAAGAGTGCAATGCAATTCTGGTCTTACTGTATTCCAACAACTATATTTGTTTCTCGATGCTACTTTCACTAAACTTTGTATGCCTTCAGATTTTGAGGTTCCTATCGAACAATGAAGAATGAACTACTTTTACATATAGCAATGTTTGAAGTTGGAAATATTGCATGCTACATTAATAATATTTGTGCCTAGCAGATTTATAACATTATTCTGAATTCTGAAAGATGTGCAGTCATCACTTTGAACTTCAATTGATAGTGAAATGAATATCCTACTCACTTCATTCAGATTTGCAGATTCAATTAATCAGAATTCAGTTGCGGGTGCCGGAAATTGGTTGGACCACACAAAAGGTTTTCCATCTCATGAATTTCATTGTGAACGGAGGTAATGGTCCTAATGTCTTATCTTCTATTACCATTGCATTCTATTTTTAATAACTATGTGGGTTGCCTCTTGCAGTTCGTTCTATTATATTTGGATTTCATGCATATGTGTTCCTTCTTCAAAAAAAAGTAAGAACCATGTGTCAAAGAAGATTCATCTAAATGTTGTGGAGGCCTTTTCTTTCTTCAGTATATATTTGTAGTATCTAGATTGTTGTTTTACAAGAAAGTTGTGTTTATTTTCCCCAAATCTATAGCTTTCTTATGGACTGCTCAGTGCATTTTTTCCTCCTATTTGCTTCTTTCAGTCAGTCATGTAGTTGATTATTCAACTAAAACTTTCTGTTTCAACAGGTGTATACTTTAGTGCTGTTAGATCTTCCTGGTCTCTTGTTTTTTTCGACCTACACATTGCTTGTGCTATTCTGGGCAGAGATATACCATCAGGTGTTATCAACATCTTTTTGCTTTTGGCATTTTTTGTTTTCCATCTACAGATTCAGCTCATACACTCATAAACTTACATATGTTATTATTTTGTATGTCTATGCCAGGCTAAGCATCTTCCCACAGAGAAGCTAAGGACTATATACATTGCAGTTAATAGTGTCATATATGTAATTCAGGTTGGTTTTTACCTGGTCTGTTGATTCTATTGCTATCTGATATTAGGGTGCTTTGTTTAATTAACCCCAAGCATAAAATACATTGCCCAAGGTATCTGTAATAGACAACTATATTCTATGTATCTAATGGATGTTTTTAGGTTTGTATTTGGGTATACCTTGGAATAAATGACAATCCTCTCTTGGAGCTTGTGAGCAAAGTATTCATATCCGGTACTTCCTTTTGTCACCATTGCTAGAGAAATTATCTGTTCAGTTTACCAGCTTTTAGCTCACTAATGTCCTTCCTTTATTGATTTTCAGCTGTCTCATTTATAGCTCTTCTAGGATTCTTAATTTATGGTGGAAGGTAGCTTTTTTTCCTTTTTTTTTGGCATATTCTACTGTTTTTGATAAATTCATTCATTTTGAATGCATTTCTGTTCTAATTTCTCTAGGTTATTTGTCATGCTGAGACACTTCCCAATTGAATCAAAGGGGCGGAGAAAGAAGCTTATTGAGGTCATTACACTAACAAGTACCTTACAGACCATTTGTACTGTTAATGGTGTGCATGCGAACAAAACAACTTTTTATGCAAAATTACTCCCTTGTCCTGTGCCATTACTTCACAGCGGCATCTCTCAAAACTAGCCAGTATAAAATGGCATTTGTTTCACTTTCACATCAGTTAGCTCAAATTGTAAGCTGCAGTATCACTGGAAATTCTCTTGACTTAATGCTTAGGATTCTCATGCCTGTACCTTCATTGGTGCGCTTAAGATTCACATGTGTTATAAATGGGACTAACTTTTACATGTATTAAAATTGTTTCTCAGGTTGGGACCGTGACTGCAATTTGCTCTACCTGCTTCTTGATAAGATGCATTGTGGTAAGTATTTAGTTCTTATTGGCCCTTAAAGTCTCAAATATTTATTTTTCGAAGTTATTTCAAGAATAATGCTTGCTTTGTCATTGATGTGGGACTAAAGATGTGTACAACCCTACAGATTGTCCATTTTCGAGATCAATGGATATAAAATTCTATGTTTAGTGGGCACATTTGTTATTGTTTACTTATTTTACACCCTAAAAGTAGATACAACTCTACATAACTTAAGAGTCTTAAGTAGATACAATTATTTACTACATAACTTAAGAGTCTAAGTAGATACAACTATTTACTACATAACTTAAGATTCTAAGTACCAAACGCCCAACATGATAAAGATGATGAACTCAAATGTTTGATCATCGCTATTTCTTTGCGGCCTTGCTCAGTAGCTTGCAGGCTGCAAGGTTTGCCCCTGGCGCAATACTAAGTTACTAACAGCTACTAGCAGCAGCATTTGCTGCAACCCTGTGAACTGGACAACTGGTTCAGGGTGATGTTGGAGTGCACAGAGTGTGGACTTGAGTAATATCTGGTTAAACTAGAACATGAGTTATTCTTTTTTTTTCTTCCTTTTTGTGCAGTCCAGATATCATTTTGTACCAAAACTTGCATACCATATTTTATTAGGCTGAAGTTTTTTAGAAATTAGGTCAGACATTTTAGGTTTGGCTTATGTTTTCTTAAATTCTCAATGAAATATGTCTTTATGTGCACTTATTTCAACTTGTATGTGTTGATGTATTTTTCAAAATTAAGCTTGACTTGACAAAACTAAAGTGCTATAATCTAATGGCAGATTGTGGATTCAAAACCTATGGGGCCAAACTTGTAAATTTTAAGTCAATTAGCACAAGCATTACACAATCGGTATATATAATTGCCAATAATATATAAGGGTTTGATGTATTTTGGCAAAACCTGTGGGGCCAGGCGGCCCCTGGGCTGATACATCGATCTACCACTCCTATAATTTGGCATGGAGAGTGTATTATTGAGTATTGACTAGTCCAGTACTTGTAACATGCCTACATGTGTTTTCTATCTTCAATATACTCAGGATTTTTAGTTGTATCACCAGTTCATAAGCTTAAATCATGCTTTGGTGTGATGGCAGGTGGCATTTTCATCATTTGATCCTGATCTGTCTCTTGAGGTTTTGGATCATCCAGTTTTGGATTTCTTCTACTACATGGTAAGTACCATGAAATGTTTCTTATACACTTATTTTCCTTTGCAGTTTTTCTTTTTGATGCAGTATTTTCCTCTGTAGTTGACAGAGATACTGCCCTCTGCCCTTGTACTATTCGTCCTGCGGAAACTTCCTCCCCAGCGTGTATCAGCACAATACCAACCTGTTCGTTAGAAGATTTTTGGCATGTTATGATGAGAAATCCTGAAAGACCAAATGTTCCTAAGACTTTTTTCTTTTCCTTGAACAGGCCTTGTTGGCCTGGGTTTCATTAAGAAGAGGAACATTTTTTTTTCCTCAAATGTTCCTAGACTTATGTTTGTCACAGAGCGAACTTGATATTTGAGCATGGCTTCGAGAGGTATTTTATCATCTTAGCGCCATGACCATATGATATTAAGAGTTTACCCCATTGCTAAAGGCCCACCTTTTTGGGCGTTATATATTATTATCTGTCTAACAGACAGAACAGTTTGTGTTTATTACTTTATTTGCATTTGTACCATTTTATCTATTGATTCAAACGGAAGGTTTTGATAATTTAGGTTAATGCCCTCTTTTTTACAATTTTGATGGCATCGCTAGCCACTCTCTTTATGATAAGCAATACCTTTCACGCCTGGCATATTACCTTTCTTAGAGCATCTCCAAGAGTTTGCCAAATTTTACTTTGCCAAATCTTGTAATTTGGCAACTCTTTAAAACATATGCCAAGTGAAAAAGTAGACTATCTCCAACGGTTTGCCATTTTGATTTGTAAAATGAAAAAATGGGCCCACACAACAGCTACGGTGACTCATTGCCTGCATGCTCCGAGACCTGGAATCCATTGTTGCCTCGCATGCTTCAAGACCTGGAATCCATGTTCCATCAGCACGACAGCACGTACCAGCATGCATGCTCGCTCCTGCTGCCACAGCCAAGCACGGCAGCCTGCTGCCTGCCAAGTGCTCCGTACTGCACTTCACTTCACGCATGGCACACGGAAGTCTGGTACTGCACTGCACGCATGGGCACACGGAAGTGACGGATGGATGGACGCATGCACGCAAAAAGCTGATGGACAGGCGCCGTGCCCGCTCAGCAGCTCAGTCGCGGCCTGCGCGCAACAATTTGGCAAGTGAAGATGAGCGCGCATATATGCGCTCATGGAGCAAGAAAATGGCAAGTTGCCAAATTATGGCAAGTGCTTTGGCAAACTGTTGGAGAGCAAATTTTCTTATTTTGCCAAATTTTTAAGGATGACAACTTGATTTGGCAAACTCTTGGAGATGCTTAGAACATGTTTGGATCCATGTTAAAATTAGTTGAGGTTTTGTTTGGACCCTCAACTAATGTTTTTACTAACAATTACTCCCTCTATTCTAAAATCCAAATTATAGTCAACTAATGTTTTTTACTAGCAATTATTCCCTCTATTCTAAAATCCAGATTATAATCAACTAATGTTTTTACTAACAATTACTCCATTGCAAATTCTAAGGTGTTTTTGGCTTTTCTAGATCCATAGCTTTTGTTATGGACATGGAGTTATATATAAACTATGTCTAGAAGCATAGTAAAAATAATTTGTACATAGAAAAGACATAGACAATCAAAACGGACCTTAGTCTTGATCATGTACTTTTGCCTCCTGACGTGTTTTTGTGCGTATATAGTCTGGAAACGGTTTACTATTAGCTGCCCCATTTTTTTAATACAAATGTTTTGCTTTTTGGGACACTGTTGAATGAACGCAATCCTCAACAGCCTACAATGTTTGAGGGCACGTTTGGCAGGGTTCTAGGTTCTATAGAAAACATGTTTTGTATTTATTAGATTCTCTTCAGAAACATTTCTGTGCTGAATTGGAATCACTTCATTGACGTTTGACTAGCTCACTGGATTCTTGATATCATCTCTTGTTCTCCATCCATCGATGCTCAGCTCTTGTTCACCCAAGTTATCGTCTTCGTCGGTTTCATTGCTCTCTTTAATTTAGAAGATGACTGCACCTGTTCCGAAGATGATTGTACAACTTTATTCCTCCCCCAATTCTAGCGCATGTGGCGCTCAGAGCCTTTCTCCTGATTCGGTTTCAGATTGGAATTGGACTTTTTTTTTGATGGAATTGGACATTGGCCAGCGATTTAGGCTAGTGTGGCACTTCCTCTACGGAAGGGGCGGACGACGGGGACAGAGAGTTCCACCAAGGTACTAGAGGTACTACCGCGCCATGGCAGCACTCCGGCCGCGCGCCAATCAAGAGCCACCTCCGAGCTCATGCGCCGTACCCGACGTGCATCGTGTCGGATTTCACATCCACCAATGGACAACTGATCGAGCTCGCCGCCAACCTCGGGTAAGCTTGCATGTGCTGTACGTGCCAGAGCAACAACTTCGAGAGGTTCAATGCGTACGACGTCGTCAAAGACGTACTCCAACGAGCCGGTCGTCGTGCCGGGGGCTAGAGACAAGGTTCGTGGCGACGAGCGAGGCCCCGGGGAATCCCAATCCCGTGCGTTGGGCCGTTGGGTCTCAACACCACCGTAGCCGCACGGCCCATCGCGGCAACACTTGCGTCGAGTCATTAGCCGTCGTGTACGTGTGCTTCGGGAGCATCTCGTAGGCGGATCCGAAACAGGTTGTCGATGAGAGCTCGGCCTCGGGCTGGAAGCCTTTGCAAAGGAGGAAAACGGGACGTACCAGCCACCGTAAAAAACTGATCTGTGCGGCAACGCGCGCTAGTTCGTTAACCAATATAACAACCACCCTTCCTTCCAATCCTCATCCAGGACGTGTTCAACATCGGCCCTCCCCATCGTCAGCCTCGCCGCCTCCTCGGGCGACGCGGGCTGTGCCGTCTTCATTCCGGTCACCGGCCAGATCGATCCATCCATCCCACCTCACGCAATCTGTTGAATCAATCTGCTATGCCGCCTTCAACCCCTCCTCCTACCAGGGCAGAGGAGGAGGAGGACCTCCCCCGATCCACGTGGAGGAAGAAGCCTTCTCAGAAGGGGAAGCACAGACACAGGCTTCTCGCCCCACCATGGAAGAAGGTCAGAACGCCGAAGAAACCATCACCGCTAGCAGCGAGGAAATCATCAGTTCGCAAGGCGGGGAAGAAGAAGAAGACAGAAGCCGACGACGGTCATGGCGCCGCCGTCAAAAACCCCGTGCGTCGTAGGCTCGATCTTGATGAGAAAGCCGCCGGTGATGGCGGCACGGGCGGCGGGAATCCCCAGCTGGTGCGCCGTAGGCTCGACCTGGACGACGCCGCCGCCAAGATCGGCAGCGGCGGCACACCGCTGTGCGGCTTCACCAGGGCCATGCTCATGGACAACCTGAGATCCCTCGCCAGGCTCTCCTTGAACGACAACAACGTCAAGACGAAGCCACCCCGCACGTCGTCAGCGTCGCCGCCGAAGATCGATCTGCGTTCCTACAGCCGAGCACGGCTGATGGACAACCTGATGTTCCTCGCCAAGCAGCACTTCCACATCTCCACCTCCACCTCCACGGCAGATGGGCTGCAGGCGGGCGCCACCAACGGCAAGAAGAAGAAGAAGGCGGGGCCGAAACTTATCCGAGTGGCCAAACTTGTCCTGAAGCGCTACAAGAGCAAGCGGCGGCGGGCCGCTGCGGAAGGCGCCATAGTCGCCGTCGACGATGACCCCATCGCCATGGCGCTCGCCGTTCGCAACAACGAGCAGTCCGCTGGAACGGAGCTGTACGTGCCGCGCTGGGTGTTCGAGTCCGTGGCGCTCCCCGACGCGAAGACGCTGCGGCAGCTGGTGCCCATCACCCCCGCGATAGAGGCGGCGTACAACGAGCTGGTGCGATCGGACGAGACGTGCTTGGGTGACGACGTGGACGGCATCTCGGAGGGCCCTGAGCTACGAGAGGAGCGCCAGCGTGTAGAGGCCTTGGTGGATAAGTTTATGGGGCCTGCACGAGCAATCATTGGTAACATTCGTTTATTATTAATTCCTATATTTATGCAGCTCATGGAATATTGATTTTTAGTTAACATAAAGGAAGCACTAGAGGATATATTTTCATGCATGTGTTCATGTCATGTATTATTGATTTTTTTAGTTAACATGGAGGAAACCCTAAGATATATTTTCGTGTGCATGCAGGTAAAAGGGAATTTTCTAATTGGAAAGGATCCGTACTTACTAACGTGGTTGGCACATTCCTAACACAAAATGTCAATGATGTTACATCAAGGTAGTCTCTAAACTCAGATCTATTCATTTTTTATACAATTAATTAAGTAGTTTTCAAATTAGTTGCTTAGATAGTCCTAATTAACTACCATCCTGGACTTTTAGCAATGTTTTCATCAACTTAGCTGCAAAGTTCTCCTTTGCGAAGAATGAAAGTAATATTGCCCAGAGTACAAAGGTGATAACAGATGGGCGTGATTTAGGAGGAGTGTTTAAACGACGTGATAAGGACATAAACGAGCTCCTTACATCGCTTAGAACAGGAGAAATATCAAATTGGGAATTGGAAAAAGAGCGTGTAGAGAAGGTGTTGCAGAAAAGGTTCAAAAGAAGTCTGACGACGGCTGAGAAAATTTCAAAGCTTTCAAAATCGACGGCCGAGAAAATTTCAGAGGACATTCAATCTTTCTTAACAAAGGATACCTCTCATTGGAAATACCTGATTGAGGAAGCCTACAAAAATGGGTATAGGAAGGAAGAAACAAGTGAAGTAATTGATTGGGAAGCTGTTATGCATGCATCGTTTGGTGAAATTGAAGAATGCCTTAAGGAACGTGGAACCTATAGCCAGATGACATTCAGAATACTGGTACATAGTCACAAATATACCATTTTTAAATTCAATGCATGTTTTCTTCTCATCTTATGACACCTAATTTTTATATAGCACCTTTGTTTTGAATACTAGTATTATTTCTATTTCTAACATGTATACCAAGATTTCTAACTAGATAACAATTTTATAAAATAAATTATAGAAAGGTGCATCCAACAAATCATGGAGACATTTCAATCTAGAGATTTTATATTTGATTTTGTTTCACAAGCATAACATATAACGATTATTATTAGTTAAAATGTCAATTTCTTCTTTGTCATTAATTTCACAATCTGTTGCATTGTCCTTATGAAAGCATAATCTTTTTATAAAGTAATGCTATTTCCTTACATTTCATTTTGTTTGTTGTAATGATGTTGAAACTAATTATCTAGTCGATTAAATGAACATAAAGTGTATTATCTGATCTTGTGTACTTTCTACAGCTTTTACTCTTGCGGATCAAGAGAGACCAAGGAAGCATGGATCTCGAGTGGCTTAGATACATCCCCCGTGCAAAGGCAAAGTAAGAAAGATACATTGATATACTCGTATCATTGCTTTGTAAGCTTACACAAAATATGTGACTCTTTAAGGGACCTAAAGAGTAGCGACCTTAAAATATTCATTTAGTGAATTGATAGTATACATTTATACTACGCAAATAAGAAAATAAGCAAAGAATGTATAAGTATTCATATTTTCTTTTTGTGCATTCAGGGATTACCTACAAAGTATAAGAGGAATCGGATATAAAAGTGTTGCCTGCATCCGTCTCCTATCGCTGAGACACAGAGGATTTCCGGCAAGCTACCAAATTCAAAATTGAAATAGTTATTGACATAGGAGAGTTCATCTGGAACTAACAAAATTCTGACAAATTCTTCTTATTTTAGGTTGATGTAAATGTAGCTCGCCTGGTGACAAGGCTAGGATGGATCCCACTTCAACCTTTAGGTGATAATATAGAGTTTCATATGGTTGAGAAGTAAGATCATCTTTTTGTTTTTTGCCGTGCTCATTTACATACTCACATTTCAATATTTCTCATCAACATCTTTTGTCCATTTAAAGAAATCCTGTCATGGCTAAAATTCAGGAGCGTCTTGAACCCTTACTGTGGAAGACTCCTTCACCCAAAGTGTAAGTTTTCTAGTTTGAATAATTGATTTAGCCGTTTTCCTAGAATTTTGTCAATGAAATAGTATAATATATATAATATAATAATATGATGACAAATATAGGTATGAATTGCATTGTCAACTGATAACAATTGGAAAGGTATGACATTGGTTTGCTTTTTTTCAAAGGTATGTAAATGTATTTATTTATTTATTTTTGTTTTCTCAATACTGATGATGTGGTTTGTTGTTATTATGATTAGTCAATATGCACCCATAATCAACCGAATTGTGGTGCCTGCCCATATACTGAAAATTGCAAGTACTACAAAAGTCGCTTTGAAAGGTTAGCTTCAATTCACACATGGTCTGTTTAAATACATCATTAGTACTATATTTTCACATTTATGGTTTCAACTAGCAAATTAAATGTAAAGTTTTCTAGTCATCCTACTTATTCATAAAAGCTACAATATTTTAATTTGTCTTTACGTAAATGTTCATTAAGTACACTTTGTTCTAATGAAGAAAATAATGCAATGTGATGTTTATTTATAGAGCCATGTGCTCCCTTCTGAAGGATTGTCACCAGGATGAAAGAGGGAAAACAAACATGGATGAAAGAATGCATGGTGTTGTAATGGTCAAACCAAGTCATGAACACATGTATCAATGCCAAATTGAAATGGGAAAAAGTACAGAAAGGCATAACACCGAGCCTATTATTGAGATTCCACCAACTCCACCACATGAATACCCAGAATCATCAAATGACGGAGAGTATGAACAAGAGTATCAGGAAGAGTATGAACAAGAGTACCAGGAAGAGTATCACAATATTGTTGATATAGAAGATTTTCCATATTATGATGTAGAGTTGGATCTTCGGGGAATAAAACCTGCTGAAAATGCAACAAAGGGACTATCACATGGAACAGATATGGTTTTGATCCATCCACATGACAACCCAATCCCAATTCAAAAAAGATACCGTCTACGAACAGAATACCTTGCGTATGGCAGGATTTCTCCTTTACTTAAGGCAATTAAAAATGTTACAAAATACCTCAAAATATACATATCTATTTTCTGATGTGCTTCTTTTGCATTGTATAGGTATGTAATCCCAGATGGGCATGAAATCTTGGACAAGGTTAGTAGTTGTTAGCTTCGTTCTTCCATTCTTTATAATAATTCTGAACTATGCATTATTCTTTATGGAAGTAACGAACTCATAATGATGAATTGCTTTGATTTCTAGTTTGAACCAAGGGTGCATAATGATTGCAACCCGTACCTCTTTATAATTCGTGGTTACGATGACCATAATGTGAATGCTACAATTTTGGTGAGTTGGCGTGCTTTAATCTCATCTACTACTTATAACTGTACATTTTTCTTAAAAAATATTACAAGAACTATGCAAGCTTTCTCTTAGAAAACTTCAATTTCAAGATCTATGAATAACTTGAAACTACTTTATCTCATAATAGATACCTTGCCGGACCGCAAATAGAGAAATATTCCCATTGGATGGTACATACTTTCAAATAAATGAGGTAATACTATTTTCCATCCTTGTTCTTCTGATAAAGTCAATACTCTATATATATGTCATCCTACATACATAAAACTAAATTGTTTGATCTTGACTAACTAAATATAGCATTTACTTTTCTAGGTTTTTGCGGATCATTCATCTACCCATTCTCCTATTCAAATAAAAAGGGGTATTGTTTGCACCTTCAGACAGTGTATTGTGTACTTTGGCACATCATTATCTGCTATCGCCAAAGGTATATATTATCACTTTTTTTAAGTATGTGATGAACGTTGTTCAACAAAAACACTAATCACATTGCGTTATTTACTCAGGTCAAACACAAGAAGAAATTCAGCGCTTATTTCATTTAGGTATATGGTTATGTTCTGTTTCTTTTATGTGAATAAAATAACTATAGGAATAGAGGAGAGTTTCAATGGATTGTAAATATGTAATGCAGTATGAAACTCCTCACTATTAGTTCTAGAGATAAAATCTTTAAAAATATAGACAATAAATGTTATTAGTTAGCATATTTTTCTACCCCTTCTCTTAGGGTTCATTAACCATATATATGTTCACTCGATCTTTCTCATAAGATAAGATGACATTTTAGATGAAGAGAAGTCATTTTGTTTTTTCTTCACAATCACCAGTTATCTTGTGATTTGTGCAGGGTACATATGTTGTAGAGAATTTGACCGCAATAGCAGGCGTGCAACAAAATTATCTGCTGCACTTTATTATAACACTAATGAAGATGAGACAGAGAAAACAATCGGCAAGAAAAGGCACGTGCCTGATTCAAGCCCGAGTTCTAGTGGAAGGCAATGACAAAGATATATAGACCACCATGTAGTTAGATGTCACAAGTGATGAAGGAGCAATTGCAAAACAGTGGATGGATGCATAATCAGAGTAGGGATCGGGTCGAGAAGTAACAGATAGAACTTGTAGCATCCTGGAGAGTGATAACTACTTCTGGGCAGATTTCACATCAATACATACAAAAATAGTACCGTAAAGCTGTGTTTATATTGTTCTGTTTATGTTACCCATTTTGTGGCGCTTTTCTGTCTAATCCACCATCGTCCAAAAACAAGGAGGCGTCAAGCTTGATCCGGCCTGGCGAGTGGCGAGGCATTGGTGCGACAGGACAGCAGCCTCAAAGTGCCAACGTCAACTCTGTCTGCAGCTTAACACAATCTGAAAAGAACAGGCAGAGCTGCAGGGGCTGCGGCCCGTCACAATCCACACGCCTACTCCTGCAAACCTTGCCACAGTGCCGCGATATCCTTGCCATCACTGGGTTCCCCGAGCAAGTGCATTGTCTGGTCTACTGCTACTAGTGCATTGCCTGGTCTGCGCGCCAAGAGAACTCTGGCTCTTAAAAATGTGCACTCAGTATAAGCTGCAAACACTTGTAATGCAAGAGCTGCTGCAGTTGGCTTGCACGGCACAATTTCCATGCAATTATGAGATGTTGGACAAAAAAAAGATACTCCCTAGTTCGTCTATTCAGCTCACAAGGTTTAACTCTAGATCTTGTTTCTTTCAAGGAATCTCATTTGCCTCCAAAATATTTTTTTCCTGCAAACAAACAACCGAAAACTGAATTTTGCAACAGAGCAATATATTTTTGCCAAAACAGCTAAAAAGTGAGGCTACATGTCTTTGTATGGAAGTTGGAAAGGAAAATTCAACTCAACAATTAGCAAAGCCACAATTCTACATAATCATTACCATTATACCTCGGAATAAAAAGGAGGGTAATTCGGCTCAATATTTCTTTTTTGCACAGTTCACTAACAAATAACCAGTAGAAACGTGCAATGCACTCTAGCAACAAAGCATGACACATATGGTGGAAGCAGTTTGAGATGCTTAGTACCATATACACAAATACGACGAAGTGCAGATTATAGCATATGTGCATAGGTTTTTTTTTTTTCATTAGAGGACATATTCTTTATCAGTGAACAATTTCCCCCCATTCTAAGATCTACCTTCAATTCAGAAGAGATATTATTTTAGAAATAATGCCAAAATGGTGGAGGGCACCCTGCAACTGCAATCAGGGACACTTGTATGCACGGGCCTGCCATTACTGCCTTTTGAGTTCACGGCTTAATCACAAGGACATTGATCATTTACCATTTTACATGGAAACAAATAAAGTGATGGCATGATAAAACAGGCACCAATACCATCAGTTTGCAGTGGTAGTTCAGAACAGGTGAACTCTGAATCTCTGATGATCCCAGTTCTGTACTGATAAAAGAAAACACAAGAAACAGGGGGGTGTAGGTGCGAAAAGGCCTTGTACCCTATCCCTTCGGCTTCCTCGCAGCAGTGCCACTCTGCTTCCTCTTCCCCTTTCCCTGCTGCTGGAAGTGGAAGCTTCCATTTCTTCATCTTCTTTGCCTCGAGCCGCCTTCTTCTCAGCAGCTCTCCCCAAGACCCAAGAATCCCCTCGACCCATTTGCTTCATCTGCACCGCCGGCATCGGTGCTCAGCTCACCATCCATTGCAACCAAGAACGCGCAACAAATGCTCGCGACATTGCCACAATGGCCGCGGCGTCGTACCTAGCTTCCTACTCCCGCGCTTCACCAGCACCGGCGCCAGCGGCCGCTACGTGCCCGTGCCATGGCCATGCCGGGACACCAGCGCTGCGGCCTCGGCCACGGCGGCGCGGGCCCCGTCCTGCCGCGCCCCTCCGGGCGCACGCCGTCTCCGACCAAGACCGGCTGCTGGCCGCGCTGCGCGAGGAGGCGGACCCGGAGGCGGTGCTCCGGGCGCTGAACACGGCGCTGGCGCGGGAGGACTTCGCCCCGGGCCCCGCCGTGTACGAGGAGATCGTCCAGAAGCTCGGCGCCGCGGGCGCGCTCGACCTGATGGAGGGGCTGGTCCGGGAGATTCGGCGGGAGGGGCACCAGGTCGGGGCCGGCGTGGCGCGGTCCTTCGTCGAGGGATACGCGCGGCTGCGGCGGTTCGACGACGCCGTCGACCTGGTCCTGAACCGGCTCGGCAGCGACTCCTTTGCTGGGGTTCAGGCGGACACGGCGGTGTTCAACCACCTCCTCAATGTCCTTGTGGAGGGGAGCAAGATGAAGCTCCTGGAGACGGTCTACAACGCGATGGCTGGCCGGGGGATTCAGCCTGATGTTGTGACGTTCAACACGGTGATCAAGGCGCTGTGCCGGGCGCATCAGGTCAGGACCGCGGTCTTGATGCTGGAGGAGATGTCGAGCCATGGCGTGGCGCCTGATGAGACCACATTCACCACGTTGATGCAAGGCTTTATTGAGGAGGGGAGCATTGAGGCCGCTCTGAGGGTGAAGGCGAAGATGATGGAAGCTGGATGCTCACCGACAGGGGTGACTGTGAATGTTCTGATCAATGGCTACTGCAAGATGGGGAGAGTGGAGGATGCGCTTGGCTACATACAACAAGAGATTGCTGATGGATTTGAACCTGATCAGGTCACGTATAACACTTTTGTTCACGGGCTGTGCCAGAACGGGCATGTCAGCCATGCCTTGAAAGTCATGGATCTGATGCTTCAGGAGGGCCATGATCCTGATGTTTTCACCTACAATACTGTTATTAACTACCTCAGTAAAAATGGAGAGCTTGATGAGGCTAAAGGAATTGTGAATCAGATGGTGGATAGGGGTTGTTTGCCTGACACGACAACATTCAACACTCTCATTGTTGCTCTGTCCTCACAGAATCGTCTTGAGGAAGCATTGGACCTTGCGCGTGAGCTAACTCTGAAGGGACTTTCTCCGGATGTGTATACTTTCAACATTCTGATCAATGCCCTTTGCAAGGTAGGAGATCCTCATCTTGGCATTCGGTTGTTTGAGGAGATGAAGATCAGTGGATGCACCCCTGATGAAGTCACATACAACACTTTGATTGATCACCTTTGCTCAATGGGGAAGCTTGGAAATGCTTTGGATTTGTTGAAGGAGATGGAATCCAACGGTTGCCCTCGGAGTACAGTGACATATAACACAATAATTGACGCGTTATGCAAGAAAATGAGAATAGAGGAAGCTGAGGAGGTTTTTGATCAAATGGATGCACAGGGTATTTCGAGGAGTGCTGTCACATTTAATACACTTATTGATGGCTTGTGCAAGGCCAAGAGGATTGATGACGCAACAGAACTTATCGAACAGATGGTGAAGGAAGGATTACAACCTAATAATATCACTTATAATTCTATTCTAACACATTATTGCAAGCAGGGGAATATCAAGAAAGCAGCTGATATTTTAGAAACAATGACAGCAAATGGATTTGAAATTGATGTTGTCACATATGGAACACTCATCAACGGTCTTTGCAAGGCTGGTAGGACTCAGGTTGCTTTGAAGCTTCTAAGAGGCATGAGGATTAAAGGGATTAGGCCTACTCCAAAAGCTTACAACCCTGTGATACAGTCTTTGTTTAGGCGGAATAATTTAAGAGACGCCATTAATCTTTATAGGGAGATGACTGAGGTGGGTGAGCCTCCTGATGCCCTCACTTATAAGATTGTTTTCCGTGGTCTCTGTCGTGGTGGAGGGCCTATCAAAGAAGCTTTTGATTTTGTGGTGGAGATGGTAAATAAGGGTTTCATGCCTGAGTTTTCATCCTTCCGTATGCTAGCTGAAGGTCTGTTGAATCTGGGCATGGATGATTATCTTATTAGTGCTATTGAGCTAATTTTGGAAAAGGCCAGATTCAGAGAATCTGATGTTTCTGCGATAAGAGGATATCTCAAGATCCGCAAATACTATGATGCACTAGCAACTTTTGGCCGTCTCCTAGAGATAAACAACCCTCAGTCGACGTATCGTTGATACAGCATGCCTGAGAATGTATCATGCAAATGACAGAGTAGATGAAAAAAAATTCTGGTTGCTAGATTGGCTTAAACTTTTGCAGCAATGATGTAATAGATGTCTATCTCATTGCTGTGTCGGAATGAAGTCAGCAGAATATGGGATGCTCTCTTGCTTCTGGAGAGCTGCTTATCTTCATGTCCAACATGAATCCTCTTTTGAGGCTCCTGTATTTCTTGGGTAGCTAAGCTAATGATCACAATATTCTTGCTGCTCTTTCAAATGATGCTACATTTATCATTACTTTTTCTTTTAATAATTAGGGAGTCTTTTCAAGATTTTTATTTTACATATCCAGAAATTTTAGAGGCAACAGATTTTAGCTATCTTACAATGTGTCCTTAAACTTTTGTGAGTGACTTCATATTAAGCGTTTTAAGGTGGTTGATAAGACTACATTACATCCTAGAAGATTCTCGCAAAAAAAAAAAGGTCTACTAGGTAGAATGACACTGGTGGTCACATATATAATTGTATAGAGCATTTTGTGAGGTGAGAGGTTCAACTGAGTATATTATCTGATTCCTTGTCCTTCTCACTTACATGGACTGCATGTCTGGTGTCTATGATCAGTATCAGTGTCATGTGTATGAAAATAGCTGCTTTTCATGGTGATGGTTAGCTGAAGTAAATGTTGCTGCAGGTTCTTGCTGAACTGGAAGTATTATCATTGTCATGTGAATGGAAAACATCTTTCATGTTAGTAATGAAAAATCTGTATTGCTTATCTGTAGAACGTTCTTTGCAAAAAAGATGAAAAAGAGCATCCAGGAGAAGTATGGTTCATGGATGTTCTCCTAACTGTTTCTAGTTATCTGTTATTCATTTTCTAGTGCCTTAAGCCTTGAGTTTGACGTGTTGCATAAATGCTAATTTATATTTATAATTCGTGGTGGTACCAATTGCTATGATGTCTGTGCTTCTGTGGCATTGTGCCTAGATACTAATGTTCCTTTTATGATGAATGGCTGACACAGAAGGTTGTTTGCTCTTCGGCTTATAAGATGGGCATTTTGCTTTCAAGCATTGTATGAGCATATGTGTGTATTATTAAATGCTTTGTGGCTGATCTAAAGGCATGTATCACTGCACCTATGTAAGAGCTGTCCCTATAGTATTTTCTGCAGAGATCCAGAAGCAAAGAAAGCTTGTGAATCTGCCGCCCGTTTTGTAGTTACTACTCTAGTTCACTCTTCTCTGTCTTTACTGCGCTCAGTCTTTCAGTGAAGGCTGAGTAGAGATCATCTCCTAGAGTTTCTGATACCTACTCTCATGGAAATTGTTGGCATGATAACTGGGAAAAAACCAGCTACTATCAGTTGGCAGTGGTAGAACAGTTTTTTTTTTTTTTTTTTTTTGAGTGGAAGTGGTACAACAGCTGAACTCTGATTGTGCAGCAGTCTCCCAATATCTCATCCTCAGTATGCAATTTTGGCCCATGTTTCGGATTCAGCCTGCTATGGCCCATGTTTCAGATTCAACCTGCTATGGCCCATGTTACGAATTCAGCCTGCTTCGGTCCTAAATCAACCCAAGCTGACATTTAACCGTTGGATCAAAATGCATGGCTGAGATTTCATCTCCTTCCTTCAGCAGCCACGCTTTTCTCTCCCTCTCCGTTTTTCTTTCCTCGACACCACTCGCCGTCCCTGCCCGGCGGCGCTTGCAGTGCCACTCTACCGGGAACGGGAAGCAAGTCGAAAAGCCCTAGCCCCACTCCCACTCAAATCTCCTTGTCCCCTCGATCCAGCAAGATTTCCACCATGGCCGCCGCCACCGTCGCCGTCGCGCCACCCCGCAAGACGGAGACCTACACGGACACCAAGCGCGGCGACGACGTGCGGGGCGCCAACATCACCGCCGCGGGCGGCGTCGGCGACGCCGTGCGCACCTCGCTGGGCCCCCGCGGCATGGACAAGATGATCTCTTCAGGCGATGACCAGGCGCAGGAGGTCGTCATCATCACCAACGACGGCGCCACCATCCTCTCCCGCATGGCGCTGCTCCAGCCCGCCGCGCGCATGCTCGCCGAGCTGTCCCGCTCCCAGGACGCCGCCGCCGGGGACGGGACCACGACCGCCGTCGTCCTCGCCGGGTCGCTCCTCCGCCGCGCGCAGTCGCTCCTCTCCGCGGGGGTACACCCCACCGCCGCCGCCGACGCACTCCACCTCCTCGCCACGCGCGCCGTCGAGATCCTCCACGCCATGGCCGTCCCCGTTGAGTTATCCGACCGGGAATCCCTCGTCAAGTCCGCGTCCACCGCTCTCAACTCTAAGGTCGTCTCCCAGTACTCCACCCTTCTCTCGCCCCTCGCCGTCGACGCCGCGCTCTCTGTGGTGGACCCCGCGCACCCTGGCCTTCTCGACCTCCGTGACATTCGCATCGTCAAGAAGCTTGGTGGCACCGTGGACGATACTGAGCTCGTCCGTGGCCTCATCTTTGACAAGAAGGCTAGCCACGCTGCTGGGGGGGCCGACTCGGGTGGAGAATGCCAAGATCGCTGTCATACAGTTCCAAATCTCACCACCCAAGACTGACATTGAGCAGAGCGTCGTTGTATCGGACTATGCACAGATGGACCGCATCCTGATTGAGGAGCGCAATTATATCCTTGGGATGGTCAAGAAGATCAAGGCGGCGGGATGCAATGTCTTGCTCATTCAGAAGAGCATCTTGCGCGATGCGGTCACTGACTTGTCTCTGCACTATCTTGCTAAGGCGAAGATTCTGGTGGTGAAGGACGTGGAGAGGGACGAGATGGAGTTCATCACCAAGACCCTAAACTGCCTGCCCATTGCCAACATTGAGCACTTCCGCACGGATAAGCTTGGTTATGCGGATGTTGTTGAGGAAATCTCTGTTGGGGAGGGCAAGGTTGTCAAGATCACTGGTATCAGGGACATGGGTAGGACCGCAACTGTACTTGTCAGGGGGTCGAACCAGTTGGTTATTGATGAAGCTGAACGCAGTCTCCATGATGCCCTCTGTGTCATCTTATGTTGAGATAATAATCCAATGCTATATTCATAATTGCTTCTGAATTCTATTCTATCTTATGAAGTTCTTTTTTATTATTGTTGGGCCAAATCTTTTTTTCAAAAACTTATTGTTGGGTCAAATCTTACTGTTTGTGCCGTATGTTCACCAAATTCTTTATATGCCTTTGGTTATTGGGGCTACATTTGAATATGAAAATGTATCCAAATTTCAACAGATGAGGTCTTCTTTGTTCAAGTTCCATTAAGAATGTTTTTCCAAACTTTCTACTGGGTTTGATTTCATTGCAGCAAATATTTTCATATTATGTTCTATTCTTCACTTCTTCTAGAATTGGAGTACAAAAAAACTCCATAATTGCTTTAATTTGGTGCATTGGGTTGGGTATACACAAATGACAGTAGTTTAGAAATTTATCTGCATTAGTGAAGTTGCCAGAAGACTTGTATGTTGTTTTAATTTTTCTGGCCTAATGACAAAATGGTTGCTGCTTTATAGTCCCTGGTTTAGGAAGCTGGATCCTTGGTTGAACTGTACATTTTTGGGCCTGATTGAGTTCTAGCTCTATATAGATGTTGAGAGTCCTGTAGTTTTGTTACCTTTCAACTTTGGTTTATTGCACAATTCACACTAGCTGAAATAGAGGGCTCTCGAGACTTGATTTGCATTAGTAGAATGATTACATTTTTTGTGTTGTCCTTGTATGCTACCAAACAATTTATGGACCTCCCTTGCCTAGTTCATGGCAAAGTAGGCTTGGAAGTGTGTTATCATTGTACACTGTCGTTCTGGAGTCTGTACAGTGTTTGATAGTTGCCCTTGCTTGAGTGCATTGGGTTTGTCTGCTCATTTCTTGACTTGGACTTGTATTTAGTGTATGTTGAAGATGTCGAAGCTGGGGAAATTGTTATGATCATTGGTGCCATCCTCATTTAGTAATGCTATTTTCATGGTATGATCTAGTTATAAATTTCATAACAATGTTACTGGGCATAAATACACTTTATATTTCCTTCAAAATGCGCCGCCACCCCCCACTAGTTGACTTAAACATTAGCATTTGTAATGCTTTCTATATTTTCTTAAACCAAGTAAAAAGGAGTTTTATGTTATACTTATTTTGATGCTTCAGGTGCTTGGTCAACAAGAGGTTTTTGATTGCTGGTGGTGGTGCTCCAGAAATAGAGATGTCAATGCAACTGGCTGCTTGGGCAAAGGAGCTTCGAGGGATGGAGAGTTACTGCATCAAGGAGTTTGCTGAGGCACTAGAGGTCATCCCTTACACACTGGCTGAGAATGCTGGGCTCAACCCAATCTCCATTGTCACTGAACTCAGGAATCGCCATGCCAGAGGTGAGAAGAATGCTGGCGTCAATGTGAGGAAAGGGCAGATCACAAACATCCTGGAGGAGAATGTCGTGCAGCCTTTGCTGGTGAGCACAAGTGCCATTATGCTAGCCTGCGAGTGTGTCAGAATGATCTTAAAGATTGATGACATTGTCACTGTTAGGTAAGAGCTTGAAGTCGGCAGTGATGTCAGCCTGCTCTGTTCTGTCTGGATTGATATTACTTAGGTTCCTTCCGTATGCTAGCTGAAGGTCTGTTGATTCTGGGTATAGATGATTATCTTATTAGTGCTATTAAGCTAATTATAGAAAAAAGGCCAAATTCAGAGAATCTGGTGTTTCTGGGATAAGAGGATATCTCAAGATCTGCAAATATTATGATGCATTAGCAACTTTTGGTCGTCTCCTACAGATGAACAGTCCACAATGGGTGTACCGTTGATGCAGCATGTATCGTGGAAATGACCGAGTATATGAAAAATTTTCTGGTTGTTTGATTGGCCTAAACTTTTGAAGCAGTGGTGCCAGAGAGTATCATGTTGCTCTGTATTTTCTGGGTAAGCTAATGATCACAAATATTTGAGAGCCTCTTAATATATTATTAAATAAAAAATTATCAACTACAAAGTTTGTAAATCATGATGATCTCTACAGCTTTGATATAAAAAGCTTGTATTCATACGACTTCATAAAAATGGTTTTGTGTATTTTTATATAAGAGAAAAGAGAAGGAGCAAATGATGGATCGGTCCCACTACCACATCAGCAAACCACTAAAAAAATCGCTTTAAAAATAGTCAAGGGGAAATTTTGTCCTAAAAGATGAAATGTGTATGTTGTTCGGTTTGAGAGAGTCTTTCGAATTCAGTGATTAGTTGGGTTCAATTGACCTGTTTTTTTAGCGAATGAACTTTTTTTTCCACTCTTAAGTTTTTTTTTAGGAAGTCCCATCCTCTCTTAGTGCGACTCATTGATTGAAGATTGAACCAAGTTTTTTTTTGTTTGACGCCAAGATTGAACCAAGTAAGCGGCCCAGGTACTTGTTTGTTAGCTAGGATTCAGCCCATTAGTAGCCCATTAGAGAGTCTTCTGTCTTCTCTTCCACCTTTGTCCGTTCCCTCACCTCAAGTCCACACACGCCGGTCTCCTTCCCCCAGATCTGCCCATCCGCCATGGCGCCTCCACCGCACCGCAACCTCCTCCTCCTCCTCCTCCCCCTCGTCCTCCTCGCCGCCGCACCCGCCGGAGCCGACGACCTAGTCTCGGAGCTCCAGTCCCTCCGTGCTCGGTCCCCGTCCGGCGTGATCCACCTCACCGACACCGCCGTGACCCGTTTCCTCTCCGCCCCCTCCGCGCGCCGCCCCTACTCCGTGCTCGTCTTCTTCGACGCCGCCTCGCTCCACTCCAAGGCGGACCTCCACCTGCCGCAGCTCCGCGCCGAGTTCGCGCTCCTCTCCGCCTCCTTCCTCGCGCACAACCCGGGCTCCGGCGACCTCTTCTTCGCCGACATCGAGTTCGCCGAGTCGCAGCACTCCTTCCACCAGTTCGGCGTCAACTCGCTGCCGCACGTCCGCCTCGTCCGCCCCGAGCACGCCGCGCTGTCGGGGTCCGAGCAGATGGACCAGTCCCACTTCGGCCGCCTCGCCGACTCCATGGCCGAGTTCGTCCAGTCCCGCACGGGCCTCGAGGTCGGCCCCATCGTCCGCCCGCCGCTTCTCTCGCGCAACCAGATCGTCCTGCTCGGGATCCTCTTCCTCGTCTCCGTCCCCTTCATGATCAAGAGGGTCATCGATGGGGAGACGCTGCTGCATGACCGCCGCGTCTGGATGGCGGGCGCGCTCTTCGTCTACTTCTTCAGCGTCTCCGGGGGCATGTACGGGATCATCAGGCACACGCCCATGGTCCTCACCGACCGCGAGGATCCCAACAAGCTCGTCTTCTTCTACCAGGGCTCGGGGATGCAGCTCGGGGCTGAGGGGTTTGCTGTCGGGTTCTTGTACACACTCGTGGGTCTCATGATCGCTGGGGTGACACACTTGTTGGTGAAGGTGGAGAGCCTGCAGACGCAGCGCTTTGCGATGCTCGCTGTCATGGCGATCGGGTGGTGGGCTGTTAGGAAGGTGATCTACTTGGATAACTGGAAGACTGGCTATAGCATTCATACCTTCTTCCCGAGCAGCTGGAGGTGAAATTCTTGCCAAGTGGGATCGATGCTTCTTCCCTTTGGTTTCAGAGGTATGGAATAACATCCCACCTTTTTCCAATTCTGTTGTTGGCATATTGGCTGTGGTTATTGGAGTTAACATCAGGGTGACCCTGAGTATAAATGGTGTTGTCTTAGGTTCATAATAGTTGAGTAATTCTTACACGTGTTTTAAGCAAAAGATGTACTGGCTTGAAAATCCAAAAACAACCTTGGGTTGTAGATAATCCAGCATTGAAATAAATGGTGTGGTGCATCCCCATATAAAACTGATTTCGGTATCTCCAATAAGTAATTTGATTGGCAGTTAGCATGCATTTTGTTAAAAATATCTGTAGTATCCTGAAAAACCAATAATTATCTTATGTATTCGTCATTCTGAGCTGAGGATGGTCATTTTTAACAGATTATCCGGTACACTATTAACCAAAAAAATTGATGATGCATTGATATCCAGTGATTTTTTTTGGCAGTGTGTTTTCTTGTGTTTCCTGGGTTAGGTCCCTGCCTAGCAAACTGGACAGAACTGATTTTAGAATTGGATTCCGTTCCTTACCCTTGATTTGAGCTCTCCATTTCTTTCTGTTCTCTCATTCCATCTTTAAAAATTATACGCATTAGCATGTGTACATGCTATGCCCTACAACTACAATGTTTTGTTTTTGAAAATTCTGTTACTTTGTCGTATCTTTCTTGTGCTGGTGGTTGTATCCTTGTGGAGACATGTCTGCGATAATGTGTATGGTTAGTTGTAGCATCTTTCTTAGATGCTCATAGTTGTATGTCAATGGTATTATAATTTGGGATCAGTACTGTATTCCTTAGAAGGGGCTGCTTGTCTCATGCTCTAGTGTTCATGTAAAGATCCTAATGTGCTACTTTAGATCATGTTTCTCAACTGAAGTTTTTTTTATGCCAAGCATACAGTGGTATTTGTCTGCAGCAGGATAGAAATTAAGAGATACACTAGAAAGTTATATTTCATAATTCAAAGATAGTTAAACATTTGTTTTTCATACATCAAAGATAGTTAAACATTTGTTTGGATTACGTTGGCGAACCCTAGTTCTGCACGGTTTTAACTATTATGGCTTGGCAACTTCATTGAGTGTCATAGTGGTGGCATCTGGGTTGGGACTTGGGACACATTTCTATCTGGTGCCGATGATTTGCTGTTCCATATTGATACCGCTTGCGGCACCCCAATTGTGGGGCTTCAATGACATTTACTTATTATAAAATTGAACTTATAACAGTGAGTAAATTAAATTTCTTAGAGCGCTTTGTTGCTAACAGTTAGAAATGGTAATGATGTGAGTTAAAATGGTATCAAAGTGACCTGAAAATTCATTGCTATTCTAACTCTCTAATACTAGAAAGATAAAGAGCTATGAGTACAATTTGTGGTCTCTTTATATTTCCCCAATCAGTTGTCTGAATGTTTTTAAGTTATAGTACATTTGTGGTTCAGCACTTTAAGTAGAACATGTCTACCGAGTCCTCTTATATATGATCCATACTCTTTCAGGTCACACTAGTTTTAACTTTCTGATGGCAATGAGATACCACTTTGATAACTGAATTTATAATAATACATTCAAAAACAATGTTTGGAAACATTTTCTAAATTTTGGATTATAGAATTCAGTGATTCTATGAAACATGTGCCTTTTCAACCATCCTGTGTGGTTAAAAGAAAAACTGTAGCAACTATCAGGATGCTATCCTAAATGGATGATTTTACCTTTTGAGTTTTGATAGTATTTTTACCACTATTTAGTATGGTCTAGATTCTAGAACTAGAAAAATGCTACCACTTAAAAATTGAATATCTTGAGTGTCAGGCAGTGAAATAGTTAAAATGAGATTGTTGAATTTTCATGTTTGCGCTACCCATTCTGGATCCCTAGCAGATTTGTATGATCTATAAATGGGGTGTTGAGTAAAAAATAAATTTGTTGGGGAGCATGAAGTTCAAAAACTCCTTGGGTGCAGGTGCCCAGTCTGGCTAACTCTAGAAAATAGGATTTGGGGTTTGTCTAATATATTTATTATTATTATTGTTAATTAGAAAAGAAAATAAATTCTTTTACACAATCCTGTGTGCAATTTTTTATTATCATGTCACATTTAACTAATCCATACATGGAAAATTCATGGGCAGATGCATCATGAGTTTAAAAGAGAGAAAAGAAGAGAGGAAATAAAGAAATATATATGCTATTGGGCTGCCTTTTACAGGCCTACTCAGTCCACCTAAACAAATCTTGCCCTAACCTTCATTAGGCCTATGCAGGGATAGCTGCCACCGCTCCCTCCTCATTTTGCCAAGACTACATCTCTGATCTCTTGTTCCCATCACAGAGCTGCTGCTGCTGCCATCCCCTTGCATCTGGGACTCACAAAATTGATTGCCCCTGCCCTTCTCATCTTCACTGGTGCTCTAATTTCCCTAGGAATCAGGCATTGCTAACTTAGGGGACTGGAAGGGCAAGGCTGAGGACCTGCAGTTCTTATCTCATCTTTAATGCTGGCAGACTCTTCAGCCCTTCCCCACTTTTCATCCTCCGTGCTCAGTGGTTGGCCATCTTCCAAAGAAACCTGTTTGCCTCCAGTACTGCTCTGGCGTGGCTGATACGTGTTGCCCTGTGTCGATCATGAGTTGAGACTGCAAATTTTCTTTGGCATGTGTATCCATGTAACATTGTTCTTGATCAAACTATTTGTGTGAGTTCTTGAAAGCTACCACATGCTAAGGTGGCATTAGCATGTATTGAAGCTACCACATACTTTCCAGGAAGTGATTGTTTTGTTCATTTTGTGTGATATTATGTGATTTTACTTGTTGATACTTCTTTCTCAAGGAAATGAGTTCTAAGCTAGAGGCAAGACTCAAGTGATTCTGAAACTTAAATTGGAGATGCAATTTTGTGAAAATAATGTGAATTTATTTCTAGTTTTCCTCTTTTAGTTTTTATATTACTGGTGACGAGTATTTCATGGTGTGTTTACTTAATTTCAGGTTATGAAGTCGTCCAAATTGACATCCCAAAAGTTTAAGGTTGCAGTTTCTCAACTGCTCTAGTATGAAATAGAGAGAGAACTCAAGTTATTTTAGCTGAACTTGCAACTCTGTTACTCAAAAAGAAAGTCCCAATTTTTGAACTCCTATATATGATGTTGTGGTACTTTTAGGTTGAACAAGACAATGGTAAATCTTGTTGATCATGCCCTGCTTACATCTTTTGGATGATCGCTGCATTGAATAATCTAATTCGGAAGTTCTGTATGCCCTTGCGGACCATATTTTGTGATATCTGAATTGCGAGGCCTTATCTGCCATTCTCTCTCGCTATTTTTTTAGACGTCATCTGCCGTTCTTGATGTAATGTGCATCAGTCTCGTTTAAATTTCTACTGGTTCTTACAAAGCGTTAGGCCGAACAACTCTTGCGGGCACCAGGAGCCTTTAAATCAGGGCTCTTGTATTTTTTTTTTTCATTTGAAGGCTCCTACTTTTGAGGGCTATTTTTCTTGATTCAACTACATTAAGGGCTTGTTTAGGAGGGCTCTCAACAGCTCCATGGGAGCTATTTTTTTTGCCAAACAACCTATTTCAAAACAGCTCCATAGGTGAATCTATTTTTCATCCTCTCTCACGAAGAAATTGGATGTGAGGGAGCTGAAAATAGTAGCTTCTTCCGGCTTCACTTGTCACTTTGTGGGCCCCACCATGTGCAAAGACTGCATCTGCCCTGCTGCACCTGCGCATGAGAGCCGACGCCTGCGGCCGAGCGCCGCCACGGCCGGAGAGCAAGCGGCCAAGCTGGCACAGCCGCAGGAGCCAAGCACCGCCGCCGGAACAACACGCCATGGCCGGGGCACCCGCATCCACCGACCGTGCGGAACCACGGCGGCCGCCGGGCGTGCCGGGAAGACCGGGCACATCCGCCGGTGCGGGACCAGCGCTGGGCCACCGGGGCTGGGGGCGCAAGGCGGAGCTCGAGTCGCCGCTGCGCGGGGGCGCTGTCGTTTGGGCTCAGGCGAGGGGAAAGCTGCATGCGACTGCAGATCCTATTCTTGGCCAGACGACGCATTTGCCTCAGGTATGTGTGCGCATGCGACTCATTGGCCTGGTTCTTGCACTCATTGAGTCATGGAGATGAATCCGTTGCCTCTTCATCATCTTGCCCAATCCATCTTGCCCAATCCGTGGCGAAGAACAACTCCGTGAAGACTTTGTTCTTGGTTCTTGCATTTGTTGCCTCTTCATCATCTTGCTGAATCTGTTGCTTTCCTTTGCTGAATCCGTTGCTTTCTTTGTTGCTCCCTACTCTACAGTGGTGGATTGCGGCAGGAGCATAGGCACACGCACACGGACGCAGCTGCTGGGGGCATGGCCGACGGCGCGACCGGCTCCGTCACCAAGTCGAGGGAGAGCGGGCGTTGGGAGAAGAGGCACAGGATAAGGAAGGAGAGGGTAATACAGTCATTTTAATCATTTCTTCCACTATGTGAAGCTGTTTTGCCAAACAAATCTTCAAAACAGTTTTGGCTTCACCTATAAAGCTACTTGTGAAGCTAAAATCTAAAAAAACAGCTTCACTGGTGAAGCTAAGCCATGCCAAACAGGGCCTAAGTCATCAAGGGTTCTAGTCTCTACTTTCCTATGACACGTGGATCTGTTCATCATTTGCGTATTATTTTTTCTCTCTCGTGGCATTTGTTTTCCGTTTCCGATTGACTCTAGAAGCATGTAATGGAAAGAGTATTTATATGCTTTAGTAATAATAAACATTTGCAGTTCCATCTCATAGAATGCGCATACATTCCCGACTACACCTGCCTCCTGCCGTCCCATGTTCTTGGCCAGTCCTACCTCCTTGTAGGCAGCAATTCTTTATCCTAATGTCACACAATGAAAGAATAGATCACGGCGTAGCACGTCATAGATAGTAGCCGGTGCTGACTTCGTGCTGCATGCGTTTTTCTTTTCTATTTCTTATATAAGTGTAGATCGAAACTACAAATGTCACTTTATAAAGAGCCAAGGTTGTTTCGCTATAGTTTTTTTTTTTTTTGTGTGGGGGGGGGAGGCGCTTATAAGTCGGTTGATGTTGTTTTGTTATTGTAGGAAAAGTGTTGTCATAAGTTCAAGCGAACATCAGATCAATTTTGAATTATTGTAAATTTATAAAATAGTAGTAATGTATCTTTAAATAAGTTTACTAAAAAAGTGTCACATCATCAATCTAATAAGTATTGTACTAATTTCATATAATATTTAATTAGATTTGATGTTTTTTACTCCTAAAAAAACACTGTGCCCTTGAACTGGTAGCGGCAGCAGTAGCCGGTAGCACGCTGCCTTTGAATGATTGCTATGGTCTATGGACATTGGACGAGGACGATGGCCTCAAGGCTGGTGAGGCGCCACCGTGTTTGACCTCGGAGGGGCCGAGCCACGGAACCAGGCAGGTTGTGCCGCCGTCTGCCGGAGAAGTTTCGGAAACAAGTGTAAACAAATGGTGAAGCTGAATGTGTGACTGCGATTTCTTTATCATCAGACAAAGCAGAGGTAGGAATACATAGGACTCCACCCTAGGAGCAGTTGTAGGTAGTAACATATCTTATTGGCTAATTATCAAGTGTATTTTTCTACTACTATGTAGTCTCACTCGTCAGCAGCAGCGGCAGCATGCCGTTAGTTAACACGTCCTATAATTTGTCCTTCGCCCAATTTGTATTTAAGTTTTATTGCTTAGCTTGCTTGCCTACCGGGTTTGAGATGTGTCTAACACAGAATAATTCGAAAAAAAGTGTCAAATTATAAGTTATTGTGGTCTTTCTAATATCTACATATTATAGTCATATACCTATGTCTAAATATTGAAAGTTAGTACAACATATTATTAAAGTTAGAAAATGCATTACTACTATCTCCCACTATTTTATTCACCGAAATCCAAACTGTTACCAACCATTATTAGAGCCAGTTTGGACCATCGGAATTAAATTTATCGTAATAAACTATAGTTGTAAAAGAAAAATCCATAGAACCCGTTAAGTAAAGTCTGCAACTTAAGTTGGAGAAAAAGAAGCCATAGAATCCATTTTTCATCTCCGTCCTATGAATCTGAGATTAGATTATATATATATGAACTTTAAAAATTTATGGAATCTCAAATTGATTGTAAACTAAATAACAAAATTTTCTTAAGTAGATTATAAAATTCTTCAAAATGAAGGAGATCCAAATAGGACAAAAGTCCACGATAACACTACGGTACACGTGTGTTGCCGGAGTCATAGGGGTCAGCGGTGGTTGCCTATGCCGTTGCTCTCCCTCTCCCCTCCCAAGGAGACCCAGACCAGCAGACCAAACCATGAGACCACGTCCAGCCCCCAGCTCCAGCCTCCCTCGGCCGATTGGCGAATACGACCTCGTCCAGGCGGCGCCGCGCCGAGCCTTCTCTTCCCCCTACCTAGTTCTACTCGTTTCTCCGTTTCCATCCAGCCGCGGTCCAACCACAACAACTTCCTCCCTCAACTCAACACGACCTTCCTAGCTGTAGCTGCTGGGCCGTTTCAATTCAACCACCTCCCGCGTCGTCACCACTCACCATCACACCATCTTGGCTTCTTTCCCATTCCCCTCGACCTGCGCACTGCAGGACT